>OW388159.1:3020000-3422500 GCA_936450015.1 Meganola albula
ATTGAAATAAAACTACTTTTTAACGGATTTTATCGCGGTTTATTTTAGATTTTAGATCCCGACGTTTCTTCTAAATTCTAAATTCTTAGTTTTTTCTAAATTCTGAAATAGGCTGGCGCTTGACTACAACTTGCCTGATGTAAAACAATGATGTAGCATACGATGGAACGCGCCAGCCCAGTAAACCGATTCACTCGTAACTACGAATGATTATCGGTGAGAAGGTGGCAGTGGAATGAGCATCCATAATCCATATGGTTAGAAACATCAAAGGAGCAACAATTCCTACGAAACTATTTGAATATTTAATCTTTCAAACATTAAAAACAAAATTTAAACCGGTTCATTCGTTGGAGAACTGCTATGCCAAAATAGGGGTAGTATTTTGGCAGGGATATTTTTTTCAATTTAGAGCCAAGCGATACTAGCTTTTTTTTTGCATCGGCATCCGGCGTTTTCGCATTTTAGCGACTCTATGCGTTGGCGTGCTGCATCCAAATCGCGCGTTCTAGCAACTGCTGCATCGTGTGTCGGCGATTTGCGAGTCAGTTCTTTTTTAACATATTTTATTACCTTCACCTGTATGTATGTTTGTTGATCCACTTTAAACAGACAGATTAAATTTAAACTTTGTAAACTTATGAAGAATCGGTAGCGATGGCGCAGTGGTACGGGCCTCGCCTTAAAAATATAAGGTCGCGGGTTCGAATCCCAGTCGTGCCCACACATCTTTGTGTGAATTGTTTCACCGCCGCTGTTCAATATCGGTGAAGAAAATCATCGTGAGGAAACCGGCATGTCTAAGAACTAATCATTCGAGGACATGTGACATCCACCAACCCGCACTTGGCCAGCGTGTGTGGATTAAGGCCTCAACTCTCTCAACTAGTAAGATAGTTGAGAGAATTCCCGTGCCCAGCAGTGGGACACTAAAAATGGTTGAAGAAGAAGAAGAATCGGTTACAATACATAGTTTCGTTTTTACTTTCAGAATCCGATGATACGGATAAACTAACATGACTGGTGACATTTCTGGCACAGGAACAGAGCGAACGTGCTCTCTAACGCTCTCTATCACACTACAAATTTTCTTTAAACACACTTTTAAGTCCAGCGCAGGGTTCGAACCCGCGATTTTGACGGCTAGAAGCAAACACGCTATCCCCTAAGTCAAACGGTATTATGTAGATTCAGTACATTAGTTAAAAAGCAACCACTTACGTATTCGGAACATTTCTCATCGCTTTATGTCTCACAAAGACGGCCACTAGCGTTCCATTTCCCACGACGCCGATGACAAATATCAATGCGAAAATGAGAGGTACGATGTACGTTTCAGGTCGCTCGTAATATGGCTGGTAAGATTCTGAGTTGTTGAGCATATCTTGAAATGTCTCGTTGTATTCTTCCATATTGCATATCTGAAACAAAATGAAATTCGATTTTTAAAATTATTTCATAATACCAAATCTACAGTGCGACTTATAAAAGGAACTCGGGATGTTTGGGAAATACAATTTTTCATTTCATGCAGTGCCTTCATTGATTTCCTACTCTTTTATAAAGTTAAAAAGGTAGTGAAAAGTAGAACTCGACGCCGTTTCTAATTTTCTACTCTTTTATAAACGTTACGGTATTAGCGATAGCGGCTATGAAAATTAATTGATTCACTCAAAGATGTGTGGGCGCGACGGGGGATCGAATCCGCGAATTTACATTTTAAAGGTTAAGTCGATACCGTTGCGCCAACGCCACTATTAATTACGGTACGGTAATAGCCTTTCAAGGACAATAAGCTGATAATATTATCTCCTAGAGTAGATAATCTGTAGGTATTACTCCTACAGAATTGCATAACCACTCCACCTTTCCAAAGGAGCACTCTTACTTTGAAAGTCGAAGTAAGAGCGCTTTTTCAGTAACATTTTATTCGATTTACTACAATCCTAACTTGCCAAATAGTGTGGCCCGTGGAACAAAGAAACCTCTTGTTACCTACACAATAGAGATAGTTCTAGGGCACAAATATCAAAATTCTATTAAGTTGGTTTAGCTGATTATTAAAAAATGTTGCTAATTAAAGTTTATTTAATTATGTATTATATCGCAATATACCATTGGAAAGGTATTACAAGAAAAACTTACGTACTAACTTACTCAGTCTAAGATATTATATATTTAAAAAATAGAACTTTTAAAAGAAATCTAAACCTGGCCGTCAAAATACTCCTCTGTTTCGTTGTCGGTTGGTAACGTACCAAGGAGCCTTATGCTTATGTTCTTTTTCTAAACAGTTTGCTTCAACAACGATTTCTTGATTTCAAAGGTGAAGCAGTAGAGAGAGTAAGAAAATACAGTCGGAAGTTTTAACGTTTTTGTATATTTCGTATGTTAAACAGGTTAGACTCAGTGAGGCAATGATGATTGCGATTGGATGCTCAGTGGTTACTTCTCTTGGTTATCTATGTTAATAAAACGGAACACTATTAGCCTGGGGACGTTTACTGTACAGGTCTCCCCTTTAGAACGCCACAGCGATCAGCTGCCGGCCTTTAACATCCATCGGCTTCCCACAATTTTGACAATGTCATCAGCCTATCTTTTGGCGACCGGTCGACACTGCGGTGTCAATTATCGATTCTACAATCGATGTGGCCCGCCCACAGACACTTCAACTTGCTCACTTTGATGTTGTAGAACTAATTGAGCAAAGAAACCCCGAACATATCTCTTCATGGCCCGTTAAGCGACCTTGAGCTTGTTTTATAAGGCCAGCTGTGAAAAAACATACTTCGGTTCCCTATGTCATCGCTGGCAACACACACAGATTACTTACGAAAAACGGATCTGCGATTTACGTTGCTGAAAATTAACCAACTAATGGGCAAATTTTTAAAGTTGAGAGAGGTCTTGAGCGGCAAGTAGTATACAAAATTAAGATGATAAATATATTTTGTGTGAGTGATTCTTTTCCTTTGTTAAACTTTCGACGTTACACCAGAATATTCTTAAGATTGCCAACGTAATAACTGTGATATTTGTGTGTTAAAATCTAATGTTTACTAGATAATCAGACGTTTCGAATTTGATGGTTGGTGAACCTCTGCATTCAAAGTTGGAACTAAGCCAAATCACTAAAAGCATAGTCAAAGTAATAATTGTTAAATGTATCAATATTTCACTAACGACTGTTTTAACAATGCCGACATTACAATATTAATTAACAGCATAATTTTGTGGATTGTTACTGATAAAATTTTTGACGGCTATATACATGGACATAGGCTTTTTCAAAGTACGCCACTTAACACGATCCGCGGCCACTCTCATCCAGCTCTTACAAGCCTTAGTCTGAGAGCGTTCTACGCTACGTTTGCCAACCGTAGTCTCCACTCAGGAACTCGTTTACCCCAGCGGTTGTCAAATCTGCGGCAGATATAAACGGCCTACTGCCATTTTAGCTTACTAATCCGCGGGTTAGATCACTCTGGTTCTCTGTCGGATCACTTAATTGCGAATTATTTACATTGAACCTATATTATGACGTTTAACGTGGTTTATCGCTATATACCATTCAGATTTAAGTTCTTTTGAATTGTCAGATGATGCTATCAGAAACTAGGGAAACCCAAATTTGCCATCGGTGTGGCTAATAAGTTCCGTGTTGTTTCGATTTTATTAAATCCAATTTAATATATCTATTATCTTTGCTAGTCCAAACGGTTATCGTGGAATTTTCATTAGTATTATTGGCAGCTGAATCACAGTGGCAGGAATGTCATAATCTCACTCAACTCAGATACTTTAGTTACTAATCCAAGTGTGGTTTCAT
This sequence comes from Meganola albula, assembly GCA_936450015.1. NCBI lineage: Eukaryota > Metazoa > Arthropoda > Insecta > Lepidoptera > Nolidae > Meganola > Meganola albula. The sequence goes on from OW388159.1 coordinate 3,023,833, forward strand.
AAAACCGGTTTATTACATGTTTACTCATTTGAAGGGAAACAACACACTTTGTTTTCATAAATATTCATGGTGATTATATGAATTTCAATTAACATGTTGATACATGGATGAAGTTTGTGAAATTACGACGCCACACAGACATTTTGTGAGATTAATAAGGTACTTGAACTGGTTTAAGGGAGAACGTTGGTAAAATAATAGGTTTAATGAAGAATCTAGGTGCTTCAAATGTGTTGAACACTCACGAAATTTATTAAACAATGGAAAACACAAAAACTTGTTATTAATTTTTCAAATAGCGGGTACATATTGCTGTAATGAAACAGGAAATGTATTATTTTGCCTTTCATTGCGCATTTGCCGGAAGTGTGGACGCGTGCGGCACTTTTACCGCGCATTCTTTACTCTGTTGTACTCGCGCACAGCAGTTTTATCCGTGGGTGAAAAAACCGACAAATGACGGATCGCGTGGTAGTGTGCGCGGTTCGTATTCGCAAGGCGTGCACACTTAACTTTTAGCTAGAACGATGTTTATACTCAATAAATGACTTATACGATTAGGTAATTGAATTATTATGACATAAATGGACGGGCCGGTGGCGTGGTCGGTAAGATACTTGCTTTTCACGCCGCAGGTCGTGGGTTCGATTCCCACCCGAGACAAACATTAATGATGAACATTTGTGTTTGTGTCGAGTCTGGGTGTAAATATCTATTATAAGTATTTATTTACAAAAGAAAAGTATTATATGTATAGTATATACCAGTTATCTGGTTTCCATAACACAAGCTCTGCTAAGCTTGGGACCAGATGACCGTGTGTGTTAATGTCCCAGAATATTTATTTATAAATGACCAATAATAAAACTGAAATTATTAATTATTACTATTTTATTTTATGCTCTACCTAATCTGAGGTCAATCGCGGTCTTCACTTAAGAATTCTTTTGCCTTAACGGTTATCGGTAAAATAATGAAATTATTAATAAAATGAAAATTAAACTACGGTAAATACAATTCAAAATATGAAAAAAAAACTTATTTCAATCGCACACGCAAGGAGGTAAGTTTCTTACGAGTATGTGTGTTTTTTGATTTCGTAGTAGCTCGTAGCACACTCGTAGCAACTGAACTCAGAAGCTGCTACGCCGTAGTACTAAGGTAATGACGCAATGACGTTTCGCTCAATGTTTTTATTTGCTTACCCACTTGTTTTAGGGTCTTGTCCCTCAAAAATAATATATTTGGTTGATGAAGTAATATAGTGAAGTTTTATTACTGTTGGGATAAGAGACCACGGACAGGGTGGAGTAAGTAGGAAAGATGAACACTAAGATGGATGCTGCTGCGAAGCTGTTCGAAGGTCACCAGTTTGGAGAATGGAGGATTGAGTGGTAGTGACACTCCAGTGAACAAGGAGGATCTTCCGGCCGGTCCCCCATCCGTTCTTGTCGGGAACTTGTAAATATGCTAATCGTCGGAGAAATTTTGCTTGTGCGAGTCAGGATTGCAATGACGTATTACCTCTTGACTGGCTTTATAGGCCGACCGTTTAACTCGCGTATCGCCATCTGAGGTACAAAGTCGTAAAACATTAATTAAATCTCTTAAAAAACTATTTAACTACAGATAAATGTAATGTAAGACTATTCGTCATTAATATCCATACCGCTTGAATCATCATCACTGTCTGTGCAGCTTGAGGAGTCAGAATCTTGTCGACAGGCAATACGCGAGTTAAACGGTCGGCCTGTAGATATTGAGACGCCACAATACCAAAATTCACTAAATATTCTATTATATTATACATCCAATTAATATGCTATTTTGATAACAAAAGTCCCTAAAATTAATTTTATCTTCTACGTCAAGCCAGAAAAGCTTACGAAGCCTTATAAAATCAACGCTCGGGAACGAAATTTTCAATTTTTCCCGTTAGAGGCTATCGATGCTATAAATATGGCCCCAGTGACGTGTTATATCGTGCTTGTGATTAAATATGGCCGAAACGTTAGTGTTACAAGACCGAAGATTGACAAATTTTATTAGCCTACCAATATTTGTTAGCACTTTCGTTAGTTCGAAAGAAAAACATTTATTTGACAGAGACAGTACACACAAAATCAAATGATAAAAAAAACACATGAAATGAGAAAAAACAAATGAAATCTGTTAAGGCAGGCGCCAAAAGACCAAACCTGTATATGACTATTAAAAGGTTTAAATAAAGGAAATAGGACTCTCATTCTTGCATTTTAGACATTTATCTTACACTAATATCGAAAAAAATTGCGAATGTCGATTAAAAATTTGTTAAATCGACATATTGCTGTAGTAAACTCGTTGCATGTCGTGCATAGAGTGGTAGACAAATTAGTTTTCAATCGACATTCGCCATTTTTAGGGTACCGTACCTTAAAAGGAAAAAACGGAAGCCCTAAAGGATCACTTTGTTGTCATCTTGAAATTTGAAATTTGGTACAAACCAACGTCTTATAGCACAAATAAAGGAAAAATTACAAAACGAAGACATTTTAGTTACATTATAATACTTAATATAAATATTTTTACCCTTTTCCATCCACGCTGGTCAAGTGCGGGTTGATGGATGTCACATGTCCTTAAATGGTTAGTACTTACACATGCCGGTTTCCCCACGATGTTCACCTTCGCCGACATTGAGCAGCGGAGATGGAACAATTCACATAAAGGTGTGTGGGCGCGACCGGGAATCGAACCTGGGACCATAATAATATATTTCTAAGGCAAGGCCCGCACCTGCGCCACCGCTGCTCATGTGACATCATATACTTTCTAACGGATTTTATCGCGGTTTATTTTAGCTTTTAGATCCCGACGTTTTAAAGTCTTTTCAGACTTCATGTTTACGGGTGGATTGAGGTATTTGAAGTCCAAAAATATAAATCACAATTATTACTGGCTACCTACAAACATTATTATTTAAGTTGCGTTCCGATTTAAGCAAACTGAGCTCACGGTGTCTTGAATTCTGAGTTGATTTTGCTTGGATAAAATCCGTTAAAATGTAGTTTTATTTCAATGACGTCATATAATATTATCATTGCAGTTGTACGAAAGAGACGTTGCTCTACATATTATATAGCGGCATCTCTTTTCCGCACCTCCAACGATACAGATTTAGGTAGTTGTGGTCCTCTTGACCTGCTATAGGATACAATGAACTGTTGTAATTACGAGTTCTGCTGATGTGCCTTTGTGGGAAGCTATTTTCGACAGGTTTTGATTAAAACTGGCCGGGAGTCAGTGGAATTTTTGTCCGAAAATGACAATAGGCTCACTTTTATTACTCGTTGCCCAAAATAGCTGACAATACTTCATAAGTACTTGTAAATAACATTGTGTTTGAAGGGTTATTCTTTTTTTTTAAATCTTTACAGAATAGGTAACTTAAGACTAATTAACTTATTAGACTCGCCAGACTTAATGTTTAACGGCGAGACGCGCTCTTAACTTAACCTACTTAAAACTCTAAATTCTAAACATAAATAAAAACTTTAAAATATATTAAAAAAAACAAAAAACATATAAGCGAAATACGGAGATCATGTATTTAACAGTGCAGTTTTATTAAACTTAAACCTATAATTTTTAGCATCGAATATATATAGGATATGTTTTGTTCGAAATCTTTCTTTATTTATGATACTCGTGTCGTTGTGTTTGTAACCAAACTCCGTCAACTTGGCCTTGACCTATCAATAGATTATACGCCATTTTTATATTCATTTATACGCCATATGTGAGAAGAGTGGTCAACCCCAAAATTTATATTTTTTTTTTTGTTCGATTGGCTGGCGCTTGACTATAACTTGCCTGATGTTAAGCAATGATGTAGTCTACGTTGGAACGCGCCAGCCCAGTGTACCGATTTACTCGAATGATTACGGCGTAATTTTTTGTTTTCTAATTCTGACAACTGTTGACATCGTATCTAATTAACATATTATGTATTAATAAGTACCTATTTTACCGTAAATTACCAATTTTTTGTAACATATTTTTTACCGTATTTTACCAGGGTAATTTTACTCAACATCCCTAGTCTACATTTAAATGGTACGTTATAATAAGTGTTGACTTATTAAAACATACTCAAATAATAAAAAAAATGGAACGAAAATTGTTGGCAATTGGCTGCCCTGCGTCGACCAGTCCGTAAACTCCTGCCACTGCTGCAGTCCAGCCAGTTACCACTAGATTTTTACTGTTCCACTCGGGGTCCAGAATGTTAGCGACTGGCTGGAACGCGGCCTCTATTGTATTATTTTTATTTAATATTTACTGACGTTTATATATAAATTGTTACTTCTTATTTTTTGTTGTTGTATGTACATGTGCTGTACTATAATCTAAATATATAAAAGAAGAAACTGACTGACTGACATATCAACGCAGAGCCCAAACCGCTGGGTGTGGAGACTCCAAATTTGGCACATAGGTTCCTTAAGGAGTCTAGGGGTGCACTAAGAAAGGATTTTTCAAAACTCGCCCTTTAAGGGGGTGAAACGAGATTCCAAAGTTTTTATGGAGATATAAGATTGCTTTGACCAATCTATTCAAAACTTCGCAGGAGTACTCCTAGCATTAAATAAGTAAATACGTGTTTTAGGATTTTTCTAAATTCAACCCTTAAAGGGAAGAAATGTGGTATTTCGTTTCACACACATTAAAAACTACAAACACGATCTGATGACCAATAACAAATAAAAAAATATGTTATAGGGTTCTTATAGATTGTCACTTTACACAGTCGCTAATTTTTATCCTACACCACGCGGGCGAAGCCGCGGGCGGAAGCTAGTAAAGCTATATTTTATCACCAGGAGGATTTCTGTCGAGGAGCCGTAGCCTAAATTAGAGCAAATAAGGTGTGACCTTATTTGCTCTAATTTAGGCTACGGCTCCTCGACAGAAATATTATTCCAAAAACAAAAGCCTATACTGCAAAAACGATCTTTTTATTTGGTCTTTATTACTGAACGGACCTCTAGAGAGTAATCTCCGCCAACAATGGCGGTTCAAGAACCAAACGACACTATAAAAGTTCCATTCTTTTGGGATTCCATCGATTTTAACTCGATTTGTACTGAATAGAGTGGAGATATATCGCTAATTCTGTAATCGATCATTGCAAAGCATCGAAAATCAATGGATTTTGTGTTTTGTTGAGGTGATTGTATACCTTATCTGTTACTTTGTGGACTTTTCTGCCAGTTATTTAACATTTGTGACTTGGGTGATCAGTGGAATCGTATAAAATATCGCGTATTTTGTGGTGCAGCGATATCGAGAGGGTTCTCTAATATTATTATTTATGTAATTCTCGAATACACCGTTTTATTCTTTGTTTGACACTTTTTTATCTGGATAATAGTAAAACAAAGGCAACACTAGTATTTAACTGTTAAAATTACGTCATTTGGCGCTTACGTCTGTTTAGAACAAGACGAAATTCAAAGTTTAAATTATAAATGAAAACTGTATAATTTCGCAAAAATAAAGGTCTTCACTTCAATTTTTAGTAGGTATCCCACTCCTGGGTACGAGTCTTCTCTCAACTATATTACGCGTTGAAACAGCTTAGGCCTTAATCCACACACTGGGCGCGATCTGGAATCAAACCCGTGACCTTATATTTCTAAGGCGAGGCCCGTACCGCTGCATCACTTCTGCTCAGGTCTCCTTATTTTCGATATATTTTCACTTTAAACACAGGCGTATTAAAAATTTGAAATGTCCATTATATATGCATAATCTATGCACGCTGTTAAACTCTTACTAGGTACTTAAACTTTGGACAAGATTTAATTGTTGTTCTAATTACATTTTGTGCACAGATCCAAAAGAACACTGTTTATAATGATCTCGAGTTTGGATTTTATAGCTCTGTGTGTTTCTGAATGACGCAATTAAATCTAACTTGAAATTACCACATAAAATGAAATTAATAGACCGTTTTTCACCTTAAGGAAATCTACAAAAGATTCAGTAGGTAATTTGAGTTTATGATTTGATATTTTTGACAATTCCGATTTATGACCGATTTTGTGAGTGCCTCACCGCGAGACCTTGAGTTGAGTACTGAGTCGCACAAAATCGAGTGCGCGGGCAGCGTAAATAACAGTTAACAGTTTCAAGTGAAAAAAATATTCAAAATCATGGTCTATTTTGAGGCACTAAAATATTAAAAAAAAAAAGTTTATTTTAAAAATTTTAAGTGCTTCAAATTTAATTAAAAAATATCATAGAATTCTATCTAATCATCAAATTTCCTTTAAATTCATTCAGCTATATAAGCATGAAACGCCAACAGAGTTACTAAGTAACATTATAGAGCAGGAAGTACCTACATTATTTGCAAGTGGCGCGCCATTAGGAGACATCATAAAAAATTTTGATTGCTCAAGTTAAGGGAGAATTGTCAAAAAAATTAACAGTAATCTTAACGTGCTCAGTAAACTGTAACGTTGATGGTAATGTGATGTGAGGTAATGAAATTAAAATCAGTGAGGAAGAATTTATTGCAAGTACATTTTAGGAGAATAAACCTTAATAATTTGATCCTTAAGACAGTGCTTGATAAAATGGGTCCGGCCGTTATGCCCCCATTCCGGGTGGCCCCCGGCCGGTATGCCCCCACATTGAAAAATTTGTTATTCCGGTTTGCCCCCGGCCGTCTTGCCTCCATTTTATTTTTAACAAGACGCTTGAGCAAATACTGTTGAAAACAAAAGTGTTTTTCAATTTAATTTATTTTATACTAGCTTTCCGCCCGCGGCTTCGCCCGCGTGTATGTCGGTTATCGCGCTAAAACATTACCTTCTTTTTGCGCAGTCGGATAAAAACTATCCTATGTCCTTTCTCGGGTCTCAAACTACCTCCATACCCAATTTCATTCAAATCGGTTCAGTAGTTTTTGCGTGAAAGCGTAACAAACCAACTTACATTCGCATTTATAATATTAGTATAGACTATGTGTCATTGTATGATAATTTCCTATATTTTGTTTGATTGGTAAGGTTACCGCATTACTGTAAATTAATAAAGATGAATAAATATAAATGTAAATTAATGAGATGGTACAAACAAGAAAGTGCCTTTTACTCGGTAGTAAGAAGTTTAAAAAATCACCTAAAACATTGTAGACGGATGTAGACAACCCCTCATCACTGCATCTACCTAATCTATTCTACATTGGCTGCGCACATCAGTTATGATGATTATACTCTTAATTTCCATTTATTATTTTAACAATTGTCTACACAACCGTACTGAATTGAACAACATGACAAAAAGAGAAACTAAGGGGGCAACGCGGCCGGGGGCAAACCGGAATAACAAATTTTTCAATATGGGGGCATACCGGCCGGGGGCAACCCGGAATGGGGGCATAACGGCCGGACCCGATAAAATTGCCTGTGATCATAAGCAAGTCATGGAATTGCTTAGAGCGAAAACACATCACGGAGATAGAGCGGAAACACGCTCGTAGTGCTAGTACATTTGGTTCTATGTAGAGGCGGGCGGCACTGCCGATTCTTACGGTGCGACGCCGCAACGCGAGTATGTGTTTTGGCTCTTATGGCAAGTAGCCTGTGTGCCATTTCATCCTTTTCCGGCAGTATTTCTTGCGCAAAATAGTAACAAACACTTCAACCCTTTTTACTAACCCACTGCTGAGCACGGGTCTTCCTTCAACTATCTTACAAGTTGAGAGAGTTTAAGCTCAATCACGAACGTTGGCCAACTGCGGGTTGGTGGTCACATGTCTTCGAATGATTAGTTCTTAATACACGCCGGTTTCCTCACGATGTTTACCTTCACCGATATAGAGCAGTGGTGATTAAACAATTCATACAAAGATGTATAAGCACGACCGGGAATAGATTTCACGAATTTATATTTCATAGGCGAGGTCGACAGTGCTGCGCCAGCGCAACCTCTGCTGTGCTGCATCACAAACGAGATTGTTGCCATTATTGTTATTTTAGGTTCTAATCCCTTCTTTTCTACTAATATTACAAATGCGAAAGTAACTTTGTCTGTGTGTTACGCTTTTACGCCTAAACTTCTACACCGATTTTTATGCGGGATTCTTTTTTTTAAAGGTGACGTAATAGAGAATCACAGCAAGGTGTCAAAAATGAAGGTATGCGTCTTGGGTTATAATTGTTTTATTAAATTTTTGTTTAGTTTAGTTAATACAACGTGACTTTTAAATGGTGTTTTTCCCGTGGCAAAAATATTTGCCATCAACATTGTAATGTACATGATACAAAAATATACATGAATTAAAAAAAACGTTTTTTTATTATTTACAAACCTGAAACTAATACGTTGTTTACTCGAAAGCGTGAGAAATAATAGTAGGCAACAAAAGTAGATAATTTTACGACGTAAAATGCTTGTAGGCATGTAAAAAGACAAGTTACGTAAGTAAGTACCGCTTTTGTTCATAGCAAAATAATCTATCGTGCGTAGAACTTAAAGCCTAAAATAGCGTGCGCGTTCACTTATCTTAATTGTATGTATGGCGCCACTACTGCCGACAAAAATCTAATTATGTTAGTGTGCGTTACACCCCTCTGGTACCCCAGCTTACCGCTGTCGCCCACCGACTCAAGCTATGTCGCATGTGTGTGCACGCGGCGCGCGGCGCTACTATTGCGTCGATCTTATTTAGTCAAAATGATAAGTTTAGATGGAACTAAGTTATTTTTTACTAAATTTTTTTTTTGTTATATTGACTCTACTTCCAAAACAATATCATTCTGTCGCGGGAAAGCAACCATTTAAAAGTCACGGTGTATAATTTAGCTAAGATTGTTAAATAATATAATTAGCAACGATTACGATCCCTGGTAGTTATGATTATTAATGAAAACTGAAATATTAGCTTCAGAATTACGTGAATGTCATTGAAACAGACCAATTAGCGCGGTGAATTATTAAAGGTTCTATAATTTTAGTGGTATCATGATGTCATTTTGAATAAATTGAGAATCTAATTTGAGCCATATTTCAGAAACCAATACTACGTAGGTTAGTTGCTTATTCATTAACGCTTATTTTCACCAACTATTAAATCATATGTGGATATGGTATATGCTCCACTTCACGCAATGACGTCACATACCTATCGCCACTCAAGAGATATTACGTGATAGCAATCCTGAATCGCACAAGCAAAGTTTCACCGACGATTAGCATTTTTTTATGGTATTTAACCCACCACCGCAATCCTGCCACTGCTATTCCTGTAAGCCAGGATCAGCAGCGGCGCCGTAGTCTCGGGACACCTAAACTGTTTTAGATCCCGCTGATTGGGATTGGGAGGAGCTTTCAAGAAATAGGCAACAATGGCGCAACTCTGTGCATGAAGCAGTCTCATCGTTTGAAGAAAAGCGTCTGCAAGACCTGGACGCCAAGCGCCTTATTAAAAATACCCGTCCTAAACCTTCCTATACCTACGCCTACAATGATGAAGGTCAACTCTACTGTGCGTCCTGTGCATGCACTTTTAAAACCAAGCTCGGTTTCACGAGTCATGTTCGGGCTCACAAAGGAAAACTATGTAGCTAGTTTTTGGACTGCATAGCTAGCTGTCTTTGCCAGGTTCGCCGTTGACGAATACGTCAAGGAGGACTATATATATATTTGGATCTCGCAAGAATTTATTCAGAAAGTAAGATTATCCACTATTAGCATATAAACAACTTCCGAACAAGAACAGTTGGAGGACCGCGGTCGCCGGGCATCACACCTTGCTCGGGCGAAAGGTCTTCCCTTTACACTGGAAGGTCACTAACACCAGATCCTCTAGTCTATATAAAACAAACGCAACAGGGACGATCAATTTTTGTTTTATCCCTCAGATAGATAAATTAAAAATATTATGTTCGTAGCTTTATTTTTTGGCGATACATCCATGTGAAATCTCGAATGAATCCTACCTTATGACGTACGTTGCACACTCCCACTCCATAGCTGTAATGTGTTATATCCTAATATTGTTTCATTTTAATGATAAAAGATAAATATACAGGTCAAACACTTTTTTATAATCTTTCTGATAGAATAATTATAATAAATAAATAAATCTATCACAATTATACACCTTAGGAAAACTTTGTGAGAGACTGGTGCCTGATTTAGGTTTTTAAAATAAACCTGTATTACAAGTCACCAGAGTAAGGGGAAAATAAATTAAAATGGTTAATAAATTAAAATGCGATTTTTGATACCCTGTCGTCAGCCTTGTTTTAACTATTCGAAATTCCCTTCCAATACGGGTTCCATACAGCTGTAGTTTAGTACATTCGTGATTCTACACAGCCGTTATTGTGACGCAAACGTGATTGTACCTATTCATGATTCCCAAACAACAGCTCAAGAAATTCCGATCTTCTGATTTTTTTCTGACTTGAGTTTGAAGTACTTAATTATTATCATTTTTCTAATTTTTATTATCATTGTGTATGTTTTCATAATCATTGATTAAGGTACAATACTTTTATGTTTCTATCTATATTAATGTTATTTTGTATCATTGTATTACGTTCATCAAAGCCTAAATTAGTTCAACTAAAAGGTAAACGGCATTCATTGACTGTTAGGCGGTAAGAAATTCGCCGGGTCAGCTAGTTTTTAATAAGTTACCTTCAATTTTGTGTGATTTTCTCCTGACTTTCTTAAAAGGTTTAACCATAAATCCGCACACGGTGTCCAAATGGCGGTTCAAGGATTACATGTTGTTCAAGATATTGAGCACTGGAGATGAATCAGTTCACACATAGATTGTTCATCATAATCAGCCTATTGTATTCTACTGCTGGACATAGGCCTCTCTTAAAGTACGCCTCTGAACCGCCTTGCTGAGATCGTCACTCCACTTAGTCTGAGTACGTCCTACGTTACGTTTGTCGATTCGTGGTCTCCATTCAAGATTGTTGCAAGTTTTTAAAATCATTTACTATACCATATACTCTATAGTACATCCGGACTGTACCTACAATCTTAATTAACATATACATTACGTAGATGGGAAAAATTCCGAGGATTATAAAAAGTCCCATTAATCTCTCATAAATTCCCATACGTGGGGCATTTATTAAGAATTTTTTTGGCGTTTATTGGGATTTTTTTTCTATTTTACCTTAAGTTGCCCATCTTTATACACATAGTACTTGATATATCGGTTATATGTTTCCCCGGGATGACGGAAGCTAAATTATATACATAATTGAGAACATTCTTACACGATCAGTCTGTGTCAACATTATGATTAATTGCATTCAATTAGGCGATTGATTGATCGACACTTGACTCTGTTGCTGACATGACACCAAACGAGTTTTATTTTGTAAACTAGCTTATGCCTGCGGCTTCGCAAATACCACAAGATTAGGATAAAAAGTAGCTTATGTATTATTCCAGATTATAAATATTTCTTAGCCAAATGCTATGCCAGGTCTGTCGACATCTAAAAGGTCGGCAACGCTCGAGAATGCCTCTGGTGTTACAAACATTCATAAATTACAGTGCTAACTATTTGGTGGGCTATAGGCTTATATTCCAACTTAGTTGAACATAAAAATCTAGATCTCTGTAGTTTGCGGCTAGACAATGGACACCCATTGTGCCGGGTCGTGGTTGCGCACGGCATCCTATGCAATTATATACAGTCAGCTACAAAAGTTGAATAACATGAATTTTACACAACTTCTTAACATTGAAATAAAACTACTTTATAACGATTTTTATCGCGGTATATTTTAGATTTTAGATCCACCCGTGACCATGTAGTCTGAAAAGACTTTGAAACTTCGGGATCTAAAATCTAAAATATAAAAACTTCTTAACATTAAAATAATCTTAAAATAAGTGTCGTGACGATACACGGGTAAAAGAGATAACTTATTAATGACGAGAGGGTCACTAAATGTCGGATAATGGAAAGATTACTTGGAGGATTCTCTGATGGAAAAAGAATAGTAGAAGTAGGTAGGAAATTCCTAATAGATTAAAGTGCTTGATCTGGTATTCGTTTCAAATGGAATTTTCATTCCCTAATACTAGATTTGTAACGTGTACGAGGAGGTATGAAAAAAAGCTTATCGTTAGTAGTTTACAATGAAAATGTTCATTACACGACACCTATTTCTGAAATCTATACGTGAAGCTAAATATACATGAAATTACTTGAAGGTAAATTATTATTGTTGTTGTTTTTAACATTTTTTAGTGCATGCGGTGCATTTCTTTGAGTAATGGAGCATTTTGATGTAAATCAAATAATATTTGAAGACGATGGGATATTGACTTTATCATTTGTCGCATAGATGAATTAAAGTCGTATTTTTCTTTTTTTTTGTGTAATCAAAGATTACAGATATACTTCCAATAGAAATCTCAAAAGACGTCACGTTTAGGTAAGTTTTAAACCTCTGTATGACGTAGTCTTCTCCCACTCCATAGCTTTAACGCATTATTTCTGAATATTCTTTCGTTTCAATGATAAAACAAGAAATACGAGTCTATCTTTTTTTATAATTTTACTGACGGGCTAATTGAAATACTTTGTCGTCATTTCTATTGTAACAATGCACTCATTGCTAGAGCCAAATAAATAAATAAATCTTTTTGTTTTTGTGTTAAGATTAATTAAGAAGTTTTCTAATATTGAATCTGTTAATTGACTTTTGTTGCTGACTATACTACTTCACTGAAGAGGAGGTATATGTCTGCCTAATGTTATGTTAACTGAAAGTTTAATTAGCTAAAACAGTTGTTTTGCGTCAATCGAATGGTTATTTCTGAAGGTAGCTACAGAAATAGCGAATAAATCACTATTATTTGGCTATTGGCTCTTAACAATGTAATAAAGATCTGTGTTGGACACCTAAATTGACCTTTATATGCTTACTAAACTTTGCAATATAAATGTTTGGTGAAGTTAATTCTAAATTATTGCCAATGTTGAAATCAGTCGGTATGTTTCTCAAAAGTCACTTAAATTCACTTCAAATCTTTTAGTGTCTTACTGACGGGCCGGTGACGTGGTCGATAAGATACCTGCTTTTCACGCCGCAGGTCGTGGGTTCGATTTTCACTCAAGTCTGTGTGTGATGAAAATGTCTGTTTGTCTTGAGTCTGGGTCTAATTACCTATCTACATATGTTGAAGTATGTATTTACAAAAGACAAGTATTATATGTAGTATATTACCAGTTATCTGGTTTCCATAGTACAAGCTCTGCTTAGTTTGGGATCAGATGGCCGTGTGTGTTAATGTCCCTCTAAATTATTAATTTATCAGTTGGGCACGGGTCTTCTCTCAACTATGACACGAGTTGAGAGTGTTAAAGCCTTAATCCACACACGCTGGCCAAGTTCGGGATGGTGGTGTTAGTGGATGTCAGATGTCCAGTTATGCATACCGGTTTCCACACGATGTTTTCCGTCAACTTGAATATTTTAAGAAGGTTCCTATCTGTTTTCTTGTTAATATTAAGTACTGTAGATATCTATTAGTAATTTTTAACAATTAGATACCTTAAAAAAAAAAATGTTCAATTTTAAGGAAACCTGCCACTTGATCACGACTAATTGGTCTAACGTTATGATATAGTCTACACAAACACAGTCTCTATGAAACACTAAATCTACCCAGCAAATACCTACCGATTATAACTGACTAGCTACCGCCTACGGCTTCCACCGCGTGGTACTTATGGGGATAAAAATTAGCCTATGCTTTAATCCAGACCATGATCTATCTCTGTGCCTAATTTCATCTAATTCCGTCCACTAGTTTTTGCGTGAAACAATAACAATATAAAGATACATCCAGATAACCATGCATTTTTCCAAACTTTCGCGTTTATTAATAACTAGCTTCCGCCCGCGGCTTCGCCCGCGAAATTGATCTCACTAATCTTATTTCTCCATACAAACTTTGGAACCCCGTTTCAAGGTGTCCTGTTTCCTTGTTCACCCCCAAGTTTTGAAAAATCGTTTCTTAGTGCACCCCTAGACCCCGTAAGGAACCGATGTGCCAAATTTGGAGTCTCCAGATCCAGCGGTTTGGGCTCTGCGTTGATATGTCAGTCAGTCAGTCAGTTTGTTCTTTTATATATTTAGATAGATATTAACTAATATTATAAAGCTGAAGAGTTTGTTTGTTTGAACGCGCTAATCTCTAAAACTAATGGTCCGATTGAAAAAATTCTTGCACTGTTAGATAGGCCATTTATTGAGAAAGGTTATAAGCTACTTTTTATCCCACAGCTGGGAATGATATGTAGATCACGAGGAATTGAATAATTTTAACTGACTCGCTGCCCCGGCGAACTTTGTATCGCGTGTTTCTCATTATTTAAACCTATTACCTTTAAACCTATTTTCATCTTCTCATCTTTTTTTAACCTTCTTGAGGTTTATGTGTACGTACTTTTAGACCAAAATCAGCGAAAATCGGTCAAGCCGTTCTCGAGTTTTGGTGAGACTAATGAACAGCAATTAATTTTTATAAGTAAGATTTTCCATAAAATTTGGGAAATGGAATGAAATGAGGCTTCATAAGAAACTTTTAAAATAAATAAAGTATTGCATTCGCGCACACTTTTCATAAAACTTTTCTCCCATTTATGTTACTGTAGTTTGAAAAAAGTATCTACGTAAAACCTTTACAAGTTTTATCGCCTGTAAAAGTTTTTTCCAACAACATATACTACCCACTATATTTTCCTATAGGTATATAGGGTAAGCCTTTGGGATTAAACTCGGGTTAGTTTCGCAACAGTTAGCAAAGTGTTTTAATGTTGAGAATTTCCTTTTGACCTAATCTCGACAGATGGACAGTCTTTGATCTTTTTTATACACAGAACATTGTTTTTCGGGGTTGTTATAAATATTTACAGACTTCATATCCAGCTGAGTCTGAATCCCGTGTCTCTTTACGGCGCCGCTGTCGATCCTGACCTACTTAGCAGTGTAGGGGCTTAGCTTTTTCGCTTCTTAAGCGCGAAGTCACAGGCTTGATTCGCGGGTCGAGCAAAAAGACTTAATATACATAGATAATCTTAGTTTGCAGCACAAAGTTTGGAGTTGTGCCCGTTGAACGGCAATAGGCTCGGCCCTATTAAGTTTTGGACCTCAACTTAAGCAGCAAAAAGTTGGATTAAGAGGCGTGAGTGCTTTTTTTTAGTACTTAAGTTATTGTGGGCTGAGTCACCTTCGTCCGTGGGTGTACACCTTTAATTGAATCCCCAAACGTGGACCCCGGGTGGTGCAAATCAGGTGACAATCAAGGTAGGTAGGCTTCGACCAAACCACCTTGCCGTGTTCCGGTGCGATGTCCGTTGACACCATGACAAAGAGGATGGGTCGGAATTGTTGCATCTTTAAGGTTTCTAACCATATGAAAGCTCATTCCACTGTCACCTTCTCATCGATAATCATTCATAATCACTAGTGAATCGGTATACTGGGTTGGCGCGTTCCATTGTAGACTACATCAGGCAAGTTGTAGTCAAGCGCCAGCCTATCGAAGAATAAAATAAAAAATAAATACGCATTACCTGTAGCATCTTAATCAATGTCACTTTCCACCAGGTAAAATGGATGACAAAATTAAATGAGCGTCAGTTACTTTTAAAAATACCTTCAATTTGTTCCCAAATGCGCCACTATTTTGAAAATTTCAACAATACCCTCTAGAGAGTACTTTATTTAATTTAGAGTGACGTCGTTTTAAAATGCTTTTAACGTTTCTCATTTATCAAACTGTGACAAATAATAGTTGAGAAGTTATGATGGAATGAATGGATATGAATATATGTTATGACACAAATAGTTTAACACTACAGTCCATCAAATCTAAGAAGTACCGTTTGACAGTTCTAAACGTAGTACATTTAGAATTTTATTTTTTGTATGAAAATTGTTAATGTTATGTTAAAATAAAAATAGCTTCATAATTCAATTATTTTACAGGAAAGCTAATAAAAATAGTGTGAATTACGCCTCTATAAACAGTGAAACGTCAAAAGGTACACCTTAGATTTGTTCAATTGTATAGTACGTAAAATCTAACCCCTTACAAAAACGCCAAAGCTTAAAATTGCTAAAATAAAACAGGTTTATAATTCGTTTGTCTTTGTCTGTTAACATGACATTTGTGTAGAAAGAGACAAATCTATATAAGTTGTAAATGCTTATAATTTTTTTATGAATAAGTCCGTAACATCTTAATATAAGTTCATAATTAAGAAAGGCACAAACGAGAGGAACCCCCAATCAGAAGTAGGTTCCGTGAACGGATAGACTATAGTAAAACGTTATGGTATTTTATACCAACTTCGTTATGCAAATCGGTAAGTAACAGTGATATGTACATACCTAATATCTTTCGTTTAAACAGTAACTCCTAGATTACCCTACCTACCCAGTATTAAACTGTTATAGGGTCCTTGGGGATTCAGTTAAGTAAAACTATGTGAGTTAACCGCGCAACGACCTTGGCGCGGCTTCTCAATTTGGTCTCTTGATTCGCCAGCAGACGTCTAACTCCCACGGGGTACAGTGTATTAATATCAAATATGAAATAGGTAACAGTTAATATACACAAAGAATTTTATTCATACACTACACTCGAAGCGTTACGCTGTCAACAGCCAGACGTCAACTGTCATCTGACGTTGATTCAGTCCAAACCCACTATGACTGACAACATAATCGTTGTTTAGATTCGTCGTAAAACTTGTGATGATTCTTAATCAAAAATTTTATGACGTTCTGTACTTTCCATGAAACCTGAGTAAAAACTATTTAGATCTGAAGCTTTCTAAAATGCATTGTTGCGCGCACTACTAACGGCGGCCCGTGAAGAGGAACGCAGGCGGCGGACAAGCCGCTCGCACCCCGCACCTACCAACTATCGAAACTAACAGCGCGGTGTGCGCATCTCTTTTGTTAATTATACTTTAACTTTAACTTGCAATAAACCAATTTTAACTAAGTACATTTATCATTGGTATTATAACTCTGCTAAACATGCATCAAAACCGGTCTATCCGTTTAGGCGCTGCGAACTAACAAACACAAGTTTGACGTATACAAACGTCAAATTTATAACACCATTTTTTCGTCATGGGTTAAAATATTTTATCTACGCAACGAACCAAATTTAGCTTGTTTAAAATACAGGTGCATACAATTTTACAAAATTTATTACACAATTTCTTCACGTTTTTCTTGGCAACTACGTAGAAGAGCATCATTTTGAATTGAGTTACAGAGTGAGATATTCATATTCCTTTAACTGAATATTCATATTATAATACCACACCTAATACTAGGTATTAGTCAAATATTGGGGTAGCAATTTTATATTCGCTATTATTATTATTCTGTCTAATACTAAAACGGATTTAAATGATAATGCATAACGCTTTATCATACTAAATACGAATCGTATCATCGTCTCTTTCACTGATGGCCTTGACGATGGTAAGTGGTTATTGAACGCGAGAGAATAAGATTAAAGACACCGAGCTTAATAGTGAGCGAAACAGGTGATACGGGTATCACTGGTGTCACTACTTACCGCCCTCCATAACATTAATATACTCAGGTAATCTCATCCTAATATTAACTAATATATAGTTACCTAATATGAGAATTTTGTTCTATGTATCCTAATATGTATAGGTACACTATATGGCTCGTATTATACATAATACGTGTACTTAATATGAATATATTCCTTACATCTCTAGTTTCATGAGCTTCGGGTTACTTTTGTCATCAAAAGACTCTTGATGTCAATTTAATTAAGTAAATTATACCTGTCTTAAGGTCTTATCACGTTTTCCTATCAAAATGAATTGCGCTGATTGCGTCTTTACGTTTTAATTAGACCTTTCTGTACCCTTGGTACGAGTTCTTTAATACGGAAAAAGTTTTCAAATACTATCTCGTATTTATAAACAATATTTATAGATGCTATTTTAAATATATTTTTTAATTCAAAACGTGCGATAAAAATATATTAAAGTGCTAGAAATAGAATAAAATGAATTGAAAATGGAAAAGGTTAAATCGACCTCGGCCAGCACTGATCGCAAGCGCGATTCCTCGTCGATTACATATTAGTATCTACTAATTAATTCATTATAAAATAAACAAACCAGTCATTAAAAAAATATTTGTACTACATTTTAGAAAGTACCTACATGTATTCATTTACTAGGTCTAAAAAAAGCAAAACGCCTTAAACTACATCCTAAAATAAACGTTAGATATCTCGAAAAATTGCAAAACTCACACCAGTTAACTTTTCTTAAATGAAAACCTAAAATATTAGCCTAATTAAAGAACGAAACTAAAACTTAACCTGCAGTAATGTGTCAAAAAATTCTTCTGCATCGTTATCTTCCGGGAATTTACCCTAACCAGAAGCCACTCGCAGCATTATTGCTTGAAATCGTGTTTTTTTTTCAGCCAAGCAATATAAAATCTATTTACTTAATTAACTAAAAGTTGAATTGTTATAGGTATGTGTATGTATGGTATACGGTTTTAGGTCTAACTCGGATCTGCGTAATACAATCGACAGCTATTTAAAGTGGTCCCCGGGTGGTGCTAATCAGGTAAGAATCAACTTGTGGTAGGCTTTGGCCGTAGTTAGTGACCACCCACTAGACAAAGCCGCACCGCGCTGTCTGGTAACACCATGCAGAGAGAGTGGGTCGGAATTGTTGCTCCTTTAAGGTTTCTAACCATATGGAGGCTCATTCCACTGCTACCTCACCGATTCGTAATCACGAGTGAATCAATATACTAGGCTGGTGCGTTCTATTGTAGACTACATCATTGCATAACATCAGGCAAGATGTAGTCAAGCGCCAGCCTATCGAAAAATAAAAATAAAACCTAAGCTAGTGCCACCAGACACTACCAAAGTAATGTACTTATTCCATACTAGCTTTCGGACAGCGGCTTCGCCCGCGTGTATGTTGGTTATCGCGCCAAAACATTACCTTCCTAACTATCCTATGTCCTTTCTCGGGTCTCAAACTACCTCCATACCAAATTTCATCCAAATCGGTTCAGTAGTTTAGGCGTGAAAGCAACACAGACAGGCAGAGTTACTTTCGCATTTATAATATTATAATATTAGTAGGGATTTGCAATAGTACCTACCTACAGTGAATACAATACTAATAAAAACAACGAGGAAGTAAGATGATATGTTCACCATAAAAACCTGTAACAGATAACACGAAAATACGAAAATATACGATCTGAATGTAACCTTTAAGCCCTTTTATATCGCTAAATGCCGGGAAATTGACGATCCTATCACACAAGCGTACGTGACTTATATTGGCTATAATATTAACATAAAACATCATTATGACAACGCTATATTGACCGCTCCGAAAAGCCAGATTTGTGGTTTATCAGAAAGGTCGTGCAGTAATTAATTAATTAGGTAGAGATACCATTATTTATTTATTTATTTGATTCTGGCAACTAGGCCTGTTAACTACGAGTTGAGAGGGTTTAGGCCTAAATTCACACATGCCAGGTGCGGGTTGGTGGATGTCACATGTCCTCGAATGATTAGTTCTTAGATATGCTGGTTTCCTCACGATGCTTTCCTTCACCGATATTGAGCAGCGGCGATGAAACAATTCACTCAAAATGTGTGGGAATCGAATTTTCGACCTTAAGTATCACACATCGAGATAAAACTATTTTACCTATAACGGATTTTATCGCGGTTATGTTTGATTTTATATCCCGACGTTTCAATGTCTGAAAAAAAAGAAAACGTCGAGATCACAGATAATATAATATTATACTAGTAGTCGAGATATAAAATCGGAATCTCAGTCGGGGTATAAACCGCGTTAAATACAATATAGCGATAGCGGTTCCTGAGCAATAATGTTGTCTATGTTTGACACTAATGGGTCACTCTTAGAGATGGGCGGTGAGTAAATACTATTTTAGTATTTACTGAGTAAATAGTAAAAACTGAGTATTTACTCATTTCTACTCAGTATTTACTCTAATGCATGAGTAAATACTTTTGACAATAGTGGAGTGTCTTTTTTGCGAACTGACTGCTATGCCGGAGGTCGGGGGTGCGATTCCCGCACCGAACAAATCTTTGGGTGATGAGCATGATGGTTTTTTTTTAGGTCTGGGTTAAAATTTATTTATAAATAACGGACCCGGTTGACGTCGTCCTGCCCGGTAAAGCAGTGCCATCTACCGGGTCTCAGACCTACCTAATATAACCACCCAAATATAACCACGGCAGTTTAAGTAATGAATACTAATTGCTTTTCCTTCGGCTTTCCTTTTATAATATCTCGGCTAGTTTTCGGCCGTGACTTTTTCTTTCGGATAACTTCTGTCTTTCTAATTTTCCTTTCCCAATTTCTTATTATTATCTTTTTTTCTTAAAAAACAATCTCGTACTTCAAGAAATATTCTAAAAACAGAATTAGCGAAAGCAGCCGTTCACGCGTGATAATAATAATAATAATATAATAATAATATGGTGGGACCAAGGGAAATAGGGAATCATTTTTATATAAATAGATAGATTAGTGACCGACCAAAAGTTCGGTTTCGGTTGCGGCAAGTTTCGGCAGAAAATGCAACTGCTATGTCAGTTCCGTTTTCGGCAGAAAAAGTGCCGAAACTGAACGAAAAAGTAAGCAATTTTCTGAGTAGACTGCGTTTTGAAGAGCGTAGTATAGCATACCCTCCAGTTAAGTGGAGTGACGATCTACGAAAGATTCATTTCACCCTGTTATCGGCAAGCCGATAACAGGGTGAAATGAATTGTATTGGTAGAGATCTATGTCCAACCGTGGACTGCAACAGGCCGATGATGATGATGAACCACCAAAACAACTTATACTATTGTGTGACCTTCAGTTACTTTGACTTTCTTTTTATCCTAAAATAGGGTTGAGCTTAACCACAACTTGCCTGATGTGAAACAATGATGCAGTCTACGATGGAACGCAACGTAAATACCGGTTCACTCGTGACTTGAAAACCGGGAGATCATAGCTATTGGAACACATAGATGCCGGCAGTGGATTCCACAATTTGGCAGTTCGCACAATGAGCGTACCCGTGGAATTTCCACCATATAACGATGGCGCATAGCCGTACCTCTACTTGACCGATGGAAAAACGGGGATGGGGGAATAAGATTGTGTAATTCCAACGCACACTCTCCGAAGTGTATCCGGTAAAAGACCGAAAGACTAAGAACTATGCGGCGATGCTCGAGATTTTTCAATTTAGCCTTGACGAGGGATTCGTTGCCAATAAGCTTCTTGGCTCGCCTTACTTTAGACTCTAACGCCTCGTGTTGGTATTTAGCTGACACAACCCAAAGATGCGAGCAGTACATGCATGAACGAACTTGTGCTTCGTATAGCTCGAGCATCTGTTTCGGTCTGAAGTACTGACGTAGCTTCGCGAGGACACCTAGCTTTTTGGCAGCTAGTTGGGCCATGGACTCAATGTACGGGCCAAATGAGGGTCGAAGTCATATTGACGCCAAGAAGCTCAAGGTGGTCTGTAATAGGCACGTGTACACCTTGAAAAGTAGGAGCCAATTGAATGGCCTTTTTTTTAGCAGAGAATAGACACGCCTGGATTTTAGCAGCATTAAACTTGACTAGATTGGCGTCACCCCAGTCGGAAACAGCTTTAAGAGACAAGTTTAAGCGCTCAACCATGGCCTCTCTAAGGGACTAGATCTCAGCCGTACAGAGAGCTATATGTCTAGTCCACTTGCCAAAGTGGACTAGACATATAGCTCTCTACAACTGTGCTATGTTAAAACGTAGTTCATTCCATTTCCTAGCCAGCTTCAGCCACTTCTTTTATTAAAGGGAAATGTCTCTAGCATCTCCTCGCCCTGGACAGACACGAGGGGAGTGGTACTCCTGTTTGTAGCAAGGGTAAGCAAGACCCAGCAGGGTTTCCAGCTCTAAGCAGCTAAGCCCGGTTCACCCTTTAAAATCTTTGGCAGTGGGCTAACCCGCCGGCCAGCATCTGAAGCTGCGGAGCGGGACGATGTTTGCCACCCTCTCTTCTTTCCTAGCCATCGCGACCAGTCTATGACGGCCACATCGGGCACTTGGTCAGCGTATGCAGCGCCATGCCCTTCAGCCCCGAACTGGTGGCACTCGGGTGACTTCTCCCGTCCGAGGTGATTTAGGTATCTAATTGCAAAAACTCCCATGCATAGCCTGTAAGTGCCTGCGTCGTTCATAAGTCGAGGGTCACTTGGAGAGGATGGACCTTGCTCTGCCTCAGCTACCTCGCCTCGCCCTTTTCCGCATACCGCGTAAGGTCTATCTAATTATTTCGGAAAGGTAGCTTTCTAGTTCTTAGTATACCTACTATTAGAAAAAGAAAATAATATATTTGTTGCATACCTTAATTATTGTTACTTTTTCATTTTAAAATATATGCGCGCGTGTGTGTGTGTGTGTGTGTGTGTGTTAAAATTAGATTTACCTACTTTATCGAATCCGTTAATCAGTTGGTCTAATTTAGGGCTCTATGATAGTTCAATTAAAATTATTTGCTCTATTCCTATATGTAAGTACCTATGCCTACAGAATCAATAAATCAGAATAGGATCCGTAAGAATAAGACAAATCCAAAATGGATTTACAACGTAAACACACACGAGCGCACTCTACGACTGAGGAACACGAATAAGCTGTCCTCGATGTTTGTTTGATTTTGCCTCTCATTCTATTACTTTCTAACTTCATTCAAAAAAGTGACAGAGAAACTAATAGCAAGTCGCATACCTTCTATTGTTTTATGCAAAACATTATATCCCTTTAATGTAAAACAAAGAAACCTTACCTAAGTAGCCCCTTAGTGTGGTTGGTGATATGGACTTTAGTGTATTATAATTATTTCATATTTTTGGGTACGAAATTATCAAATTTAAGCAATACCTAGCTAACTTATCTATTTTCAAGCACGTCTCCAACTAGGTACTAAGAAAAATTACAAGGAAAAGTTACATTGGTTCGGCATTTGTATGAATTAGCTAAAGAAATTAAATCCTTAGCGGGTCCTATCCTCAATGGGTCGTATTTTCTATGTCAAGCTCCTGGAAAGAACCAATTAATGTGATAAAAAATGAAAAAAAGTATTTACTGTCGATTTTTAGTAAATACTCAGTATAAAAGAGTATCTACTCAGTATTTACTCACGTGACAGTATTTACTGAGTCTTTACCCATCTCTAGTCACTCTTAATCTTTTTTTCTTTTTCTTAACTGTTTCTATTTATGTTTTTTTTAACTTTTCGTGTGTTTTTTTATCATTTGATTCTGTGTTCTCTGTCAAATAAATGTTTTTCTTTCTTTTAAGATATTTTTATTTCAATGTTCTGATATGTGATTCAATTATTGTATTCTTTGTGTTATTATTAACTAAACAATTGTGTTTGTGTTCTAACAGAAGCCGAGAAATGGTTTAAAAAAAATTCCCAAACTCTTTTCATAATTACAAGTGCTACAAATAACAAGTTAACAATGAAAAGGGCGCGTTACATCTTAATTAAGTAATTGACAAAGTTTGATACCCGGCAGGTAAAAGCCAGTTGGATCGAGTTTATTTGGCTTCGCCGCACAAGTTTCACGTCAAACAAGTAACTTAGATTTATGAGGAATTTACTGCTGGATTATCGATTACAACTTCTAACCGAGTAAGTTTGACTTCATAAATATTGTTTTATTGCAACGTAGGGTTTGTTCTACCCAATAAGAGAGCTAAATATTTTTTTGACACTTCGATAGAAACGAAATTAAGTAAAATGCAAAAATACTTAATTTTCTAAAAACGAAGGAAAGTATACATATAAATACTTAGTCTAATTTTTTTACCTATGACTGGCAACTTCTGGGAAACACTGCCAATAAACTCAGTACCTAGTCTTTTTTCTTTTTTATATAAAGTATTGAAATAAAACTACTTTTTAACGGATTTCACCAGTGAATATAAAGTCTGAAAAGACTTTGAAACGTCGGGATCTAAATTATAAAATAAACCACGATTAAATCCGTTAAAAAGTAGTTTTATTTCAAAAGCGGCTTTAAATTTTTTGTATCTCACCATTTTGGTGGCGCAGCAGTACGGGCCTCGTCCTAGATTTATTAGGTCGCGGGTTCGATTCCCATCCGATTCCCATTCGTGTAATCATTCGAAGACATGTGACTTCCATCAACCCGCACTTAGCCAGTGTGTGTGGATTAAGGCCTAAACTCTCTCAACTCGTAAGATAGTTGAGAGAAGACCCGTGCCCAGCAGTGGGACACTAAAAAAAGGTTGAAGCGTACCATTTTGGAATGATAATACGCATTCATTTATAAATAGACTCCTGAACTGAAAACCTTTAACTGAAAATCTATTACATTTTGTTTAATGTGTTGTATTAGAGCGACTCAATTCAAAGCGTTTTTATCTGTTGATAATCTGAAATGTTATAATAAAGATCGTTTCTATACTTATCAGCCGCATATCTCCATAGAAGAGTTCCATAAAACATGATACTGTGAAAATAACTAAAATATACAATTCTGTCAGTATCCACATCAGTGAACCGTCTAATTGTTTTGACGTTTGATAAATTTCATTGATAAATTTTGAATAAAAAACTGTTTAAATCCTTTTACAAAAACTAACCCTCATGACGAAGCCTTTTGATACCTATGATAAATCTACAGGGTAATATTTTTTCGGTTCCCGATTCCATTAAGTAACTATTAAAAAATCTATAAATGCAGTTTGAATTGTGTCTAAAATGTTTCCCTTCGGTAATATGTATAATATATTTAATTAAGGTACTTTCTCTCCATGTCGCATAGCTGTGGGACCGAACCTGTATAGTAACTTTATAACAAAGTTTCCTATTAGGTTGCTACATTTTCATTTGTTTGTCGTCATTTTCGAAATAATTCGCAACAATTAGTTGAAAAGTAATTTAATTATTCAACTGTATTGGTCTTTTGAATGTCTACAGACATTTTGATGTTAAAACTCAGTTATTAATTTCCAGAGGCCTACCGGTTTAATACAAATCAAAGTTGTTAATTAATTTTATGACTGACATGTTTTAAGTAGGTACCTAGTCCTGTTTAATCTAAATATATAAAAGAAGAAACTGACTGACTGACTGACTGACATATCAACGCAGAACCCAAACCGCTGGGTCTAGAGACTCTAAATTTGGCACATAGGTTCCTTATGGGGTCTAGGGGTGCACTAAGAAAGGATTTTTCAAAACTCACCCTTTATGGGAGTGAAACGGGGTTCCAAAGTTTGTATGGAGAAACAAGATTAGTGAGATCAATTTCGCGGGCGAAGCCGCGGGCGGAAGCTAGTTAAAGATATTAGTAGGAACTTATTAGGATGACGGCAAAGCAACGCGAAATCATTAAATTTCTGGGTAAAATGTTATGGTAACTGTCAACTACAGTAATATGAATCATTCATGTTCTAAATACAATAATGCGCTATGTTATGTTGGCTCTATGTTATCTAGAGCAAAGAACAAAGAAGCTAGATGTAAAATAACAAAGCAGACTTTAGTTTTGAGCCATCTGCTAATTCTAGTTAGGTACTTATAATAGGTACCGTAAAACACAGTTTTTTGTAATTAAAGCCATATATGAATATACTAGCTTCCGCCCGCGCCTTCGCCCGCGAAATTGATCTCACTAATCTTGTTTCTCCATACAAACTTTGGAACCCCGTTTCACCCCCTTAAAGGGTGAGTTTTGAAAAATCCTTTCTTAGTGCACCCCTAGACCCCATAAGGAACCTATGTGCCAAATTTAGAGTCACAAGACCCAGCGGTTTGGGCTCTGCGTTGATATGTCAGTCAATCAGTCAGTTTCTTCTTCTAAATATTTAGATAGAAGATTATTTTGCTATTGCCATGTTTAAGTTTTCTGTTACAACTTGCTTTCGCCCCGATTTAGCCTCGTAATGTACGAAACGATGGTGTGATGATCTAAATTCGTTTGTAGCTTCTTGAACGGAAGATACTAGTGATAGGAAGAGTCGTAAGGCTATGGGGGAAGCTTTTGCTCAGCAGTGGGACACTACAGGCTGGCTATTAATTTGCCAAAGGGGGCAGAACGCTTCGCTCTGCGGTATTGAGTCGCCAAAAATGGAGTCGATTTTAAATCAAAGAGAGAAGTTATAAACGATTTTAGAAGAACGAACAGCTGCGTATGGTGTTCCGCAAGGTAGTGTACTAGACCCTCTGTTATTCACTATCTACATTAATGACCTACCCAGATCGCTTATGAATTTATTTGCTGATGACGGTACATTACCAGTAGCTTGTAATACGTAATAATATTATAGGACGTGAGGTGGGTCTTAACCTTAAAAACTATGATAATAATCCTAAAATAGTTAAGCTCAGAGAAACAGATCACGTAATTTGCTCTCAGTATTGAATTGAGTTAGTCAATATCATGCTTGTCACGGAGATCCTGAAACCTGAATAGACTGAACCTTTTGATCAATTTAAGTCTGTGGACAACCTCTATTGTTGAGCTGTGTAAGCCGTCCGATTAAGCTATACTGTTCCTGGGAAGTCTCGGGTTTCTATCTTGACCCAGACAATATTTGTATATCAACAAAGATTTGTTTCGGTGTCTGGTTGGTTCTGTGACTACTCTCCGTGCCTTGGAGATCACGATAAGCCGGCGGTCCCGGTTGTCATTTAATACAAGTAGTCACAAGTCTAATATAATCTGACACCTGTTGAAAGAAAGTTCGGTATTTTTGAAGTTGATTGAATGAAATTGAATATGTGAGTTTTCGAGCAAAAATATATAGATAATGTTACGTAAGTTTTGGAAATTTATTTTCTAGGGGGAGATATGGGATGGAATTCACGTAAAATTTGTACACCATTTATAGAACCATAAAATTCAATTGATGCATACATGTTTTGATCTAATCATCCAATAAGGATTTTGTTTTGATAATTCCACTAATGAAGGGGAAAATAAGAGTCGAACGGTTATATTAAATTCATAATTACCCAAGTTGGAAGCAACACAAGTTTAGTTTACAAAGAAAAAAAAACATCATAATAACCTAATATCTAACATAGAGAAAACTACTTCAGCAGACTTGCGAAATGTCAATAGATATGGTACGTATAGAAGTACTCATCACTATTTATTACAAAACCCCTAGACCTCATACGTATGTGCCAAATTTGGAGTCTCTAGACCCAGCAGCAGTTTGGACTGTGCGTTTATATAATAAACAAAACGCATTTTACTAGAAGATTAACAAAAATTAAACTCATAGTTACTGTACTGAGTAGCTTAAGTAAAATGCATGTACCAATTCTACGTAAGTTAAACCGCGAGGCGGAAAGCTATAAGCAGACCGTTTAATTCGTGTATCGCCTATCGCCAAAATTCTGACTCCTCAAGCTGAACAGACAGTGATGATAATTCAAGCGATATGGATATTAGTGACGAATAGTCTTACATTACTTTTATCTGTGGTTAAATAGTTCTTTATGAGATTTAATTAATGTTTTATGACTTTGTACCTCAAATGGCGATAACGGTCGGCCTATAGTTATATTCTATTCCATAAAATTGATCAAACGAGTGAGAATTCAACATATCTAAAGGAGATAGCGAATTGAACGGCTATACAATATTTTTTTGAATGACGTCACAAGGTCGACTGAAGGAAACGGTTTGCAACTTTTACAAACAGTTTTTTCCTTCAGTCAACCAAGCCATCAATAACACAAAGACATATCACTAACATAAAAATAAATCAACGATACATTACAAAGTAATATTATCTATGGTTGTGACGTAGGTTGTGACGTATGAAGGCGAGGGTTGGATGGAAGTTCCTTGAGGCGAGCGCGAGATTTTCATTCGTTATACATAGTTGTAATGTCAAATTCTATTCCCCAGAGTGTTACTCATGTGGAACTCTTGATGATGTCTACCACTAACTGATGGATTGTATTAAATATGATGAAGGGAGAAGGTCTGTGGATTCTATATCCGTGTTTGCTTGGTACAGAATACAACTGACGAAGATTTGCGAATTACCAGATATTTTTGTTATTTTT
Organism: Meganola albula; assembly: GCA_936450015.1. Taxonomy (NCBI): domain Eukaryota; kingdom Metazoa; phylum Arthropoda; class Insecta; order Lepidoptera; family Nolidae; genus Meganola; species Meganola albula. The sequence goes on from OW388159.1 coordinate 3,052,074, forward strand.
ATTCATTTTTTGTTTGTGTACGCTTTTGTCTTGTTAACGATTTATATCTAAAAATAAGTTTTCTCTTTATGTGAATTGTTAAAGTTCTTAAACCAGTCTTTGATAAAGAAATACAGACTCAATTTATATAATGTTGGGGTATTTATTAATTTCGTAGCTAGCCCTACGTCACATATGGCTTTAGATTTATTTCAATATTTGTTCATCAAAAATCTCATACCTCTGTTACTTCGTAGTTTTGTTAGTAATAGGTTAAGTTACGATGGGGTTGCCATATTAATAAAAGCCTCTAAATAAATAAAGATTTAAAAAAAAAACGACAGATTTTTCTTTCGGCAATGGATTTGATGGCGACTATTCTGCCCGTATCAAGTGTAAATCAAATCCTAATTTCGTATGGAAAATGACAAACGCAATCGATAATTCTATGCGATTGTCACTTTGATATTACGATAGCGGATGAAAACCGTGTTTTCGCTTGCCTGATTATAAGTTAGAGAATTAATGTTTGATGAGTTTCATCATGACAGCAGTTTGATGTTAAATAGTATGTAATAGGTTTATTTAGTTTCGAACACACAATCAGGCTCCCTTCAACCCTTTTTAGTGTCCCACGGGTCTTATCTCAACTATCTTCCAAGTTGAGAGAGTTTAGGCGTTAATCCACACACGCTGGCCAAATGCGGGTTGGTGGATGTCACATGTCCTCGAATGATTACCTCTTAGAGATGCCAGGATACTGACTATGTTTTTTTTTACTGTTATTAAGCAATCGCAATGACACAATTCACACAAAGACGTTTAAGCACGATCGGGAATAGTACTTGCGACCTTATCTTCTAAATATATAAAAGAAGAAACTGACTGACTGACTGACATATCAACGCAGAGCCCAAACCACTGAGTCTGGAGACTCTAAATTTGGCACATCGGTTCCTTATGGAGTCTAGGGGTGCACTAAGAAAGAATTTTTCAAAACTCACCCTTTAAGGGGGTGAAACAGGGTTCCAAAGATTGTATGGAGAAACAAGATTAGTGAGATCAATTTCGCGGGCGGAAGCTAGTTTTTCAAAAGCGAGGCAGATACTGCTGCGCCACCGCTGTGTGTACCATAACTATCTTCTAAAATCAATTCAATACAAAAAATAATTTCAGCAAATATTCTTGTACATCTCAGATATTTTGTGAAGTTATTTTAGCTCAATATCATACCAAACAATAGCCAAATAACCATAGAGTATCATCTGTTCGAGTGGACACAATTATCACGTGACTTTGATGGATCGGACCGTTGTGGTTATCCTTGGATATCCTATAATGTATCTAATTACTGCAGTATTTTCTTCGAACGAAAATAACCTGTGTAATATATACCTCTACTAAGATAGTAATATTTGCTGCGGCGTCTTCTTTTATGGACATTAACGCACACGGCTAACTGATTCTCTAAGCAGAGCTTGTACTATGGAAACCAGATACGGGTAATATACTACATATTATAATACTTTTCTTTTGTAAATGCATATTTGATTAAAGATGATTACTACCAGATTCAAGTTAAACAGACATGTTCATCACACAAATGTCTGGCTTCGGTGGAAATCGAAAGCACGACCTGCGGCGTAAAAACCAACCCCCGTATTCATAAACGTCTTATGCTCATTGCTAAAACCCCTACTAATATTATAAATGCGAAAGTAACTCTGTCTGTGTCTGTTACGCTTCAAGCCTAAACTACTGAACCGATTTGGATGAAATTGGGTATGGAGGTAGTTTGAGACCCGAGAAAGGACATAAGATAGTTTTTATCCGACTGCGCAAAAAGAAGGTAATGTTTTGGCGCGATAACCGACATACACGCGGGCGAAGCCGCTGTCGGAAAGCTAGTAGGTTTATAATTCGTTTGTCTTTGTCTGTCATTTTAACATTTATACTAGTAAGAAAGAGACAAAGTCCATTTTAACTAAAGAGTTTTTTAAGATTTTTATGATTAAGACCGCAAGGGTTTTACCGACCGCCGAAACGTCGTTTTGATACCTATATTCGTACAAGTCCAATATAAGTTTAAAGGTTAGAAATATGTGGTGCGAAGTGCGCTGAGAGAACTGACTAGTTATGAATATAACTTTATTCTGCCTGTCTAAAACATATTCGTCACCCAGCATAAAATCCGTCCCAAAAATGTCGATTCGTTAGTATCTTTGTTCGAAATTCCCACAGGGTTACACAAATCAACGGAACAATTGTGAATATTGTGATATATGTAAGTAGGTACCTACAAAATGTTTCTACGGTAAAAACAACAATGAACATTTTGATCTACAAAATCAACATAAACTAACTTGTTTTGTTATCTAATCTAATACCTTTAAACGAGCAATTCTTGTATATAATTGGAATCTCGGAATCGGCTCCAACGATTTTCATAAAATTTAGTATAAAGGGGGTTTCGGGGGCGATAAATCGATCTAGCTAGGAATCATTTTTAGAAAATGTCATTAAAAAAAACAAAAATACCGAGCAAAGCTCGGTCATCTGGTTATAGTAATAATAGCAAGATGACTTAATGTTTTTAGTAAACCTTGTAGATTTTTTTTTTGCATCCTTGATTCTGAAATTGCCTGAACTTTGAAGCAATCTGTAGGTAGAGACTAGAAACATAAATGTAAAGTTTTATAGAGGTCAGAGGTATCCAAGTTGCCTGTTCAGAAGATTATTTGCTTGTACCGATATAAGTTTTATATCCACTTTTATAAGCTATCTGCTCACAAATTGGCTATTAACGAATCCTTTTTTGCGACTATAAAAGCTCAATGTTTTCGTTAAGGTGACTTTAATATTATCAATGATTACAATGTCTGATCTCAGCGCGCAGCAGAGAGAACACCAACCAGTCAATAATACTACGTACGGGCCGGTGGGTGGCGTGGGCGGTATGATACTTGCTTTTTACGCCGCAGGTCGTGGGTTCGATTCCCACCCGAGGCAAACATTTGTGTGATGAAAATGTCTGTTTATAACGAGTCTGGGTGTAAATATCTATTATAAGTAAAGAAAAGTATTATTTATTTATTTATTTATTTATTTATTTGCACCATACATTCACTACCATGACAGGTATAGACCTAATGCGATAGAGAACATAACAATGATTATATCTTACATGCTACAAGATAATTAGCCCTAGTGAAGTCACTCAGTGAACAAGAGAACAAATCTACACACTCATTTATTGCGTTGAGTGAGCGCAGGGCGCGTGTCATTGGCGCTCGTTGTAAAAGGTTGGTACGCGCAGTTGGTATCACAAACATTTGTGGTCGTCTCCGCCTTCCTACGTATTGGTCTGGCACACAGAGCCGGAGTTCCGCTAGTAGTACAGGGTTGTAGATCATTCCACGTAACACTTTCCATAAGTACAAAGCCAATCCTGCCTCCCTTGTAACCTCTAATTTAAAATAGCCAACCATGCCAAGTACAAACAAAGTTGGATAGATCAAGGGGTAACCAGGGTACACTCCGTATAATTTGAGGTATAGTAACCTTAAAAATTTATTCTGGATTCTTTCCAACATAGCCTTGTATTTATCCTCGCTTGGACTCCAAATGGCGGCGTTGCTTTCTAAATGGCTTTTTACAAAAGCAGCGTACAATGCTTTTAAAGCGCCTATGCTGGTGAAGTCATGTGCCTGGCGAAGCACAAAACCTAGATTACGATATGCTTTTTTACATACATCTATTATATGTGTCTTGAATGAAAGGTCTGCAACGAATCGAATTCCCAAATCTTTTACCTCACTGACTTGTTGTATTTCCTGCCCTTTTAGATGATACATCGAACGAATCGGGTTGCGCGAACGGGTAAAGGTCAGCACTGAGCATTTTTGTACATTAAAATAAAGCATGTTTATTTGACTCCACTCTACCACATTATCTAAGTCCTTTTGTAATAAACTCTGTTCACCAGCTTCTTTCACCACAACACTCAACTTCAAATCGTCCGCAAAAAGAAGACACGTAGAATTTTCTACAACCGTAGGCAGGTCGTCTACCATAATTATGAAAAGGAGTGGTCCTAAATTGCTACCTTGACTGATGTGTAAAGTATATACCAGTTATCTGGTTTCCATGATACAAACTCTGCCTAGCTTGTGACCAGACGACAGTGTGTGTTAATGTACCGGAATATTTATTATTATTGTTATTATTACTACTTATTAGTTATTTTGCTTATGGTTAAAATCTGTTGTACGCTCAAAATTGAGAATAGTCAAAACGAATTTCGACTACGAGGAGATAGTTTAAAGGCCCTCAGATGTAATGATATAGCGAGGTGATAACTAAAACAACAAAATTTGTCCGATTGACATAAGATTATCACGTGACTTTTCTAAGGTTAGTGTCAATTTTGTTTTTTTCGCTCCATCGCTATCGCTTCGCTATGTGACTTTATTTAGAGGCCCAGGTAATTTAGTGTTTGGAGGAGGTAGGGCACAGCGGTCATCTTTGATTTATTGGAAGTCATCATTACCCAGGGTATGTCCACTGTTGTACATATAATTATAGGCCTCCTCTAAAAGATATCTTCACACCTAGGCCGCGATCAATCGATCTTGCTGGTGTCTTGCGCTCGCGTGTATTACCCGTAGGACGCTGGCGAATGACAATGTATCCCGGAATGATCGACAAACTTAGAAATTTGTGCGACTTTTAAAACCGCCGCCGGAACAAACCCGCCGGGTCTGTGGCGGGCTGGCGGCCCCGGTTTGTCGGGTGTGGCTTGGTAGTATTTACAAAAAACCTTTTAAGGTTCTACCGATCCGCTTCGCACGGGTACAAATTATACCTAAACCTTTCTCATGCATCACTCTATCTATTGGTGGAAACCGCATGATAAGTTCTGTTGTTTTTGAGTTTATCGCTAACAAACAGCGGAAGCGTCTTCATTTTATACTAAGTAAAGATGATTACGACAACAAAATAACATTTTAAGATATTTACATAAATATCGATGTTATTCTGATGTTGGAGACATATTTAACCAAAGTTTCGGTGATCGATCGATTTAACAAAATATTCGAACGAAAAGTTATTTTAAGAGCAATGTCACATCTGCTTGCTATTCACTTACAATACGTGCTACAGGCAAGCTTAAGTTAAGAGGGTATTCTACTTAAGAAAGTGTTTTCGAAAAGTACCTAATATTACTTTTGATATTAATAAAAATCAAGTAGCACGAAGTAGGAAGGTAGTAATTTAAAGTAGTCATAAGACTCAGCAATTGACTCATTTAACAAAATCCTATTACAAAAACAAAGAAGTAACTTTTCTTTTTTGCTTTATATTATTAGTTTTTAAGAAAACAACGAAGACTCCGCTAGCGGCGGCAGTAAGACAAAGAACAGGGTTTCTAATAGTGCAAGAATTTTTCAAATCAGACCTGTAGTCTCTGAGATAAGAGCGATGAACTAAACAAATAAACATACTCTTTAGCTTTATAATATTACTAGCTTTCCGCCCGCGGTTTCGCCCGCGTGTATGTCGGTTATCGCGCCAGAACATTACCTTCTTTTTGTGCAGTCGGATGAAAACTATCCTATGTCCTTTCTTGGATCTCAAACTACCTCCATACCCCATTTCATCCAAATCGGTTCGGTAGTTTAGGCGTGAAAGCGTAACAGACAGACAGAGTTACTTTCGCATTTATAATATTAGTAGAAATAGTACATATATTTAATACTATATTATAATATTATAAATGCGAATGTAAGTTTGTTTGTTACGCTTTCACGCAAAAATTACATACACAGGATAGTTTTTATCCGACTGCGCAAAAAGAAGGTAATGTTTTGGCGCGATAACCGACATCCGCAGGCGAAGCCGCGGGCGGAAAGCTAGTATAAATATATGTTGAACATGATTGATGACTATCAAAAACGTCCATAGCAACGTAGCATTGGGACATTAACACACACGGTCATCTGATCCCAAACTAAGCAGAGCTTGTACTATGGAAACCAGATAACTGGAAATATACTACATATAATACTTTTCTTTTGTAAATATATACTTAAATATAGATAATTACACCCAGACACAAGACAAACAGACATATTTAAACAAATGTTTGTCTCGGGTGGGAATCGAACCCACGACCTGCGGCGTGAAAAGCAAGTATCTTACCGACCACGCCACCACATAACATACACATAGTTACGAGTTTAAATTCTGTTTCGTTATACTATACCAGCATTAGAACATTTAGGACCCTAATTTAGCATGACAAGTGGCCAACTTTACGAACGAATTTGGAAACTTCCGTTGGCAGGAAATTGAACGGGGTATCTATTTATGATGTTCTTGTAGGTCACTATCATAAAATAACTACAATATGTTTGTACGTTGGCTCAAATATTGTTGGATGGAATCGTTAGGTGAGATGGACAGTAAGAATTTTGTAACCTCCGATCAAAAAATCGACTTTGTCGACCGACTTTAAAGTAAAAGGTGATTCCATTTAAAGTCGATACAGAGCTAAGTCACCCTTAAAAGTAGTTAAATTGAGTGTCGGATTCATCCGAGTGAACGATGCAATTTTGGATTTCTTGTCGTATAAAAATTCTTTACCTAATATAGTCGACCTAGCGACCCTCCCCGGTTTCAAAATTATACACCTACGAGCCTTCCTCATGAATCCCTGTGTCTTTTGGTGAAATCTGTATGAAAATCCATTCAGTAGTTTTTGAGTTTATAGCTATAAGGTATCATTTATTTACCTATATTATCTAGGTACAGATGTAGTACAGTTAAGTTAATGCAGCACCATATTAGTTCCAAAAGGATTTCGACTATTTAATTAAGGCCTACTACGGAATACTAATTGGTAAACAAACGAATAAACAATCGAAACTATTTGCTGACTAATTAAATAATATTGAAGATAATCTAATCAATAACGATGAGAGATATCTCCATAACTTGACAAATATTTTAGGTATGTATGAAGGGTTTAGTATAAGACCCTTGTTCTAATTAAAACCGACTCATGGCTTTGAATCTCCTTTTAGTGAAATTGAAGTTTTACCTACAAGTAAGTAGTTACACAAACGATGGCAAAACATGTGTTGAGTCTTGTCACACGGTAAACAAAGGTACCGGCGGCGGCGTACACCTGGAAGTGAATTTGGCAATTCACATTGAAGCCTTGCTGTTGTATTAATTATTATTTGTAATCGCATTTAATATCAATAACCACATGTGCTTCTACGTACATTCTACTTATACGTGCTCATGAAAATTCAATTTTTATTCTTGTTCGAATGACCAGATAATCTTATTGAAAGCAATCATAAACGATTTTATAGAAAACTCGGATAATTTACGATATGACTGCCCCGGGTTTAACTACAATAAACTGGTCGGAACTACGCCCGATGTCTGGTGGTGACATTAAAAGGTTAAAAGGACCTTTAGAAAGTACATTCCTGGATTAAATTTCTTTTTGCTGCGAGTATTTAAACTGTTATGTAAGTCGGTCCGCACTTTGGTTCCATTCATTCCGATTTCGAATTCGATTATAACGTAAACTGTACGAATAGTGGATCATGGTAACTGCTCGTCCTATCATGTAACATCTTGCAACTATTCATCGTATAAATTATCATTATTATATCTATATATATATATAAACTACATGTCACGTTGTTTGTCCGCGATGGACTCCAAAAGTACTGAACCGATTTTCAATTTGATTAGCATACCGTGTGCAATTTGACCCAGCTTGAAAGATAGGATAGCTTACATCTCAATTTATAATCGTAATATTATTTTATTGCAAATTATTTGTCTATTTTTGAGTCATATTCGATTCGACGGATGGCGGTATCTGTTGACTGGATTAAGTATTGAATAGTGTGTTAAAAAATTTTAGTTAATAAAATTTTGTCTAATACCGATACCTATCCGTGCGAAACCGAGGCGGGCCCTATCATAAAATATTTTTTTATATAGTATGTATTTATTCTGAGCTATCTGTATGTATTTATTCTGAGCTATGAGCTTTTATATAGTATGTATTCTGAGCTATCTAACAGTGCAAGGATTTTTTAAATCGGCCCAGTTGTTCTGCGCGTTCAACTATAGAAATACTGTCTTTTTTTAATATCAGTATAGGCACAGATAATATAAACTGCTGTGCATGATTTAAAATTAAAGTCACACGGATTAACAGAGTAGAAAATATACAGGATTTTAAATTTTTAGATAAAACGAGCATGAATTTCTGTTTTTAATAACTCTGGGTATTAATGAAATGAAAAGATGAGGCGAGATTTACAATGTTTTTAATTGGGTCAAAGTATTATCCTTTATTGAAATAAATCCCATAAAATGGAAATGAAAATGTAAATTACATGAACGAATTAAATGGGAATATAAAAAAACCAATAGAATGAATGTATTACTTGCTTCTGTTCAAGGATAAACTCGTGGTATTAGGATGAAAAGTAGCCTATCCTATGTGCTTTTGTCTTTCGAAAAAACAATATTTAACGTGTCTGTGGGTATCTGACCGATTTTGTTTTTGTTTTGTTTGAATGGTGAATCAGAGAAGAGAAGTGAAAAGCTCACGGAAAGCCGACTTCGGTGGTATGGTCACGTCATGAGGCGGCCGGAAGACCATGTGGTGAAACAGGCGCTGGCACTGCCAAGTGTAACAAAGGGTAGAGGACGTCCACTAGCCACGTGGTGGTCTACAATTACCAAAGACTTGGATCGTTCCCAGTTGAACGATATGACAACCCAGGACAGATTAACCTGGCGCCGCAGAACGAGGAGAGCCGACCCCAAATAATAGGAAAAGGCTAGGAGAAACAAGAAGGTGAATTAGAGAAGTGTTCTTAGCTGGAAATTAAGGTCGGGGGTAGTTAAATTTTTAATTTAGAGTTACTTCATCCCGACATTTCAAAGTCTTTTCACTGAGGTATTTGACGTCCAAAATTATTAGATAATCACAATAATTACTCACTAATTACAAACATTATTATTTAAGTTGCGTTCCGATTACAATTGTTATTATTTTATTACTTTGAATCGTCGGGATATAAACATCTAAAATATACAGCAATAAAATCCGTTATAAAGTATTAGTGATATTCGCTTAAATTTAAGAAAACAATAAAATTATCAAAAGCATAACTTAAGAAAAATAAATAAACCAATGCTAAAGTAAGTAATGCTAGAAGATATTAATAATAACCCACCACCATAACCTAGATTTTAGTTCCTATATTCTGCAATAGTCCTGCTCTAACCGGGGATTGTCCTTGGGTGTACCTATATGGTGCGAACAGGGATAATCGTCGGTTGGTGCCACATTACATTTAGAGCAAAATTGTCTAACGGGCCTCTACGTGTTGGCTTCGGCCCCACGCACGCCTCCCAAAAGTCCGGAGCTCCATAGCTCCGTGATAAAAAACAGACAAACATAATAATAATAATAATAATATTCTGGGACATTAAAACACACGGTCATCTGGTCCCAAGCTAAGCAGAGCTTGTGTTATGGAAACCAGACATATAATACTTTTCTTTTGTAAATATATAAAAGAAAAAACTGACTGACTGATTGACATATCAATGCAGAGCCCAAACCGCTGGGTCTGGAGACTCCAAATTTGGCACATATGTTCCTTACGGGGTCTAGGGGTGCAGTAAGAAAGGATTTTCCAAAGCTCACCCTTTAAGGGGATGAAACGGGGTTCCAAAGTTTGTATGGAGAAACAAGACTAGCAAGATCAATTTCGCGGTGGAAGCCGCGGGCGGAAGCTAGTAGGTACATAAAATTCTCGACACAAACACAAATGTTCATCATTAATGTTTGTCTTGGGTGGCAATCGAACCCACGACCTGCGGCGTGAAAAGCGAGTATCTTACCGACCACGCCACCGGCCCGTCAAAATCAGTGATTTAAAAAGAGTTATCGTTGGGGATAAATTTCTAATTTAATATTGAATTATCACAATATCTCGAGAACAATGCTCGTAATTGTGTTTGTGTGTTTGACAGCGGTGTGGTTACTGGGGGTTACGAATTGGGTTTGTTGTTTTCACTCTGAATCGACCTTGCGCCTTATTATTGAGGGGTTTCAGTTATCTTTGTATTTGTATTAATAAATTAACCCCTTATATACAACATATTATTCGGTCTTTTATCGAATACACTTTCCGATAGAAGTTGTGTAACTTCCATCGGACAAATAGAAGTACGGCTATGCGCCACCGTTATATGGTGGAAATTCCACGGGCACGCACAAAGCGCTTTGCCTCCACTTTTATTTTGCGAACTGCCAAGTTGTGGAATTCGTTGCCGGCATCTCTGTTTCCCGATAGCTATAATCTGCCTGTCTTCAAGTCTCGAGTGCATCGGTATTTTCAAGGTAAGCGCGTTCCATCGTAGACTGCAACATTACTTCACATCTGGCAAGTTGTGGTCAAGCGCAAGCCAATTATAGGATAAAAAGAAGAATATTATGAGCAGCGGTGGCGTAGTGGTTTCGGCCTTGCCTTTGAAACAAATGTTCGCGGGCCCGATTCCCTGTCGTAGCGATACGTCTACCTATGTGTGAATTCTTTCATCGCCGCCGCTGCTCAATATCGTTAAAGGAGACCGGAGGAAACCGGCAATTTTTTTTATTTTTTTATTTTGCAATAGGCTGGCGGTTGACTACAACTTGCGTGATGTTAAGCAATGATGTAGTCTACAATGGAACGCACCAGACTAGTAAACCGATTCACTCGTGATTACGAATGATTATCGGTGAGAAAGTGGCAGTGGAACGAGCCTCTATATGGTTAGAAACCTTAAAGAACAACAACTCCGACCCACCTTTCTTTTATGGTGTCACTAGACATCGCACCGGGACACGGCAAGGCCGCTTGGCGGAGCAAGCTCTGGCGAGTGGTCACTGGTCACTAACCACGGCTGAAGCCTACCACCAGTTGATTGTCACCTAATTTCCACCCACCCACGGACGAAGGTGACTCAACCCCGAATATGTCTCCGGCATGTCTAAGAAATCACCATTCAAGGACATAAAATGACTTTCTTGAGAGTTCAATGTAACATAACACAAACATTTTTACTCCAAATCTCACCTACTTACCTATACATTTTCGAAACAGGAAAACTATAAATATCACGAATGCTTTCAGAATATACACTTTTTGCACCAACACTATGAGAATTAATAGTAAGTGTGATCCTTGCATTATTTATGATGTGACTAAGTGATCACAGAGTAAAAATATATCCGTTATTAATTTCAATAAAAACAGGAAAGATTGTGAAAATGATTTTCTTTTGATAAATGGGAGTATCTTCTGTAAGTAATCCTTCGACCTAAATAAAAAATGTGTACATTGTTATAAATGAGACAGACGTTTGTCTTGAGTCTGGGTGTAATAATCTCTGATATGTTATATATTATTCTTAAACGTATTAAGCTCATAATAACTAAAATTGGTTTAAAATTATTTTGTCTTTGTCTGTCATCATTAAATTTATACTAGTAAGAAAGAGACATAGTCCATTTTAAATTAAGAGTCATAACTTTTTTATGAATGAAGCGGTTACAAAAGAAAAGTAATATAAGTTATCTATCAGTTATCAGGTTTTCATAACACAAGCATGATTCTATAAATACACTAGCGACCCGCCCCAGCTTCGCACAGGTGCGAAGGTGAAGAAGTGCTTGACATCAAGTGCTTTATGCACTCGATGTCAAGTCAAGAGTGAATCGGTATTTACTGGGTGAGCGCGTTCCATCGCAGACTGCATCATTGCTTCACATCAGGCAAGTTGTGATCGAACGCAAGCCTATTTTAGATTTAAAAAAATGTGTTATACTTATAAACCTTCCTCTGGAATTACTCTATCTAGATCGTAGTTTTAAAGATCTAAGCACACATAGGGACATAGAGACAGAAAAAGCGACTTTGTTTTATTTCTACTTTAAGTATGAAAATAAGTCGGGTTTTTCTTCCTGACGCTATAACTCCAGAACGCACGAACCGATTTCCACGGTTTTGCATTCGTTGGAAAGGTCTCGGGCTCCGTGAGGTTTATAGCAAAGAAAATTGAAAAATGAAAAAAAAAATGGAAAAAATGAATTAAATGAATCGAAAAATGAGTTGGTAAGCGCATAACTCGAGAACGGCTGAACCGATTTAGCTAATTGTTTTTTTAGAATACTCCTTGAAGTAAAAGAATGGTTCTTACTCAAATAAAAAAGAAACAACTTCCTCAGAAACAGCTTAACCGATTCGGTAGGTCTGCGAATCGGTCGTAATCTATTTTCGGCCCCAGTAGGTGGCACTGCTTTACCGGGCAGGACGACGTCTGCGGGGTCCGCTAGTACTATATAGTAAAGTTTGTAAACTCAACAAAAATGTGTGTATTATTATGTATGTGTTACAGGTTTCAAGAAAATTTTGGCGTGAGGAGAGATATTAAACATTTTTAACCAACCGACAAAATAGGGATGTTATACGTTTCACGTATGTATCAGTGGCGAAGGGTAGAAAGTGTCCCACAACTGGGCACGGGTCCTCTCGCACCTGTCTTACGAGTTGACAGTTTAGGCTATAATCCAAACACGCTGGCCAATTGGCCATTTTCCATTGTTGGATGTCAAATGTCCTCGGATGATTAGTTCTTACACATGCCGGTTTCCTTACGATGTTTTCCTTCACCGATATTGAGCAGCGGATATGTAACAATTCACACAAATATGTGTGACTGTCCCACCGCTGCTCATCATATACAAACATATTCTGATATATTGAAATAAAACTACTTTTTAACGGATTTTATCGCGGTTTAGTTTAGATTTTACATCATAATTTTTACAGAGAAAATGGTCGGAATAACTTTTACCAAAACCCAAGCCAAATCAACTCAGAATTCAAGACACTGTGAGCTCAGTTTGCTTAAATCGGAACGCAACTTAAATATTAATGTTCGGAGGTAGTCAGTAATTTGTGATTAATATTTTTGGACGTCAAATACCTCAGCCCACCCGTGAATATGAAGTCTGAAAAGACTTTGAAACGTCGGTATCTAAAATCTAAAATAAACCGCGATAAAATCCGTTAAAAAGTAGTTTTATTTCTATGTGTGATCGCGTTAATCTAAGACAATACTATATTCTGATATATTTTCACTAACAGCCTCATTACTAGTGTTATTCAGAAAATCCGCCGTCGCCGCGTCGCAAACTCCCCGGGGAGGTCGTACGTCCATCTATCCTTTCTGCTTCTAAAGCTAAAGTTACTTTAGGCACATAATATTTCTGTACGTAAATAGTAAATGTCTGGAACTCGGGTTACGAGAATTATTTCATTTAATATTATTGGGCCCAAAATAAACTAGGTATATTATAGTTTCCACCCACGGCTTCACCCGCGTGGTACTTAGTGGGATAAAAAGTAGCCTACGGGTTAATCCAGACTATAATCTATGTCTGTGCTAAATTTCATCAAATTCCGCCCGCACTTATGTGGGTTATCGCACTGAGCCTCAAACTATCTCTATATCAAATTTCATCAAAATCGAGTTTGGCATGAAAGCGCGACAGACAGACAGAGTTACTTGCGCATTTTTAATATTAGTTATTAGAAAATATTGTTTGCTCGACTCGAGAATTAAACCCAGGACCGTTACCAACCGAAAACGGTTATCGCTAGTTTTCTCGTATTATTAGTTTATTTACTTGAGATTTCAATTCTAGTTTCATTATTTTGCTTGTCTATTGTTTAAACAAGGTCAGTTGTAACAATTTAAAGTAACTAAGTTTTGAACAAACGTCTAAATGTATCTCTCCATCTGTTCTAAATAGAGCTGGGACGTATTAAAATTTACCGTCACAGTTAAATGTACGATGTAACTGTTGGCTGTTACTTTAAAATCACAGTCAGTCATAGTAAAGGCTTACTAATATCATAAATCTGAAAGTAACTCTGTGTGTCTTACTTTCACGCTGAAACTACTGAACTGATTTAATGTGGAGATAGTTTGAGACCCGGGGAAGGACATAGGATAGTTTTTCTCTGACTGCACAAAAAGAGGTAAAGGTTTATTTCGCGCGATAACCGACGTACGCCCGGGTGGAGCCGTTGTCAGAGAGCTAGTTTTAATATAACGAATATCACAAGTACTACGTGTTACTACTTTAAGTAAGAATTAATAACAAAATAAACGTTTTAGAGAAAAATGAAAAAGCGTATTCATTATACTCACCAAAAAATTTACATTTTAAATGAGAAGACATGATATTGACAGTATTTTAAACGATAAATATACTTGAAGGCTTTAGGCGTGAATTATCGGCTAAGTAGACGGTATTCCAATGAAATAACAACTTCAAATACCACTTCACACCGATCTCTCGATAGCACAATCATTAATTCTACTAGTTAAGTCCAGATGGCTAAGATTAAGTTAGATTAAAATTAAAAGCATAACGTCCACCGAGCACTTTTGCATGCGCACTTTGCGAGGACGCAACGGTCCAACACAAAGTGCCAGCTCTTCTTAGATGGCCGCGCCATCCAATCTCGGTGTTCATTCGTTCGTTCGTGCTAACATTTTCGAGTGACTTGAAAGGCGCCTACGATGACAGTACAAAATGACAGCTGATGTATTGACGACAAAATACATGCTGTTATTTTGTCACTGTTATTAGTAACTGGTATTTTTAAAGTCACTTCTCTAACTAATACGTTTCGTTGTGTCAAAATATAACCTTTCTCTATCTGAAACCTTCGTATTCAATTAGAAGGTAATCCAATTAGCAGGATATTAAGAACTTATTGTTCTTAATTGAATAACTTTCTCCAATTTTCACTGGTTTTATTTCTTAAGATTTGAATAAATAGCAAAGTTAAAATTCAGGCATAAAATCAATCAGCCAAATAAATCAACCCCGATTTTGTAACCTTAATTGCGATCTACTTTAAAGATTTGTAATGGTTTATTTAAATGTAGGTACCTAATACTTAGTTACGTAATACAATTCTGTCATGATCAATTCACAATTTCTATTTATTCAAATAGTCATCATACCCCCATTGACGCGACCGCGACTCGGCAGTCTCCATGACTCGAGTAGCCGCTATCTGATTTTAAAATAACCTTTTTGGTAGAGACTAGAGTAGCGGGCGACCAGTCGCGCACCCATTCACTACAAAGCTAGCGACGACGATGTCTGCGATCGCCCGCGACTAGTCGCTTAGTGGAAATAGGGCCTTAAGCCTTTTTAATTTACGACCTCTCTCAAGAACTTGAAATCTGTGAATACTAAGTGGTTTAGATAGTCTTGACTAACCTTAATGAATGATGAGATTTTCGATTTAGAATCCAATTATTGGAATTTTATTTGTATAAAATTCAATGTAAAGAAATTTATTTGAATACCTACCTCTATTCAGATAACTCACGTACTTGAACACAAAATGACAACAAATACCGCATAACTGGGCCCCCGCTCGCGTAACTTATGGTGTACCACTACATGTCATTCGACCACAAGCTATATTTGATTGGTTCGTTCAAGTACAAGAACATGAGTCAATCAAAAATCTTCCCCGCTATCTCACCAAATTTGACTATTACAATTTTATAACTACAATAAATAATAAATATATAAAAATCAATGCCACTTTTCGTTGTAATTTTATTTAAAAAACGGGCGTACCTATTCAAACCAAATGTTTAGGCATTGTTCGGACTATTTAGTAGATGGTTTATGTGAAGTTTGCACAAAATCGGTTGAGCGGTTCTTTATTTATCACATTTTTTGTAATTGTTGAGTGGGCTGAAGCTACCCGGGCGAAGCTGGGGCGGGCCGCTAGTAATAAATATTTTCATGCATACAAACAGTGCCATCTACTTAGTCCCAAGCAGTCCTATTTGCTTGTGTTATAGGCACTAGGAACGGATATATTACATACCTAATACATTTTTATTGTAAATAAATACATTTAATAGATAAACTACACCCAGACACAGAACAAACAATCGTGCTCATCACACAAAGATTTGTCCTGGGAGGGAATCGAACCCACACCCTTCGGCTAAGCAGTCAGGGTCAGTAACCACTACGCCACTTAAAATAATTTTTACCATAAAAAAAATCGAATTCAAATATAAAACGCAATTTTTGAAGTGAAAACTTCTTTAGCGGCGTTGAGCACTTTTTCTGTAATGGGTATAAAATCTTAAACTCGCGTCAGGACACGTGACCTGATCGAAAAAGCGTAAGACGGATGGAGAGTAGATAGCTATGCTCAACGTTAATAATCAAGTTTTCACTTCTGCCGGCACTCCCGGAGTGCAACCCGTCTTTTTTTTTTAATTAAGTAGCATAAAGTAATTAGTATTGTGATTTAGTAAATCAGAAATTATTTAATATGTATTTTATATCATCTTTTTTTTTTTTTCAAATAATAACTAGGTTTGATTATCAAGCTTTCACACAAAGTTTGTTGTAGTATTTACTGCACAGTAGCAAAAGAAATTGGACTATTTTTAAGTAGACTCACGTCTCAAAAAAAGAAAATTATTTTAATTTTCATTCATTTTCAATTGCAAACGCTACAAAAACTCGGGGTCTTTTTGGTCCAGTTTTTTCAGTTTGATTCCTTGTGTTTATCCCTTAAATAGATAACAAAAAATTGGACTACTTTTATATTGAATCACGTCCCAAAAACATTAAATTAATAAAAATTAAAATAAAATTTTACGGTCATATTCGTTCAGTTTTTTCTACGACGACGTGATCTTCATTTTTTCTGTTTCCTTTCATAAAGAGTTCTTATTTCATATATTCTCTATCTGTATGTGTTCGCGACAGACTTAGTGTTTGCGATAGACTTAGACTGTGCCAGACATTATTATCAGAAAGTTAATTGTTATCAGTTATCAGTAGGTTTACTGTTATCAGTAAGTTTATTGTTATCAGTAGTTTTTGGTGTTATCAGTAAAATTCAGTATTGAAAAATGTGATAGTGCATATCGTAGAACATTTTAACAGTTTTCTTAGAAATAATTTTGTTGTTAAAAATGTTAAAAAATGTAGGTACTTATATAAAATAAGTACCTTCATCTCGCTAATGTTAATAATAGATTTTGTATTTTCCAAAATCATTAAATATAGTAAAAACAAGTTATAATTAAACAGTATAAGCAGTATGTAATGTATTTTCAGGTAATTTTATAGTAAAATTGTAAAATGTTAAAATTTGTAAGAAAGTTGTATGACGTTGTTAGAAAGTCCGCTATAACTTTGTAAGTTTTAATAAATGAATTATAGTTTTGTGTTTAATTTGTACCTAGATAGGCTATCTATCAATAGGTAGGAGATAGTGAACCTAGGTCTTAGGGTTTGGCAAGTATAACGAGTGAAAGTACTAACTGCACCTAAAGTGCCTAGAATTTGCAGACATTTCTCGTTATACTTGCGAAACCTAGGAACTTAGGTTCAAAACTTTAGGCTTCCTAGATAGAGGGTTAGGTAGGCTTGCTAATAGTGTTTACCGTATAGATCTAGCCCTAATAGTTTAATAGCTAGGAACCAAAATGTATAGTTTTTAAAATGAAATTAAAGTTAACACAGGAGAGGTTACTGCGGTCGTCGTTACGGTAAAGTTTCGAGGTAGCTAAGCGTACCGCACTATTCGGCGGGTGTAGCACGGCGTAATTGCGATCTACCACTGCAGCAAAAGTAATGATCAAGCAGTAATCTCAAGTGTGTGCGTATGTTGTCAAGTCGGTGTTTCATTTAGTGTCCCGGTGGCTTTCCCGTAGCGGATAGGAGAACAAGGCAGTAGTGGGCAGTATTCCAGGGAGTATAAATCGACGACGCGAGGTCTATGAACACGTAGGTGTTCAGGGCGTAAGCTAGATTTTCATATATTGAATTTTTCCAGCCCGTCCGGAACATTTGCTGGTCCTCACCGAGCCGGATCAAGACTTCGTGGACGTCACTACAGGAAGAAAACCTGGAATTTTTCTGTCCTATTTCATTAAGCTTTGTCAATTTGTTATACAAGAAGATTCAAGATGCCGATAACAACGAGGTCCAAAGGGAAGGCACCCGAAGCGTGGACGGTAGAGGTACGGGAAGGCCCGTCAAGCGCAGCCGCGCTACGTCACGAGGCCCCTCCACGCTCGCCGTCGGTGGCAGAAGACGCGGTCAGTACCCAGCCGGCTCCGCCCACACAGCCACGCTTATCGGCGGTCCGTGAACACGAAGACAGACAAAGCACAGATTGCGGTTCGGAACAGATAGTGCGACCCGCCACCGACACACACGCGCACATCGAGATAGGACAGGAAAATAGAAAACGTAGACCAGACGCTTCAGTGACGTCGACGCGATCCAATAGAAAAGTTTTGAAGGCTCGTGAAGACTTACTGAGGATCCAGCTACAGTTAGCACAGATAGCTTTACAGAAGGCTGAGGAGGAAGCTGACTCTGATTACGATGAGGACGGACATTCGAAAGCTGACTACGTCCGCTCATGGTTGGAAGAGGCACCGGAACCACAGCCCGACCCCACAGAAGCCACCGGGAGGAACACCGACTTGGCCGCGCACCCCCAGGGGGGGGTCACAGGGGGACCACAGATGGCAGATGTACCTGCCAGGGTTTTAACAGGAGATGCACCTTTGAAGAAGGGACCGTCTCAACAGGGAGGAAGTTCACTGACGCCGTTCATCACCGAACTCACCTCCGCCATCGCCGCGCTCGCTGAGAAGAAGCCGTCTGATGTGACAGTGCTGCCTCACCCAGCGGTTTCAAAAGTCGTGATGACTTTACCGACGTTCGACGGGGCGCACACAGAGTGGTTATCGTTCAGAGCGATATACGACACCACAAGAAAATATTTCAACGACGTGGAGAACACAGCAAGACTCAGAAAAAGTCTCAAAGGAAGAGCGCTAGAAACAGTTAATTCGGAGCTGATCGGGAACGCGCAGCCTGATGAAATCATGAAGGAACTGGAACTTCAGTTTGGAAGACCGGACTCAATCGCTCAAGCAGAAACAGACAAGTTGCGAAGCATGCCGCGCTGCGGCGAAGCGCCGAAGGACATCTGTTCGTTCGCTAGCAAGGTAAGAAGCAGTGTTGTTACCTTACGTGCTTTGAAGAAAGAACATTACCTGATTAACGCCGAGCTGCTGCGTATCCTGACTGAGAAGCTACCGAACTCGCTACGCGTTCAGTGGTACCGAGAATACATAGAAAAGTATCAAGCGAAACCGGACCTCGGCTGTTTCAGTGAGTTTATCAGTGAGCAAGCGCGCTACTGCAGTGCTTTTGCCCCGGCCGAACAGACAGCTCAGCCAGCACGCCGCGTGGTACAGAGAACGCACGCCGCAACTGAAAAACACACTGCGATATGGGAAACAGTTCCAGCCTCAAGCATGAAGTGCCGCATTTGTTCACAAGACGGACATTATGCTTCAGAATGCGCAACTTTCAGGAAGGGAAGCTCTGACAAAAGGTGGGAGCTTGCGAAGAAACACGGCCTTTGTTTTCGGTGTCTACGCGCGCGCCGCCAGGGACATACGTGCAAGCCCAAGAAGTGTGGAATAGAAGGTTGCACGGCCACGCATAACACCTTGTTGCACTACGAAAGGAAGGCAGAGGCATCGAAAACAGAGACGCAAGAAACAGTGGCTAGTTCCAGTTTACAAGCTAACTCGCAAGCTTACCTCAAGATCGTTCCTGTACGATTGATCGGACCGGCGGGAGAAGTACCTACCTTTGCGCTGTTGGACGATGGATCAACCGTCTCCCTCATAGACGAAGACATAGCCAACCAGGTCGGAGCAGAGGGGCAGATAGATCCGTTCACCATCCGAGCCATCGGTGATACCACCATAGAGATGCCCACATCACGCAGGATTGAGCTCCAGTTGGCGAGTACTACAGGGAGAGAGTCCACCTTATGCGCGCGCACAGTACCAGCTTTGAACTTAACACCGCAACGCGTAAGTGCAAAGGATATCTCTGACTGCAAGCACTTAGAAGATATCAAGACCGATCTTATCTATGACGTTGGCATCCCGAAGATACTTATAGGACAGGATAACTGGCACCTTCTGGTTGCGAGCGTCATACGAAGAGGACCGAGACATCAGCCTATAGCATCGCTCACCACTTTAGGATGGACTCTGCACGGTGCGCACGCAAGAAACACAGTTCGTACAGTACATTTTGTTCACCAGATGTCTGCACCACAGAGCATAGAAAATATAGACAAGCAACTGAAGGAATATTTCGCTTTGGAATCGCTTGTAATAAACCCACGTCGTCCGAACTCAGATCCGGAGCAGCAAGCCGAGGATATTTTACAGAAAAATACAGTACAGTTAGAAGACGGACACATTGAAACCGCTCTTCTATGGAAAACAGAAAATTTCGTTATGCCTGATAGTTATGAAAATGCCTTGAAAAGGCTCACCACAATAGAAAGGAAGCTTGACCGGAACCCGGGACTCAAGTTGAAGTACACAGAACAGATGAACCTCTTAATAGAAAAGGGATACGCAGAAGAGGCTCCGCTTGAAGGTACGAAAGGCAGAACCTGGTACCTACCGCACTTTGATGTCCACAACCCGTTGAAGCCAGAGAAACTTCGCATAGTTCACGACGCAGCAGCCAAAAGCAGAGGAAAGTCGCTGAATGACTATCTGCTTACAGGACCGGACTTACTTCAGTCATTACCGGGCGTTATGATGAGATTTCGCCGCCACCCGGTAGCCGTGACAGCTGACATTTCAGAGATGTTCATGCAAGTACGCATCAAGCCTGATGACAGGGACGCATTGCGATACCTATGGAGAGGCGACAGAAGAGATGGCGCACCCAGAGAATACCGTATGAAGGCGACCATCTTCGGCGCAGCTAGCTCACCATGCACTGCGATATTCGCCAAAAACTGGAACGCAAGAAGGCACGCCGAACAGTACCCAGAGGCAGTAGATGCGATAGTAAATAATCACTACATGGATGACTACTTAGACAGCTTTCCGGACGAAAAACAGGCGTCACAAGTAGCGAAGCAAGTTCGTGACATACACCGAGAAGCATGTTTCGAACTTAGAAAGTGGGTGTCAAACTCAAAAACAGTTTTAGAAAACATAGAACCGACCGAACATCGTGGAGAAACCGTCTCTATCGCCGGCAAGGGTCACGGAGAGAAAATACTCGGACTTATTTGGCAGCCGAGTACCGACGAACTAAGCTTCAACCTCAAGCTCGCTCGTCTGCCCGTGGACATCTTGCAAAAACCTACGCCAACAAAGAGGGAAGCACTCAAGATAGTTATGTCGCTATACGACCCATTAGGACTTGTCTCACCAGTCACCGTTCGAGCCAAACAAATACTACAGGAAGCTTGGCGGCTGGGGATAGACTGGGACGAAAAACTCTCAGAAAATCTTGCCCACCAGTGGACTCAGTGGACACAGCACTTAGAAAATTTGAAGGCAGTCAAAGTACCAAGATGTTACCCGGGATACAGCGCAGCCTACCAAATCCAGGCCCACATTTTTTCGGATGCGAGCTCTACCAGCTACGCAGCAGCAGGGTACTGGAGAGTGACCACTTCGGACGGACGAGTATATGTTTCGCTCGTCGTTGCGAAGGCAAGAGTAGCGCCGCTGAAAGTTACTTCGATCCCACGGTTGGAGCTACAAGCAGCTGTGATGGGTACGAGACTGGCCGCAGCTATGTTACACGAACATCGTGTGAAGCCCGAAGCCACTATTTTCTGGACAGACAGCAAGACAGTCTTAACTTGGATCAGAAACGGGTCCCGAGCGTACAAACCTTTTGTCGCGCACAGAATAGCGGCCATAGAAGATAGCAGCACAGTACAAGACTGGAAGTGGGTGCCTACCAAATTAAACATAGCAGACGTGGCGACACGCGAAGTACCGAGCAACTTCGACTCAAACCATGAGTGGTTCACCGGGCCTGAATTTTTGTATCAGGACCCGTCGTCATGGCCTACAGAAAAAATAGTTATCTCTACACACACTGGAGAGGAACGTACCACTACAGTGACAGAAGACAGAGAGGTACAGAAAGTGTCAGAATCGATTCCTGACCCAGACAAATTTTCAAAATGGGAACGATTACTCCGCACAACCGCCCGAGTATTGCAGTTCATTACTCTGTGCAAAAATAGAAAATTTCAACAGCAAGTTTTGTACAAACGTACTAAGAAAAACTTGGAAAATGATCCAGATTGGCGTCGTGACAAGAAAAACACGAAAACACAGAACCAGCCTACGGGAGGTGCTAAGCTCCGCCCCGCGCCGGTGTCCCGACGATGCTTCGTGTTTCTCCCTGCAGAGCACCTTCACGACGCCGAGGACTTGCTTGTGAAGGCGGTACAAGCGACCTCCTTCGGCGCCGAACTCCGGGATCTCCGGCGCGGGAAGGAACTTGCCCGAGACAGCCGCTTGTACAAGTTGCCTATAGAATATAGTAACGGGATCATCACCCTGAGAAGTCGCATAGCAGCCACAGAAAACATAACAGAGAAAACAAAGAGACCACCTGTTTTGGACGGCGATCACAGAATAACACAGCTATACATAGATTGGACTCATAGAAGCTTGCATCACAGCGGGACAGAGCTTGTGATAAATGAAACTCGTCAACACTACTGGGTATTGCGCCTACGACCGATTACAAAAAAAGTAATCAATAGTTGTCTGCCGTGTCGTATACGCAAGGCGCAGCCACCTGTACCGGCCACTGGGAACCATCCAAAGGCACGATTAGCCCACCATCAGCGACCTTTTACCTTTACAGGCTTAGATTACTTTGGTCCGTTGTCTGTTACAGTGGGAAGAACGCACCAGAAGCGGTATGTGGCCCTATTCACATGCCTCACCTCCAGAGCCATTCACCTAGAGGTGGCCGCCAGCCTGAGCGCCGACTCCGCCATACTGGCGCTGCGGAGGTTCGCTGCGCGCCGCGGGTGCCCCTCCGAGATCTACTCGGACAACGGCACGAACATGCACGGCGCCGACAAAGAAATGCGCGACGCCGTGGCCGACGAGGCGAGCCGCAGGGGGATCCGCTGGCGATTCATAACGCCGGCGGCGCCTTTCATGGGAGGCGCATGGGAGCGCTTAGTAAGGAGTGTAAAAAATACTCTGTTCACAGTACTTCACGACAAGCACCCGCACGAAGAGGTCCTGACAACTCTGCTGTGCGAGGCAGAGTATACAGTTAATAGTCGCCCACTTACACACGTCTCTGTTGACAGTGAGGAGGCGGAGGCGATCACCCCGAACCACATCCTGCTCGGGGGCACGGCACGCTTGCCGTCCCTGGGCCAGTTTGACGAGTCCGACTACGACAGCCGAAAGCACTGGCGGCGGGCCCAGATCCTCGCAGAGGTGTTCTGGCGCCGCTGGGTGCGCGAGTACCTGCCCGAGCTACAGTACCGGCGGGAGCCCCACGGGCGCGGTAACGCGCTCGCGGTGGGCGACCCGGTGCTCATCGCCGACGGCAATCTGCCCCGCAACACATGGCCGCGGGGGCGGATTGTCGCCGTCTACCCTGGCCCTGACGGCCAGGTACGCACCGCAGAGGTGCGCACACCGGCGGGAGTCCTCAAACGCCCCGCCAAGAAGCTGGTACCGCTACCCAAGTGACGAGGGTGGCGCTCACCGACGTCTGCAGCACCGCCTGGGCAACGACGGGTCGACGCGCTACTGCACGGCGGGAGAAATGTTCGCGACAGACTTAGTGTTTGCGATAGACTTAGACTGTGCCAGACATTATTATCAGAAAGTTAATTGTTATCAGTTATCAGTAGGTTTACTGTTATCAGTAAGTTTATTGTTATCAGTAGTTTTTGGTGTTATCAGTAAAATTCAGTATTGAAAAATGTGATAGTGCATATCGTAGAACATTTTAACAGTTTTCTTAGAAATAATTTTGTTGTTAAAAATGTTAAAAAATGTAGGTACTTATATAAAATAAGTACCTTCATCTCGCTAATGTTAATAATAGATTTTGTATTTTCCAAAATCATTAAATATAGTAAAAACAAGTTATAATTAAACAGTATAAGCAGTATGTAATGTATTTTCAGGTAATTTTATAGTAAAATTGTAAAATGTTAAAATTTGTAAGAAAGTTGTATGACGTTGTTAGAAAGTCCGCTATAACTTTGTAAGTTTTAATAAATGAATTATAGTTTTGTGTTTAATTTGTACCTAGATAGGCTATCTATCAATAGGTAGGAGATAGTGAACCTAGGTCTTAGGGTTTGGCAAGTATAACGAGTGAAAGTACTAACTGCACCTAAAGTGCCTAGAATTTGCAGACATTTCTCGTTATACTTGCGAAACCTAGGAACTTAGGTTCAAAACTTTAGGCTTCCTAGATAGAGGGTTAGGTAGGCTTGCTAATAGTGTTTACCGTATAGATCTAGCCCTAATAGTTTAATAGCTAGGAACCAAAATGTATAGTTTTTAAAATGAAATTAAAGTTAACACAGGAGAGGTTACTGCGGTCGTCGTTACGGTAAAGTTTCGAGGTAGCTAAGCGTACCGCACTATTCGGCGGGTGTAGCACGGCGTAATTGCGATCTACCACTGCAGCAAAAGTAATGATCAAGCAGTAATCTCAAGTGTGTGCGTATGTTGTCAAGTCGGTGTTTCATTTAGTGTCCCGGTGGCTTTCCCGTAGCGGATAGGAGAACAAGGCAGTAGTGGGCAGTATTCCAGGGAGTATAAATCGACGACGCGAGGTCTATGAACACGTAGGTGTTCAGGGCGTAAGCTAGATTTTCATATATTGAATTTTTCCAGCCCGTCCGGAACAGTATGTTTCGCACGTTATGCAACCTTCTCAATTGAACATATTATATTATAATCAATCATACTCGTATGAGTTCAAATGTATGATAAGGTTCTTCATCCGCCTATTGTGTGGTTTTGAAAGATAGATCGTCACAACCGCTTTACTTGGCAGCTAACACTGCTAGCAATTCTGGATTTACGAACATGTTTTATTCACTCCAAACAGCATAGGTACTTATAGATTAGTTGGTGTTTTCTATTTCGAATAATCTAAACTAAAAGCAAAAAATACATATCCAATATTTCTCATTGCCTAATTTAAAAACTAGACTAAATAAAATTTAAATGTTTGTACCCTAAAATATTAATTTGGCATTAAGCATTCTTTATTATATGCCTAAAAATTTTGATAAGGCGTTGTCAATAATAATAGAATTAAATATTTTTCAATCGCTCAAGGTTAAAACAATAAAATACGGGGCGATTGTAGAATTTTAATCGAAGGGGGGCAAGATTCAAGGTGCGAAATGAACGTACACCGAACACTCACAGATGTTGCCTCAAAAGAGACGGTCGTGAGTCGTGACGATAACTTGCCCGGATGCAGCGGATGCCACCAGGGCGGGCGCACCGACATTCATTGTGATAGCGATAGCGCAGCACGAATAATAAAAAATCGTTCAATACGAACGTACCTATTATTTATTTATTCATTTATAATTTCAGGTGACAAGGCCCATAAAAAATGAATGATATAATACTTAATGAAAATATAGTGGGACATGAACACACCCGACTATCTGATCCCAAACTAAGCAGAGCTTGTACACAATGGAAACCAGATAACTAGCTTAAATAAACATATACATAAAAATAGATAATTTCACTCAGCATGTCTGGTTGTCTGGAGTCTGGGTATAAAAGAAAAGTACAAAAGAGTAGGTAAATAAAGAAAGTAAAAACAAATATTACCAATTATTTGTTTTCCATAACACAAGCTCTTCTTAGTTTGGGATCAGATGGCTGTGTGTTTAATGCCCCAGAATATTTATTCATTTTTAATATTTTATAATAAAAACAAAATATCCTAATTCTAAATGTCCTCTTTTTAAATAGGTTAGAAAAGGGTCGTAAACAAGTAAAGACAACCGAAAAAAGGTCGAATAATATTTATGGTTGATCGAAAATAGCTGCACTCAGCTCTAATTCTGATGTAAATGGGCTTTTAAGCGACCATATTCACAAATTTCCACGACATTTCTAAAAAAAGAGATTGTGCCTATGAATAATTTAAGACCCTCAACCCAAAATGTTGGTACCTAATGATAAAGAGCCTTGTAGAAACGTACGAGTACCTTACCAATACTTAAATCAATCCCAAAGCACTTAAATCAATTCAAATTGATAGGTAATCCATTGAATGGTTTTTATTTGTATTAGTAAATGGGCATTTCTTCACTAAATGGATTATCGCAGACTCCCGAAAGGTAAGAAAAGGGAAAAGGTTAAAGTTTATCTATTAACCCCCTTATTGATAAGCGTATTTTAAGCTCAATATAGATAAAATAGGTTTATAATTCCTTTGTCTTTGTTTGTCATCTTGGCGATTATATTAGTAAGAAAGAGACAAAGTCCATTTTAAGTAAAGAGTCTTATAACTTTTTATGAATAAGGCAGTTAAATCTTTATTCATTATTTTTGTATCTATAGCAACATTATATTAGATATTCTTGGCACGTTACTTTAGTAATTTAATATTAAGATCCTTACTATGCCGGGGAAGGGCAAAGGATAGTATTTATCTGCGTGGTTGACTGCGCAAAAAGAGGTTAATAATTTAGCACGATAGCCGATATACGTATATGTAAGTGTGTATTTACCATTTTAATTTAATTTATTTATTTATTGACTGATTACGGATAGTCGAAAATTACATGCCCTACAGAATGTGGCGATGCTCTGTAAAAATGTAATATCTATATGTAACACCCATGTTCGCAATAAATAATTTTGATTTGATTTAATTTGTGGCCGCCCACAAATCAGGAAAACTAGTATTTTAATAAATGAAACTCAATCACTCCAAAACACAGTCCTCTGGTACGTCCCTTTTCCATAATAACAAATCTTATTCTCTTCTTATTTTTCTTTTAATTTAATTATTTTAATAAATTCTTATTACATGGGTATGTCCCATGAAGTCAAAAAAATACCTAACTAAATAAATAAAAACAGTAAGCAGCTTTATATGTCACAATTATATTTGAACAATATTTAGTCGAAATATCTATGCGCTATCCTCAAACGAATAAAACAGTCCCCTGCAAAAAAATTAAGTCGTGCTTAAGTCAATTTTTTTTCTAGGGCGGAACATTTTGATTGTGTAACAGAACGCAACCAGTATGAAGTTCGATGGGTTGGTAAGTTAAGCTAACAGCCACCATATTTTAAGTGCTCCAAACTGTGTCTTCTGGCGAACAACGTGTACCAATCGTTAGTTATCATTTACCATAGTTCTAATAATAGTATATTTGTAATCATTTACAATCTAATAAGTAGCACACCAATTTCACTAATCTAATAAGATATTTTTTTTTTGTTTTACTGAGTATTTACGTAAAACTGACGGTCTCCTGTCATTTCAATAGAGAATGTTAATTCGACAGTACTGTTTGATTTTTTATAATTGCTGCTATTTTATATTATTATAACTTATACTTACATTACTTAATTTATGTTATACAGTCGAGTTTAATAAATAGTTGTTCATTTATCACAATTGTTTTTAGTCTGAAAAAGTTAAAAGAAAAAACATTTTAGGACCGAAAAGGAAAAATAAAAGCTTTGGATAATTTAATAAACAACAAAAATAGTAAAAAGTTTTTTCCCTCATAAAACATTCCCCTGGATGATTTTAATACAACAGTCCCCTGTAATGGCTTTATTTAAAATCGTCTATGATTCAAAAACCAAGAGGAAAATGTGTAGGCTTGTTTATGATTTTAATTTAATTGACCGTTGGTCTTAAATTTGTTACCAAACATTCTCAACATTAAATTTGGGACAGTCTCGTGTGAACAAATTTCCAAATGCCGGGGAAACATCCAAATAATCTCCCCCGGAATTCCATTATTACACGAAAACGGGAACATTACCGGAATACCTACATTAAAATCATATTAATATTATACAATTTAATGTGTAACTAACTTCACCTGTCTACGAATAAAATAATGTATCTTTACCTAAATCAACCGATGAACCGATTTCGATTACGTTTAAAGTGTTTACTTTTGCGCGCCATCAAAGATCATATAATACGACATATTGACATGTCCTACTACCCCAGTTGTAAATAAATTAATGGTCTTATTATTATTACTGTCGATTGCAGAAAATGACTGAAATAACGAAACTTCAGTGAAAAAGAATGGAAAGTGAAAGTTCAATGTCAATTTTGTGTTTGAAAACAATTAAAACTTATTGCACAGTATCTAAATATATAAAAGAAGAAACTGACTGACTAACTGACGGACTGACTGACTGACTGACGGACTGACTGACTGACTGACATATCAACGCAGAGCCCAAACCGCTTGGTCTGGAGACTCCAAATTTAGCACATAGGTTCCATAGGGGGTCTAGTTATCTTTAATAAATTAGCATTTATTACTTATTTTTGTAATCATAGTGTAAAATACAAAGCTAAACTAGTATTGAAATGGTAGAACATTTTGGAAGACATTCGGAAAAGAAAATTGTACCGAAATAGAAGCCATGAATACTATACTTCAGCGGTCTTGTACGATTTTACATGAATTACATTAAAGTATCATTAAATAAATATACAAGCTTTCAAACTTTGGCGGGCACAAATCTGGGTAACAACAACAATAATTTAATGACGTCACTTGTCAACGGTACGGTCATGTCGTAGACTATATTACGGTTTTTTAGGCTGTAATAATGTCTATAATCATACTTAACTGTGGTCGATTCAGGGTAATGGTAGGGTACTGGTGAATGTATTGTTTTAATTCATTATAGTGGCAACATTTTCAATTATAGCTACATATTAGCTATAGGAGGTTTATGAAACGTTTATAAATACCAAAGATAAAGCACATTTTAGGTACACTTTGAGTAAAGAGCAAAAAGTAAGTAAGTCTTCAAAATATATGGGGTTATTTAATATAATATTCCATGATAAATAGACGTGTATTTTTTTAAATAATGTTTTAGAAACATGCAATATGATTTAATATGCTATCCGTACAGTACCTTTCAGACAAGACAGGCGCGCGCGCCATTACATCGCATTGTATGTTAGGTACACAGTACTTTTTGATAGTATACTTTTTCTTAATAAAAAATTTCAACCAGTCAAAAAAAATCTCTTATTATGTTTAATTTACATCAAGTACCCTGGCCAAATTTGACAGGGTAATTAATTAACATCTTATATAATGGTATATAAGTATCAATATAGGTATTTTGTATGCCCTAGAATATCTCATTTATTAATCACACCCTCACACGCGAGCAGGCTATAATGAAAATATTATTATTGACGAACGAGTGGACTGTACGTATTTGAAGATGATGGAAACGCTGAATATAAATAACATTTATTTAATAACAATTAGTGAGCAAGCTATGTAAAAATCAAAACCAATAGAGCACAGAGGAGAATGAGAACTACAAGAAAAATGTCTTTTGTTACAATAGTCTCGTTGTCATTTTACAAAAATATAGTTCTTAATAAGGTGGCATTCCAGTCGCAAATAATTATCTAATAATATTTTGTTGAAATGTTTTCCGAGTATAACTCTAAAGACTTGAGCAAATATTTCATTTTCTGATCCAGACTATAGGTTTATCTTTATGTGCCATCTATTCAAATAAGGCTTAAAATACCATCACCTCAAAGCCTTCTAGTCGTTCTGTTCACATAAAAAGGTTAAATAAACATTCCGCTGTCTAAGTAGACTGTAATTTAGTCTAAAAATATTCCTCTGCAGTAATGGCGCCTGTATACGGCGCGTGTAGCTTGCGCATGGTGACGCACAAGAATAGCAAGTGTGCAACAATATGGCGAGCCGTTTTAAAAAACAAAAAAAAGTTCAACACTCTATTTCGTTTGACACGGGATCCAAATCTGTGACGGTATCGGAAAATACTTAACAGTTAAACACAACACAATGACGTCGGTTTAATTCAAGTTGGTAATGTCACAATGATATGTCCTTGACGGTCCCCAGAGACATCAATTAACGCTAAGTATCCTAAAGTACTAAATTATCTGTGGTATGATGAAGTCGATTTCGCGGGAATCTACGTGACACCACGCAGCGCAACATGACGAAGTCAAATCGTGATAAATATTTTTATTTTTTATTTTTTTTATTCTATAATAAGTTTGCGCTTGACCACAACTTGCCTGATCTGAAGCAATGTTGCAGTCTACGATGGAACGCGCCTACCTAATAAATACCGATTCACTCGTGACTTGAAGACAGGTAGATTATAGCTATCGGAAAACAGAGATGCCGGCAACGAATTCCACAACTTGGCGGTTCGCACAATAAAAGTGGAAGCAAAGCGCTTTGTGCGTGCCCGTGGAATTTCCACCATATAACGGTGGCGCATAGCCGTACCTCTACGACATACGTCAAACTACGTCTACGCAAACTGTATATAAATTGTATTTTAGTTTATTTGTATTTTAGTACTTATATTTGACGGGCCGGTGGCGTGGTCGGTAAGGTTCTTGCTTTTCACGTCGCAGGTCGTGGGTTCGATTCCCACCCAAGTCAGACATTTGTATTTGTTTCATACACACAAAAGTTTGCCTCGGGTGGGAATCGAACCCACGACCTGAGGCGTGAAAAGCAAGTGTTTTGCCAACCACACCGGTCCGGTATATTTGGCGGATTTGCAAAATGTGTTTTTGTTTGTAAACAGGTTTATTTCCAATAAATCCTATTTAAATAAAAAGTTGACATTTATGGTTAAAAAATCTTGTGCATACAATAAAAAATAATCTTTATTGTACCTACTACAGCACATGTACTCACAACAAAATAGTAAGAAGTAATGATCGACATAAAACGTTAGTAACAACTTATAAAAAATAAAAATAATACAAAAAGGCCGCGTTCCAGCCAGTCGCCAAAACATATGTTGAAGTAGCTTCCGCCCGCGGCTTCACCCGCGTGGTGTTAGGATAAAAATTAGCCAAGTATCAGATCTATATAAGAACCCCTTATCATATTTTTTCATTTCTTATTGGTGGAACCCCGTTTCACCCCCTTAAAGGGTGAGTTTTGAAAAATCCTTTCTTAGTGCACCCCTAGACTCCATAAGGAACCTATGCGCCAAATTTGGAGTCTCCAAACCCAGCGGTTTGGGTTCTGCGTTGATATGTCAGTCAGTCATTTTCTTCTTTTATATATTTGCAGATAAATATCTATATCCTATTCATATGGACTTGATGAGACAAAGTGTAAACAAAGAAGATGTACCACAGATGCTGCAGCATTAGTAGATTAGTAGCTTTAAAATCGTTTATTTACCATTTTTGTCTGTGTGTATTTTTAGATATATTTAATACAGGTTGGAAGGGACTACCCTCCTTAAACTGAAAGGCTGCATTCAGATCCCTAATTAAAGTCATTTTTAATCGGATTATTTTCGGATTTTTTAAAGTTGTTTGCTTGTTGATTTTACTATATTTCAATTTGCAATTACTACTCTGTACGTAACACTCGAATTTAATTGATGCGTGAAATGACGTGACATCAGTGCGCTTGATGGTACATACTAACCCACATTAAAAGAATGGTCAACCGATCTCTTTATGGGTTTCCATAAGGTAACGACACATTCCGTATAATTTAACAACATAAAGCACAATTACTGTAAACCCATAAAGTTCCTGAAATAATTTCATGTACCGATCATCTCAGTATAATGTACGGATTTCACCCTATCAGCTTGTGGAGGGCGGTCCCTTACACCTGGTATAGTCCAGTCTCTAAATTCTACTCATGTAGGAAATAGCCTGTAAGTATGATCCAATGTAAAAGTGCCTTATAGGTAATAAAAAAGGAAAATGGATCATGTTAAAATTGCCGTGCACTTGCGTAAAAGTTGATTGAATTGTTACCGTAAGCTCTTTAGATAAAAAGCTTTTATCTAAGTGCTGTAACTGTATACTTTCTTTGAAGCTTTTATTTCTTTATTTAACTGTCGTTATATTCAACTTCTGACTACAAAGAGATGTGTTTAAAGTTTGACGTGTGTGCCTGCGTTTCTATGTACAAATTTATGGCGTTTTAGTTCTTAAAGGAATGGACCGAGGATTTCTTCCATTACCTCATTCCACTGCCTCCACTCATTCCTCTCACCAAAAAACATTCATAATATGAATATCATTGTTTTTTAGTATTGTTTTTTTTTATATGTTCTTGTCAAAGGAAACCGGTTCCTACCAAGAATGATCCGCGAAGGTATTGAAATTAAAAAAAACCCTAATTTTAACAGAGAAAATGGTTGGAATTACCACCAGCTTGGGACCCAGTGCTTAATTTACTTGTACCAAAACCCAAGCAAAATCAACTTAGAATTCAAGACACTGTGAGCTCAGTTTGCTTAAACCGGAACGCAACATAAATATTAATGTTTGGAGGTAGTCAGTAATAATTGTTATTAATATTTTTGGACGTCAAATACCTCAGTCCACCCGTGAACATGAAGTCTGAAAAGACTTTGAAACGTCGGGATCTAAAATCTAAAATATACCGCGATAAAATCCGTCAAAAGGTAGTTTTATTTCAATCATTGTTTTTTTTTAATTTATAGAATTAATATAAAGTCTTATATTTTATTTGTTGATATTATTGTAAATTATATGAGCCGTTTTGTCTGAATTAAATAAACTAAATAAAGTAAAATAAATAAGCACCTTAAGCTATGCTTTACATAAGACGTACCTAAATAATAGGCATATTTCCAAGGTATAAAAATAGAATTATATTTATTAAGTCTCGTAGATTATTTCGGCATCTCTGTTTCCCGATAGCTATAATCTGCCTGTCTTCAATTCACGAGTGAATCGGTATTTATTGGGTAAGCGCGTTTCATCGTAGACTGCATCATTGCTTAACAACAGGCAAGTTGTGGTCAAGCGCAAACCTATATCGGAATAAAAACAAAATGTTGACTCGTATCTTTTGCTGTTACTGACTGAAACTGAAAGACTGATAAATCTTATTAAAGTTATTCTTATTCTTATTCTTTATTGTACAGTAAAAGTTCCTTATTCACGGTTTCTTTATTCGCGTTTTCATTATTCGCGGGTAAAAAAATTGCAACCCAGTTTCTGTATTCGCGGCTAAAAATTTCACTATTCGCGGATGCAATCGGTACCTAAACAGAAACGGATTCGGTTTCGTTTAAAGTGTCGGCGTTCTTTGAGTACTGCCCGGCACGCGCCGCATCGGCGTTTACAAAGGACGTAACCGAGTGCCTTACTGCGACTAAATAAAAGCCATTCTTGAATGCCACCGTCACTATTTTGCTTTGTCTTTTGATAAACGCCGCCTTTGGCACGATTGGTGTTGTATATGTAGTTTCAACTCGTCTTTTGATGCAAATATTTTCAATGAGTAACACGCGACTTCTTCTTTGTAATTAATTTAAAATTTCGAGTGGAAAAAGAAAAAATGGCTCTGACGAAAAAGAAAGAAAAAACAGTTCCGAAGAGGAAGAAGGTAGTGTTGCCACTTATTTAAAGTAAAAAAACAAATGCTTGAATTTAATGACCTCTTAAAAGCAGCAAAGCAAGAAAAAATTACTAAATTCTTTAAACCCTTGCCTAAATCTGACGAAAATGATTTATTTTAATTTAGAATTTAGCAATAAATTTATATTATTTTCATACATATTGGTTTCATTTTGGTACCTTGGAACGTATCGTAATTCAATTATGAATTTTCTACCAGCAAACCTCTAGAAGAGAAAACTTGTGGAAAGGGTAGAAGTGCACAACAAAAAAAAAAAAGTTAAGGAGTGGGGGTTCTAAAGAACTCCCACAGTACACACACTTGTCACGTGAAACTACTTTGTAAACGTGACGTCATGGGACACCTTGCTTACACCTTGCATACATATCCAATGTTGTCGAACTATCTGCAAGACGGACTTTAAAAATTAAACTTATTCAACTCACCTATTGTTTAATGACTACCAGCGAGTGAGAAAAACATTTTACATAGCATTTCAAGTAGGCAGAAAGAGATACAAAATCTAACAGCAATGCAACTGGTATCCAAATATAGGTCAGAACAAGTCCGCACATTCTATAAAAGTTCTAGTGTACAAGTGTGCCATCATTTCAACACTTGTTAGTGTTCCCCTGCTGGGCACAGGTCCTCTCAATTATCGCATGAGTTGAAAGACTTTAGGTCGTAATCCACAAATTGGTCAAGTGTGGTGTGGTGGATTTCACATATCCTCAAATTATTAGTCCTTAGACATGTCAGTTCCCTCACGTTTTCCTGTCACAAACAAAACAATGATATGGAAGCACGCATGGGGATCGAACCCACCGATGCCGCTACGCCACCGCTGCTCATGTACCTACTAACACTAAAAAACTCACACTATACAAATCATATTCGGTATCATATCTTAGCAAATGTCACATTGTCTTTGATATTAGGTACACGTCTAAGGTTTAAATTAGGTAAGGACTCTATCCCTATTAGGTAACTAATGGTGACATTAGTTATTAACAGCCCTTCGAGAACACTCCAGTAATTATTCCAACGACCCAGAGGCCAGGGGCCCGTAATCATATTTTTTTCATACTTAGCTACAGATAGCCTAGTTTCCGCCTGAAATAAATTAGTTAGATTGTGAGTTACTAATGAGGGTTAGTTAAAAACTGTATTACTTAACAAGAAGATAAGTGAAAAAAAAATATACATTTTAAACAAAAAAGAAATTAGAAGTCCGTCCGTTAATGACGGAGCTATGTACTTAAATGATAAAAAATATAAATATCCCAATTGAATCCTCAACTTAAAAGTTGGTTATAAAACAAAGACGGTACTATCTCGTGTTAACCTTTTTTTAAAAAGTTGAATTTGAAAACTTTAAGTCGATACAACACCACTCAAATGTGTGTCTACCTTCTAAAACCGTTACTCATGGCGCGTACGTCACGACACTGCGCCACGCAAGTGTATTTCTGAATGACACCCACAGTCTCTTAGTAGTGTGTGGGTGTCATTCAGAAATACAGAAATAAACTACTACATGACGTCACTAAATCTGATGGCGTGATAGTTCTCTAATCAAGACATCAGAGTGAGTGACGACATGGCGGACAGTGGAATACCATAGATAATGCATTTATTATAGCGATTTGTTACACAGATCGAGACAATTGTCCATCCCGGTTGGCTGCTCTGTCATTTTGTTTTATAAGTGCATCCATCTAATTTGCAATGCGTGTTGTTCGAGACTCCATGACAGTTTCCCGATTCGATTCAAATTTAAATTTAAATTTGAATAACCAAATTTTGTGCACTGTTTTAAACTATCCTCCGTAATAATAAACGATGTGGGTGTGAATAGGTATTCTATGTTTTGTCTTTTTCTTCTTTATGACTTTTTTTAAATCATTTGACAGGGACAAAACATTTATAGCATTTCACACCATAAACATCGTTTATTAGTAATGGTTAATGCATATAATTACTCACTTAGTAATCACTATAGTAATTACACAATATTGTCTGTTTTGTATAGCTGTCTATTCATAGTGTGGTATGAATAAACAGCTAACTAATTGCCTGTTATGTGACAGACAATTATGCACGCGGTAATAGACAATTTTGCACGCTCACTAATTTTCACGAATTGACATTGACAATAATATCCTTTTTAAGGACGACGACAGTTTTTTTGTTTAGTCAAATATTAAATATTATTTAAACATGGGTAATTGGTATGTACATAGAGGCAAAAGAGCGTATTATTATGTAGAAGATAAAAATGAGTAGTAGGAGTTGTATGAGTAGTATGATGTTCACCTTCCATAATATTTATAATTAATTAAAATTTATAGTATATATTTTAGTCAAATTAGATCATAATGACATGTCAAAAAAATTAATGTCAAATTTGAAAATTATTAAAAATAAATTAAATTGGTTTTTAACATAACAACATAAAACAAATAACACCAATATTCAAAAAATTATAATTATAATTATATTATTATTATTATTATTATATTAATATTATTATTATTATATTTATTAATTATAATTTACCTAAACATTTAATAGAATTAAATTCAAATTATTGTCCTTAATTTTTAG
This sequence comes from Meganola albula, assembly GCA_936450015.1. Taxonomy (NCBI): domain Eukaryota; kingdom Metazoa; phylum Arthropoda; class Insecta; order Lepidoptera; family Nolidae; genus Meganola; species Meganola albula. Next base: position 3,088,361 of record OW388159.1, read on the forward strand.
TCCGTCAAATTACTACACATTACTAGCTGCTCTAACGAACTTCGTACCGCGAATTGCTAATGTAATACTATGTATTTTTTAATGCCACATAATAAAATAATAAACACGAAAAATTTCGTCCAAAAATTAAAAAAATATATAAGGGTGAATTACCCTTATCACTTAGGGGTATGAAAAATAGATAGTAGCCGATTCTCACACCTACTGAATACGCATATAAAATTTGGTAAAAATCGGTAAAGCCGTTTCGGAGGAGTACGGTAACAAATATTGTGACATGGAAATTTTATATAAAAGATTTTCTGCTCGAAGCAATTTCTAGTACCGCCATAGAAAAATGTAGGTACCGCTTTACGAACAACAAAGCATAAAGCTAGACTAGAATTCAATTAAAACCGTAATTTGCCAGCCAGTCACTTGGAGGAACTGTACCCTGTCGTTAACAAGGAAAGGGAAGCTAGTATGGTAAACACTTAGGCTGCGGATCCACTGTAGATATGCGAGATTACTAAATTGAACTATAACTATTTATATTAGATAATATTTAATATTGTATTTGTTTAAAGTAACATATTTTATATGGGCCTTGTAGCCTGAAATAAATGGTTATTATTATTATAACTACTGTGGCCTATTACATTAGATTTATGTAACGCTAAATCAATCATTTAGGGCATAAAGCCCTGAATTATTAATTTTGCATAACTTTAAGCAAAACTGAATTTGCTAGAAGTTTCCCTAAAAGGATCGAATACACAAAGAAGTAATCCGACTGAGAACCAAAGTATTCAATATAGCCCAAAGCTGAAGTCGCTGTGGGCCATTTAACCCACCACCGCAATCCCGTCATTTCTGTCTTAAAGGAGTAATTAAGTTACTGTCGATTCTGGCTTAAAGGAGTAGCCTGTAAGCCAGAATCGACAACGGCGCCGTGAAGAGACTCGAGATTTGAACCCGGCCATGTCCCAGGACACCTAAACTGTCTTAGATCCCACATGAATTAAATAAGAAAGATAATAGGAGATGGAAGGTTACATTGTCCACTGACATATCTGTCGCAGAACCGACAACCGTTGGGATAAACGAGTTCTTGAGTGAAGACCACGGATTGGCAAAAATAGCATAGGCCGCCCTCAGACTAGGTGGAGCGACGATCTCTGCGAAGTGGCTAGAAAGAGCTATAACCTCTATTTATTGCAGTTTAACTATACAAAACAGTTATGTCATGGGGACACAATATAATAGTAGTATAATATAGTGGGACATTAACAAACACGGTCATCTGATCCCAAACTAAGCAGAGCTTGTAGTATGGAAACCGAATAACTGTTAATATACTGTACCATACCTATAATACTTTTCTTTTGTAAATAAATAACTACTTAAATATAGATAATTACCCAGACACAGGACAAACAGACGAGTTCATCACACAAATGACTGACTTGGGTGGGAATCGAACCCACGACCTGCGGCGTAAAAAGCAAGTATCTAACCGACCACGCCACTGGCCCGTCCGAAAACAACAAAATGGATTGACATTCACCTTCGAATTACCACGTGACAATCTTATGTCAATTCCATACATTTTGTTTTTGTTCATGTGTGGAGACCCTGAGTGGAAACGTAGCCTAATGCATTTGTAGGTATACATCACGTGTGCGCAATATTGATGATCAAAACCACTCTATGAAACTTCAAACAAAGGAGTTTGAGACGATGAACTTGTCTCTCCCTAATGCTATTGCAGATTTTTAATACGGAACGACGGGTTTACGGGTTTCGGTATTTTTTTTTTTATGCTATCATGTCCAGCAGAGGGATAAAAAGTAGCCTACAGCCTTCCTCAACAAATAGGCTATCTAACAGTGTAGTTAAAGCAATGTTACTGCCCGTAACCAGAAAACGCATCACAGTTGAGTTTGAAAACCTGAAAATTTTCGGTTCCAGACTCAAGTGCCCCAGTGAGGTACAGTATCTAGGAGTAACCTTAGACAGAAAACTCACCTGGAAGGCACATGTGGATAATATCACAGCAAAGGCCACCAGAGTCTTTGGAATGTGCAGATCCACGTATGGGAAAACATGGGGCTTGAAACCTAAAATTCTGTACTGGATATACACAATGATGGTAAAGCCAATCATAACCTACGGCAGCGCTGTCTGGTGGCCGAGAACCAAACAGAAAAACTGCATCGACGCTTTATCAAAGATACAAAGGCTAGCCTGTATGGCCATTACAGGAGCCTTTACAACAACGCCGACTGCAGCAATGGAGAGGCTATTAGACCTTATACCCCTTCATCTGGAAGTAGAAGCTGAAGCTCGGAAAGCTATGCACAGACTAGGGCAATTAGGGCTAGTAGCAAAGAGAACAACTCGACACACTAGGTTCGAAGCGGACAAGGAGCTGGATCGAATAATGAAAATGGGAACTGATAAAACATTTCCCACGTTTATTTTCGACCGCAAGTTCAAAGTAATGCTCCCATCAAGGGAAAACTGGAAGAAAGGAATAAAACCACGGGAAGGGAAGCATTCGATTTGGTACACGGATGGATCAAAAATGAAATCTGGTGCCGGAGCTGGCATATTCCACGCGGAGTATGCCTGCAGTCAAAGCATGGGTAGACTTGCAACTGTGTTTCAGGCAGAAGCATATGCTGTAGCTACCTGTGTAAAAGAAAGTCTTCATAGGAAAGCAAAGAATCAATCCATACTGATTCTCAGTGATAGCCAGGCGGTCCTTAAAGCGCTAATGACACCAAAAATAGATTCAGGCATAATCTTGGACTGTGTTAAGTCTCTAAATGCTTTAGGGACATATAACAATGTCGGGTTAGCTTGGATACCAGGCCATGAAGGCTACGAGGGTAACGAGAAGGCTGATGAACTAGCCAGAAAGGGATCGATGGAAGCCTTTCTTGGCCCAGAACCGTTCATTGGTATTACGACCGGGACGGTCAAAAGAGAAATAAAGAAATATGCCTGTAAGAAACACCAGGAGCTATGGAAACAAACCCCAGGGCTCCTCCATTCCAAGAAATTTATAGGCGACTGGCCCCCAAGGTACTCTCAGAGACTGAGGGGCATGACCAGGACTAAAATCAGACTGGTAATAGGTGCACTAACTGGGCACTTTGGGCTGCAGAAACACCTGTATAGAATAGGGCTGGCAGAAAGTTCCACTTGCCTAGCATGTGGAGAAGCTGAGGAAACCATGGAACACATACTGTGTGAATGTGACTCTCTAGCGAGAAAACGGATGAATGCATTAGGGGTGGACCACCCTACTCCTAGTGAATATGGCCTCATGTGTCCCCGACAAATAGTAGCGGTCATGGACAGGCTATGTGGAGGAAGAATACTTGAGGCTTTATAGAATCAAGGGGAAGCACAAAAGATCCCATTGGGTCGAAGTGCTCTGGGTTACCAGCCCCATTGTTAAGATAAGATAAGATAAACAGTGTAAGAATTTTTCATATCTGACCAGTAGCTTCTGAGATTAGCGCGTTCAAACAAACAAACTTCAGCCTTATAATATTATAATATAATATTAGTATAGATTTAAACTAGTTTTTACTTTTTAAAACAAAAAAACATTTAAAATGTACAAATTATAATTACCCCTTTTCTTAGGAGATTAAATGAAATGAAAAACCTAAGTTAAACCAAACCTAGCCTAAACTTGGGGCCGATTTTGATGCAGTTTATTCAAAACCTGATTTCGTAACCCTTGGGATATTTCAAAGTCACGGGAGAAAGCTAGTTGTATCATAAATATCAAAGAATTTCTGGCTGTATACCTAAACATTTTATTACATTAATTGTTTACCTTTATTTTATTCAACTTCTTCATAAATCTTAATATTATAAGTTTACATTCTGACAGTTCAAAAGAATACCTGTTTAACACATAGTAAATTTGTTAGATTTATTGTAAATTGCAAAAAGTTACCTCAGACCGGAAAGCTGCTTTAAATTAAACTGAAAAAATAAACGGACCGTATTTAAATACTATTTAGAATTTTGGCTAAATGAAAGTGTGTAACGTGCTAGTGATCACTCTGGTGTTGCAAGCATCCATAGACTACTGTGACCGCTTGACATAGGTTGGGCCGTTTGCTTGCCGACTTAGTAGGATAATTATCTCAGCATTAAAAGTTTAATACCAACCGGCACTTTATACCTAGCTCAGAACTATTTTGTTACTTCAGCTTTCGTATACGTAGTAATTTTTGTAGTACCATTTTGTGTACCATTGCGTTGTCCGACAGTGCGCATGTAACCACGTGCTCGGTGTTCCTAAAGTTATCTGATAATCATGATTTTTAGTCGAAAGCCTTCCTGTTCTAATTTATTTGTTATTATTAATAAAATTTGTAGGATTTTTGATAATTCATTAACCTGATCTCGGCCAGAAAATCACGTTTTCGGTGACATCTCAGTGATGACGGTGACTGTGTGTGGTGGACAAACGGCCTAATGCTGGGTAGCGACCGATTTATATGACTGATTTTGTGCAATACAAAACACAAAGTTAGTCATAAAAATTAGCCATATGCCGGCAGCGTTCATTCAGTGTAGGTACCTATGAAATATCTTTCAAATTGGTCCAATATTCGAACCCGAACCCGAGATCCGAATGAGGATTCGAACCCGGGACATTATTTTTCTAAGGCGAGGCCCGTGCCGCTGCGCCACCGCTGCTCTAGTGTTATCTTTATATAATGTTTCAATTTATTTAGCGTTTTTTTAAATTTTTATTGTTTTTAATATTATTATTTTTAGTTACGTCTAAATGACCAAACATAACTTATGACCACATAACGTGTATGAACCTATGTTAAACAAAATTAAATTTTGATTCTGATTCTGTACATCTTGTTGAAACTTTGCAAATTACTTGAACACGCAAACTTTAATCACAATTACACCTGAATAATAATATTATTATAAATAGAAACAACAATTGATTTTTTAAAAAGAATTTATTGGCCGGCTGGCCAATTTAAAAAAGAAATTATTAACAATAAATTTTAGCAAATAATTAACAATTTAAAATAACTGACAAAATCGACACGAGTTCGGACAGAGCTTCCGCACGCTACGATGGCTAACGAAAAACTGAACGAATATGGTTTTTTTTTTTTTTTTTTTTTTTTTGCTGATGACCTAACCCAATTAGCCTGAAGGGCCTCTATTGGTTCACCGGACTTTTTCGGTGAGCCAATACTGTGGCAACTGCCATGAGGGCTCCCCATGTGGGGACGGACCTCGGCTCAGGACGTTGCCGGACACTCTAGTTTTTTAGGGGATCGGGGGGGCATTTCGCGTTCGCGCGGTCCGGTCCTGACCGGAACCGTAATCGACTGAGGGCCTATCTTGGAGGGGCGCGGCGCGGCCCACGACGGGGCGTGGGCGATATCTCGGCATGTGTTGTGTGCTACTATTTTGGTTGTCCCTACCTACTCTAGCAGCGGATCGGAGTTCGCGGTCGCGGGCGATCGCACGAGTGATCTCGTCGTCGGAATCGGTGAGTACGCATCGCGGACGTCGCCGTTTCGCGCCTCTGAGCGGATTGTAGTCGCACGCGGATACGACTAACGTATTCGGGTGTTTGACACCGGTGTCGAAGAAGCGTTTGGATGCGTTCTTCATCCACTGCCTGATGGTCGGCAGGTTTAAATCGATGTGTAGGTTTTCATTGCGTAAGAACCACGGAGCTCCCGTGGCTCTACGCATGAATCGATTTTGAAGAACTTGCAACGGTTGCAAGTAGGAGCGCTTAGTGTGCGCGAAAACGGGTGAAGCGTACGTCATAATGGGTCGTACGCACGCCGTGTAAGCTCTCACTTTGTTACGAAGCGAGAGTTTACTTTTGGCGTTGATTAGGAAGTGCAGTCTGCTGAGAACGAAACGCGCACGCTTACGAACAGAGGCAAGGTGCGGTTTGAAAGTGAGTCCCTGATCTAGGATGACACCTAGATATTTGGCTTGCTTCTCCCAAGGGATCCGCTTGCCAAACATGCAGATGGAACGAATAGGTGGAGGGGGAACGAATATGGCGAGCGCTCCTTCTTATATAGGCCGCTGCAGTGCTGCCTCTCAGTATTTTCATTCAGTTCTAACAATATGTAACAATAATTTTAATGATCCCCACGAAAGTGAAGACTCCTTTACTCAAACTGAATGTGAAGAGAAAGATTAATTAGAATTAGTTAGGTACAGTCAGCTACAAAAGTTGGTTATCAGATTCAATACTACAAAACAGAAACTAAAAGATTCCGTAGTGCCGCCCGTCGTCGTGAGGAAAAAAAAATGAACGCGAACTGGACACTATTTTATAGAAATTTTCAATACTAATAAAATAAATAATAGTTTCATACGAGTAGAGAGAGAGAGTTAAGCGCTTATCCACACAAGCTGGCCAAATGCAGATTTGTGGATGTCAAATGTCCTTAGTTCTTAGTTTCCCGGTTTCCTCACGAAGTTTTCCTTTGACAATATAGAGCAGTGGGTACGACCGGGGATCGAACCCGCGGCCTTCAAAGGCGCGGCCTATTTCAAAGGCGAGGCAAAAACCACAGCACCACTACCGCTCAAACCATGTTTATTAACTTTGAATTACTTTTCGATTTTTACTAAATAACATTATTACAATAATATAATGTAATATTTTGAAAAATATTAATTAACTTTTGTAGCTGAGTGTACCTACTTAGAGTTGAGGATTATTACGAAATGTTATGTAACATTGATGAAAACTTGAGTATTTAATGCGTTACCTTAAGCACAGCCTTAAAGGTGCTGCCACAGTGTTGATATTTCTTTTTTGCAAAAAGTTTCAAACACGCATTTACTAACAAATGTTACAAACTGTTACATTCTGTCAAGAATTGTTAGATGTTTTTAATGATCCTAGATGGAAAATGGTATAGGTAATAATATAATAGCTTGGCTTAACAGGCCGGTGGCGGTGGCGTGATCAGTAAGATGCTTGCTTTTCACGCTGCAGGTCGTGGGTTCGATTTCCACCCGAGACCAACATTTGTTTAAATGTGTCTGTTTATCTTGTATCTGGGTGTAATTATCTATCTATTTAAGTATATATTTACAAAAGAAAAGTATTTTAAGTAGTAGGTATATTACCAGTTATCTGGTTTCCATAGTTCCATAGCTCTGATTGGTTTGGGATCAGATGACCGTGTGTGTTAATGTCCCACTATATTAATATTATTATTATTTAGCCGGACGTTTAGGTAGATACTAACAATTTTGTTTATAAATGTTTACTAACATTATCTAAAATAAAACATTTTTTACCCTTACAAAACGTTGTCTAACATAGTGATCAAAACTAAATGTGGTGTAAACAATGTTTCCTAACATTTGTAACATTTGTTAACAGCAGTGTGGCAGCATACTTGAATACTAGAATACTAGAATACAATAGCAATATACTTGAAAAGAGGTGGGGTTCAGCGATTTTCTTCACTCCATGTATGACCTCACTGGAGAGGTACCTCTACCTTACAGAATACAAGCAGTATCATCACTTTTAGTAGTGACTTTGGGTGAAAAGGTAGCCAGTGTTGGTCGACGTCGTAAGTGTCGGTAACGTGGATCTGATGTTGCAAGCGTACTTATGATGTGCTGACCACTTACCACCAGATGGGTTGTTGCTTGTTCCCAAACTTATGTATTGAAATAAAACTATTTTTAACGGATTTTATCGCGGTTTATTTTAGATTTTAGATCCCGACGTTTCAAGGTCTTTTCAGACTTCATGTTCACGGGTGGGCTGAGGTATTTGACGTCCAAAAATGTAAAAATAAATGTTATGTTTAATTTCAATGTGTGATATTCGCGTAAATCTAAGACAATACTATCCAAACTTATGTTTCGAATCTGGTATCAGTAAAAACAAAACATTTTTAAGTTTTTTTAACTGTTTTTATAAAATGGAAGCTATGAATAGTATGCATTTAAACCGCATTTTGTAGCGGCTATCTTGGATTTATATACGGGAGTAAAACAATACATTTCATGCAGGAAGTGAATTTACAGCCTACTATTATAATCTTCATGTTCATGTTAAGTAATGTTAGTAAATATTACGTTAAATGCCAAGTCTTTTTGTTTAAACACATTTTCCATCTGTAGAGCTTGCAAAGTAGACACAGAATATCTACTTTTACTGGATAAAACTTATACAATTTTACGGGAATTTACAATAATTAGCGGTGCAGACTAACTACAGTTAACTTTATTGAGAGTGACAGTAAAAGCTTAAGACTACGATTACCATAATATAATCAAAATCAAAATAGGCTTTATTTTTTTTTGAGACGCGAGTCTACATAAAAATAGACCAATTTTTTTTGCAGAGAATGACTGGCAACTACTGAGAAACACTGCCAAAAAACCCAGTGGGTATTTTTCTTTTTTAAATGAAGTACTTATATCTATTACATTTTGTTTGTTCAGTGTGTTGAATTAGAGCGTTTTTATCCGTTACATAGTCTGAAATTTTATAATACGCTTTCTTACATAACGTAGATTTTATAATTATTTTAAATTTGTTAACAGTCATTTCCCTAATATTATTTGGAAGTTTATTGTAGAAAAGTATAGACTGCCCCATAAAAGAGTTACTGATTTTGTGGAGAAAAATAAATAAATAAATATTCTGGGACATTAACACACACCGTCATCTGTTACCAAGCTAAGCAGAGCTTGTGGTATAGAAACCAGATAACTTGTATATACTATACATATAATACTTTTATTTTGTAAATATATACTTATATTAGATATTTACACCCAAACTCGACACAAACACAAATGTTCATCACTAATGTTTGTCTCGGGTGGGAATCGAACCCACGACCTGCGGAGTGAAAAGCAAGTATCTTATCTTACGTTTTGGTTACTAATATACTGTCCGAAACTTAGTTATTTTAGAGTGATTTAACACAGAACTTAGTTTGGAAACTATTTACCTTACTGACCAGGTTATTCAACTCTAAAATAACTAAGTTCCAAACATATATATATACGGGCCGGTAGCGTGGTCGGTAAGATACTTGCTTTTCACGCCGCAGGTCGTGGGTTCGATTCCCACCCGAGACAAACATTAATGATGAACATTTCTGTTTGTGTCGAGTCTGGGTGTAAATATTTATTATAAATATATATTTACAAAAGAAAAGTATTATAAGTATAGTATATACCAGTTATCTGGTTTCCATAACACAAGCTCTGCTTAGCTTGGGACCAGATGACCGTGGGAGTTGATGTCCAAGAATATTTATTTATATTTATTTATTTTTATAGGTCTGAAATATTTGTGATTAACTCAGCGTGCGTTTCATGAGATCTCTGACTGGTGATGAGCTAGTGCTAGATGAGCTAGCTAGATATATGATGTGTCTTCTCTGTAGATCTGGGCTTTGTATTTTCATACTTGTGGATGAATGCTTGCATTTAACTTTTTTTTTGAGCCATAGATAACGCAATATGCCATTAACTTATTAAAATATAAATCGTGTCTAAATAATTAAAACAAATGGAAATAGGTACTTCAATTCATGTTTAGTAAAATTATAACGGACTAGTTGCTCGCCCCGGCTTCGCACGGGTACATATCGGTATTAGACAACATTTCTAATCATCGTACATTTTATCACACTCTTGGCTTACTTTCCATGCTTAGAACACTCAATCAAAACGTTGGATGGGAAAAAGAAATGGGCTGTTTTTAGGGTATTCCCGGTAATTATTCGAAATCTTTTCACCTTTTAAACCTTCCCTAGACCTCCACGAACATTTCTGTGCCTCCTGTGATAAGTGATACAATTGAAAAATAGACATTTTACAGGAGTTAAACAGTTCTTATTTGTGAACTATTTGTGAACTAACTGAGCTAAATTTAACATAAGCATCTTAATTTGTAGGGTAAAAAACCTTCTATTTTTTTTGTGTTTTGGTAAATATTTAATTTTCAAAGTAATTCATCAAAAACTTTTGAGTTGTACCTTTTTAAAGTTTATTATGTGCTTAAGTTATGTGATAAATGATACATGTACAGTTAAATTACATTGCAAATATAAGATTGTCTTAGTGTTAACTGATATAGGTACACGATGTTAATTATCCAATAATAACTCATCAGAATAATGAATCCTGCACAATAATCCTGAAACAAAACATAAAGATATAACCCTGTAGACTCAATTCCTTTTCTTATAAGCCCATGTACCTTTTTCACAAAAAAAGCACATATTTACATCGGTTCAAAGGGGTATAACTCTAGACGTATCAGAATTCACTATTAACGTAGTGAAATTAAAATATGAAATTGAATATCGCATTTAAATCACGAAGCATGAAAAATAATTTGTTTTGTAGTTACTTATGGAGGTTACACATAGACAAAATATCGCTATTCAAAAAGTTTTGCCCAACAACCCAGACAGTCGTATCACTTTGCACAAAATTATCTCCGAAATTATAGCAGATAAAAAAACGTGAGTACCAACGCCCATGACAAAAAACACAAAAAAGGGTACAACTCAATATATATATCACTTATCACAGGAGGCACAGAATTGTATTCTATTCTATTCTAAACAGTGGGTTAACACACTGTCTATGGTGCTTCTTAAATAACATAACATAACGGCAAATTGGGTAATAAAATATTGTTTGTGTATTCTGAGCTTTATATTTCGAGTGTGTCAAAATAATCCTTCTCGCGTGAGATTGATAATGTAGGTTTTTGTATCAGGCTTACTTAAATCTCCTTTTACACAAACCCACCACGGAAAGTAGGATGTTATGCTCAATTGCATAAATAATGTTTAACGTGTTCATGAATAAATTTTAATATGGATTTCCCGTACGGATCAGATCCCGGTAAATACCTACGGAAAAAAATCAGCCGGTTGACGGAATATTTTAGATAAAGGAAAGGCACTGTATCCGGCCGCGTTATCGTTCGAAGTCACCACTGTTCGAGATTCATAATTTCCAAACCTTGTTACCTGTTGAAGGATAGATACTTGCACAGTAAACTTTTTTAGCCTTTATTCTATGTGGTTGGTCTGGCAATTTTAGGCTCTTCTCTTAGTCCATGCTGGGTGCTTCACAAAATTTTCATTCACCAATTTCCTTCAGCAGTGGCGATGAAACAATTTAAAACAAAGATGTGTGAGCATGACCCGAGATCGAACCCGCGACCTTATATTTCAAATGCGAGGCCAATACCGTTGCGCGTCTGCTACCCTACAACATGTTAATTTATATAATTCTTATACATTTATTCATTTCCCTCGCCTTTTTTACCATTAGTTGGCTTCGTCTAACCTGAAGCGGCTAGCTACTAGAATTCAACGATTGACTGCCTACAGATCTTGAAACCCAAGGAGGGATGGTTAGACCAGGTGTCAGATTGTATTGCAGGTTTGGTCTTTTGGTAAACTTAGCGCCTATAGGCCGACCGTTTAACTCGCGTATCGCCTATCGTCAAGATTCTGACTCTTCAAGCTGCACAGACAGTGATGATGATTCAAGCGTTATGGATATTAGTGACGAATAGTCTTAATTTACTTTTATCTGTGGTTAAATAGTTCTTTAGGAGATTTAATTAATGTTTTATGACTTTGTACCTCAGATGGCGATACGCGATTTAAACGGTCGGCCTGTAGCGTCACAGTGTGGGAATATGGACATTGCTGAACATCAGTTCTGCGGGCCTCTATTAGGTACTTACAGCGTTTACTGAGCAATGTTCAAGTTTGACACTGATGGGTCACACTTACTCTTAGTTTTTTATTCTTTATATAGTAATGAATTAGATTTACGCGAATATCACACATTGAAATAAAACTACCTTTATAACGGATTTTATCGCGGTATATTTTAGATCCCGACGACGTTTCAATTCCATTTCATTTCCATTCATATTGACGTGACAACGTCTTATAAATTGGTTTGCCGGGTGACACTTCAAGAAACTGCGTTACGCTCCGCTCACGTTATGCGCTCACAATGAGAGCGAGTGAGAGGCACGCGTCCCTTCCACTCGGGCATGGTTAGCCCGCCTAAGAGCGAGAGAGACAGACATAAAAAGTGAAAGACACGCGTCCCTTCCACTCGAGCACAGTTAGCCCGCCTAAGAGCGAGATTCTTTGTATAAATTAATGTTTTAAATATAATTCTTTGTATAGATAAATGTTTTAAATTGTTACTATTATTTCATCCTACTATACGAATGAATATTCACATTAAAATTATTTTACCACTCAAAGTCGTTGTCACGTAAAACTTTCGCCCGTATACCGACTTTACAGGCAACCAATTTTTTTTTTCTTTACATGTGTTTTTTTTTCGTTGGTTCTGTGTGTTCTATCTCTGTCGAATACATGTTTTTCTCTCTTTTCTTCTTCTTTCTATTGGGCTTTTGACTCATAGATGGGCCAATTAAAATGCGGTCTTTTCAATTGAAAGCTGAAGTAATTAAAATTGTACACTAGGTCGGTGTAATGTAGTTTAAAACTTTAAACCGCAACTACCTACAAAACTTAGAGTTCCTCTTTACGTTCATGCACCCTGAACATTTGTAAGTCAATTAGGCTAACTGCCGGACGTCTAACAAAGATTTGTTCGTCCTTTGTGGCATTGTGTGGGGAACAAAAGGTGGAATCGAAGAGAACAACGCGGTTAAAGCTAATCAAGTAACTGGTTTGGATAAATGAGATTATGTATATGTTACGACCATCGTAATTGGGCTATACACTGCCGTCGTTAGTAAAATTAACGCATTTGACATTTACTTGACGGGCCGGTGGCGTGGTCGGTAAGATACTTGCTTTTCACGCCGTAGGTCGTGGGTTCGATTCCCACCCGAGACAAACATTTGTTTAAATAAATGTCCGTTTGTCTTGTGTCTGGGTGTAATTATCTTTATTTAAGTATATATTTACAAAATAAAAGTATTATAATATGTAGTATATTACCAGTTATCTGGTTTCCATAGTACAAGCTCTGCTTAGTTTGGGATCAGATGACCGTGTGTGTTAATGTCCCACTATATTATTATTATTACTTTAAGCTGAAATTAAAAACACACTAGTCGATACGTCTTTTTGTAGTGTTTTTAATTCTTAACTAACTATGAAGAAAAATGATGATGATGATAATTTAATGATCTGACATAATGAATTTAAATAATAATATAAAGTTTTAATATATGATTATGTAATTTAAATGTAATAATTGATATGTATTTAATAATAATAGTAACTTAAGTAATAGATATAAATTGAAATTGCATGTCACTGTGTCAGCAAGACATGATAAACTTGTATTTCTACATGTCTAGGGCAAATAAAAAATTGAATTATCCGCCTTCGTGAATTACATTAGCAGTGGAATAAATAGTAACCTATAGCATTTCTCAATAACTGGGCTATGTAACAAGGCAAGACTTTTTCAAACCGGACTTGTCTCTGAGATTAGCGCGTTGAACCAAACAAACTCTTCAGTTTTATATTATCAGAGCTTATCAGAGCTCCCATACTTATCAGAGCTCGAGAGAAAGAAACCCAGATTTTATAGAAGCAGATTGTACCTTCTTGAAAGTAGTCCTGCCTTCGCCCATGGCTATAATAGGGATGACGTCAAGTTTTTAAAACATAATATTTTTCATTTCTTTTTGTGTAATCAAAAATTTCGGCGAAAAAAAATAGACCGTTTAACTCGCGTATCGTCTATCGCCAAGATTCTGACTCCTCAAGCTGCACAGACAGTGATGATGATTCAAGCGATATGGATATTAGTGACGAATAGTCTTACATTACTTTTATCTGTGGTTAAATAGTTCTTTATGAGATTTAATAAATGGTTTATGACTTTGTACCTCAGATGACGATACGCGAGTTAAACGGTCGGCATTTAGTTATAGATGCTACGTGTGGGTAGGTTAGATATAACTATGCAAGTGCAAATAAAATTAGTCAAATCAAATCAAATCAAATTTATTCATGAACAATTTACATTGTGTTTGAATTTCTAGTTAATAGTCTATGCATGTCACCCGTTGTTTCATTACGTCTCCATCGGCTAGTGATACTTTACAACGTCTAAGCGAAATATCAAATGACATCCCACTTAGGTATATTTTATACCGCTGTATAAGACGGTACAGATTCATACCACACTCCTACTCTAAAACTTGAATGCGTTATATCCTAATAGAAAGAAAGAAAGACATTTATTTGACATAAATAGGACACACAAAATTAAATGATAAAAAAGAAACACATAGAAAGAGAAAAAAAACATAAATAGAAACTGTAAAACAATTAACTGTATATAAATAGTTAACTGTCACATTTCGACACCTAGGTATAATCAATATTTGACTATTGATTTACATAAAACCTTCTTTCTGAATTCTTATCTATTGTAATGAACACCGAAATCTGTTGCATTATAAAATGTACTGCATGTATTATTTAAAAACCTAAATGTAAGAGACCCGTAACCTGCTAGCCAATTACCCGACGACACTGGATTGTCCGTCAATCTTTTTGACCCGACTATAAAAAGGACACCACCCACACATATGTAATGAATAAAGGACAACGTCAGTAATTGATACCCCTTGATACGACCCACTGCCAACTCGAGATCCTCTTAACTTATCCTTAGTTACCTTTAAGATTATTTTGTAAGGTTTTTGTACTTATGAATGAAACTTGTTAATATTGTCCAGAGTTAAATATCTGCTCTGAAACGTCTTTTTTTATTCTTCTATAGGCTGGCGCTTGACTACAACTTGCATGATGTTAAGCAATGATGTAGTCTACAATGGAACACGCCAGCCCAGTATACCGATTCACTCGATTGATTATTTATCGGTGAGAAGGTGGCAGTGGAATGAGCCTCCTTAAGGTTAGAAACCTTAAAGGAGCAACAATTCCGACCCACCCTCTTTGCAGGCAAGGTCGCTTGGTGATGCGGCTTTGTCTGGCGGCTGGTCACTAACCACGGCTGAAGTCTACCACCAGTTGACTGTCACCTAATTTGCACCACCCGGGGACCACGTGTCGGAATTCAATTAAAGGTGTACACCCACGGACGAAGGTGACTCAGCCCCCGAAATCTCATTTTCTCCTTTTACATAAAGCACGCCCTCTATTATCACATGATAGCTATCACTTGCGCGCATTCTGTATAATGTTATGTTTTTATTCCAACCCCAAAATAGAAAAGGTTATATTTTTAGAAAAAAAAAACATCAGAATTTAATTCCACTCGAAATAGGTATTTACTATTTAATAACGGTTCACGGTTTTTCAAAATACAACCCAAATAAGAGTGACATTTTAGTATTTTAAGGGTTAAATTATAAATTTAGAAAGTTTATAAAAAATGTCCACGCGGGCGATGTTGTACGTTGAAAGTTAGTTTAGTCAGGAAAAAATCATTTTCTTCTTTCTTCACGACATTTTTTAAGATATTATTGTTATGATGTGTTATAGTAATATTGAATCTTTTAATCAACTTTTGTAGCTGAGTAGGTTACCTAGAATAAAATTTCGATTGTCTGCTACCCGCCTTTTTTTCAAAAAGCAGTGAATTATTGAAATCGATTTTTCTAGCAATTACCTATTGTCATTTTTTCCAATTAATATATATATAGTAATTTTGTCAGTCACATTCTCGTAGGTCGTCATTTTATTGCGAAAAAGACCAAAGTTTTGATGACTAATTTTTCATTTACGGAAGAAAATATGAAAAATAATTATCATTTTATTGTGAAATAAAAATTGCCTAACACAATCCCTGTTTTTCGACAGCTAATTTTTTCACATCCCTAATGTACATGTATGAAGAGGTACTTGATACCCAGTACTTTCGTTTAAGTGATCTATCAAAGGTAGATAAAATCAGTGTTCATGTTACACAGGTACCCACTTATGGTATAGATAAGATAATGAAACATCCACTTTTGTAAAAAGCTTCCTAGATGTGTAACAAAATAGTTTATTTAGACCAATACCAGAAGCTATCCCTACTAAACTACTAATATTATAAATGCGAAAGTAACTCTGTCTGTCTGTTACGCTTTCCCGCTTAAACTACTGAACCGATTTGGATGAAATTGGGTTTGGAGGTAGCTTGAGACCCGAGAAAGGACATAGGATAGTTTTTATCCGACTGCGCAAAAAGAAGGTAATGTTTTGGCGCGATAACCGACATACACGCGGGCGAAGCCGCTGTCGGAAAGCTAGTTATAAATAAAAGTATATTCGAATTCAAGAGAGATCTAAAATGTGTCAGAAAGGTGTCATTATTCTGTTAGGGAATTTTTTGATGATGTAACATGACATAAATAGTGACAATTTTATTAAATAATAAATAAATATTCTGGGACATTATTTCTGCGCCTATGGGTGACGATTAAAATGAAAAAACATAATAGGTTGTTTGATTTACATAATATTGAACTTAAAATAAACCGCGATAAAATCCATATTATAGTTGTTTTATTAAAATTAAATCTATTTAAAATGTGACATTTTTTTTCTTGTTATTAAAGTCGCCGATAATTTTATGGAACACTTTGGATTGGGATAATACATTTTTATCTAAAAACAACAAAATATTTTAACGCAAGAAATTTAAGACATATTTACGGCTTTTAAAAACCTAGTTTCAGATTTAATTAATTCTGTTTCCAAATTACTCTGTACGCTTGTGTTAAGAGTTAAGACTTGTAATCTAATGATTACAATTATTTCACCCTTTGTACCTTAAATTCCGATCTTACTGAATTTTATTGCCAAGCCCCAGTCCAAGACCTTTTTGTTACTTTTAAACCGACTTCAAAAAGAAGGTTTTTATTGCGATTGTAGTTTTTTAAGTATATTACGTTATAATCCACGTGACATACATACTTAGGTATACTCCAAATAGATTGATTTTGTTTTTGTTTCAGATAAAACAACCATCATCATGAAAACATCCTAACCTATGAAGAACACGAGAACATTAGCAAATCTAGAGATCCTAACAAAGTAGTAATATCATAATGTAGAACTAGCCTCACTAAAAATAATGTTTATCCTATGTGTTACAATTTATAATAAACTAGCTGACCCGGCAGTCTTCGTACTGCCTCAATCTATAAATAAAAGGCCTAAACTCTTGTATATTTTTTTTTCTCACCTTTTAAACCGTTCCTAGACCTCCACGAACATTTCAAGACCAAGATAAGATAAATCCGTTCAGCCGTTCTCGAGTTTTAGCGAGACTAACGAACACCAATTGATTTTTATGTGTAGGTATATATATACTAGCGGACCCCGCAGACGTCGTCCTGCCCGGTAAAACAGTACCACCTACCGGGTCCGAAAATAAATTACGACTGATTGTCAGACCTATTGAATATATATATAAGATTCCAAAAAATCGGTCAAGGTATGTCTGAGAAATAATCATTCGAGGACATGTGACATCTTGACCCGCACTTGGTCAGCGTGTGTGGATTATGGCCTAAACTTTCTCCACTCGTAAGATAGTTGAGAGAAGACCCGTGTCCAGCCGTGGGTCACTAAAAAGGGTTGAAGTTAAATGATTTTGATAATCTTACCATATAAAGACGTTTTGTAAGTATCAAAAGTGGTAATTTAACTTTGAACAAGAAACAAGTGGTAGGGTTCCTTTTTTATCATAAACCGCGATTACATGTAGCTTATTTGGTTAGGGAAGTAGGCAGGGAAGTGAGCAGTAGGCTAATTCTCATAATTTCTTGACGCACCGATCAAGTTGCGGTGCAGTTGCAATAAAGTTTACGTCTTAGTGCAAAATGGTATTCTTATTTCTTGTAATTGTTTAAATATCACATACTCTAAAGCGCTCGCGTGACGCGAACTTGACGCGTGCGTAACTGACAGCGGTTGTCAAAATTTCAAGAATATGAAAAGAGCTGTTTTGATCGAAATTTAACTGCAATTGCATTGCAACTGAACTTATTTAATTACGTGAATTAGCCTACTGGACGAGTATGTGATCACGATAATTCTCACACTCATGCTGTTACTCGCGCTGTCTACGCTCGCAAAATAAGCGGTTTTTGTGTAGACGTCAAAGGGCACGCAGCGCAAGCGGCAGTGTATTTACATGCAACTCCGTCCATACCATATTAAAATTTACAAT
Organism: Meganola albula; assembly: GCA_936450015.1. NCBI lineage: Eukaryota > Metazoa > Arthropoda > Insecta > Lepidoptera > Nolidae > Meganola > Meganola albula. The sequence goes on from OW388159.1 coordinate 3,106,592, forward strand.
AGATTATAATTTCCCAACTAAGATATACACCTCTGCCTACATTATCGGTGTGAGTGTGACGCTATGTATGTAATCCTTTCAAAATTCTAACATTATTGTGTAGGTATTGTGCGAAGACACCGCGCGGTCGCAGTAAATATTTCGACGTCTACCATTGCTGAAACTCGACAGCGATGTGGGTGGTAGGGCATACACTTCTCTCGATCATGTCATGGCAATATCAAGGGGATTATTATCGGCATCGCGAAGAGCAGCGTATGTGTTGCATGTAAACTGATTATTATTACAGAAACGTAAACATCGTCTTATCTAAGGGGACTAATATACAAAGTCCAGCAGTATTTATTTTTATTTTATTTTTGACGGGCCGGGGTGCCTTGGTCGATAAGATACTTGCTTTTCAAGCCGCAGGTCGTGGGTTCGATTCCCACCCGAGACAAACATTAGTGAGATGAACATTTGTGTTTGTGTCGAGTCTGGGTGTAAATATCTATTATATGTATATATTTACAAAAGAAAAGTATTATATGTATTGTATATATATACCAGTTATCTGGTTTCCATAACACAAGCTCTGCTTAGCTTGGGACCAGATGGCAGTGTGTGTTAATGTCCCAGAATATTGTTATTATTATTATTTGTATAAACTGTTTGCAAATGTAATCCATATTTCATCCGTTTTTATTGATGACTGATAACCGCTAAATATTAGTACGACAGTGATTTATTAGGTGCTTGTGACACCATTGAGTGCCAGATTTCAGTAAGCTTACGTTATCACTATACATACATAATTGGAGTATGATGTATTATGTTTTGTAGAACGACCTCTTTAATCGAACGGAGTCTACTATGATCTGTATATCGCGGGTTCGATTTTGTGTAACAACAAAGATTTGTTTCGGTATCTGGTTGAGGGACCACCCTCCATACCTCGGGGAGCACGTTAAGTCGGCCCTGGTTGTCATCTAAAATATCTATGACAATCAATGGTAATTAGAAGCCTAATATAATCTGGCACCTGGTATAACCATCTCAGCTACTGGTTCCCTACGTGTTTCGTGGTGTGAATGAATGAATGCCCAGAGGAACCACCTGTAAAGCACCTACTAGCATACTTGCTGTTACGGGGAAACCACCGTGAGCTCAAAGTAAAAAGTCGTAAATGCAAAAACTACGTCTCCAATGTTTTTAATCATATTATTATACAAGACTTATCTACAAAACAAGTCCCTAATAAAACTTTATTGTCGTACATATAATTAAAAACAAGCTTAATTTTAACATGTTGTAAAGGTATATAAAATAATTTATAATGTTCGTATTAAATATACGCACTCAAATTAATTACAAAGTATTTAAAATATTGTATCCTTTCAACATGAAACCACAGAGTAAATTATTATCTTGTGGCAATAAACATGTAGTTGTTTGACGAAAATTATTGTTGTTTGATATAAATTACTACCTGCCCAGTCGAACTTTGTACCTACCGCATATTGCTCACCTTTTAAACCTTACATAACTATTAATATTTATCATAACGGGCAACTTTTAATTTGGCTTTAAGTTGTCGCAAGTAGACATATGTTGGAAATAAATAAGGATTTCATTAGTTTTCTGACATTTTTTCGAGAATCCGACTCCAGGGCCTCGATTCTCGCGTTTTAGACATTTAACTCTAATAGTCAAATGTTGAAAAAATTACAGAAAGCTACTGTAATCCCGACTTATGTCTATTAGAGATAAATGTCTATAGCGCAAGTGTCGGGGCCACAAACGGTGCAACCAAAAGTAAAACCAAATTAAAGGTAAGCGCGTTATTGCTCGTTATGATAAATATAAATACTTATTAATAATGCAATGAAAAAGTTTAAAAGTTTTAACCTTCCTTAAACTTTTATGAGTATTACAAGACCAAATTTACCTACCTAATTCTAACACTGTATTTTGTTAAAACTTTTTTTTTCTCTAATTAAACTTATTTCATTTTAGTTTTATTTCCTTTTTACTACTGCAAAAAACACAGTTTGTTAAACACAGTCTATAGTACTTTATCTTTGGTCATGCTGTGTACAAATGCTTTGGAATACCGTTTTTAACTAAACCTTTGTAACACACTCTTTTGTATATATAATTTAAACAGTTTTATGTGCCAAATAAATAAATAAATATATAAAATCAGTCAAATCCGTTCAGAAGTTCGTCAGTTTTAGCAAAACAAACATACGTAAAATCATTTGTAGGGATCCGAAATAAACACGGAACCTTTGTTGTTTTTCCTATGTGCTTCTTCCATCTATCCGACCGCGGGTAAGCTTAGGTACTACAGAGCTGTTAATTTGGCATGAAAAAAACAACAGCGCCGACACAGATAAAAATAATCTTGAAAATATATATTTTTTTGCCAACACGTCCACGAAGTCCGCAGTCCCGTCGATTAACTAAACACAGACTAAATACATGTTAAAAGACTAAATGTAATAGGTATAAGTACTTCATTCAATTCCCCTTGCCTTTTCCCATTTCTATTGGGGTCGGCTCCCAGTCTAACCTGATGCGGCTACCTACCAGAATTATACGAGCGACTGCCTGACCTCGAAACCCGGTAGGGAACCAATAGCCGAGATGGTTAGACCAGGTGTCAGATTATATTAGCTTCTGACTACATTTAACGATTGTCATAGATGTGTTCAATAACAACCGGGACCAACGGCTTTTCATGCTCTCCGAGGCACGGAGGGTAGTCCCTCAACCAACCAGACATCAAAACAAATTTTTGTTGTTACACAAATATTGTCCAAGGCGGGAATCGAACCCGCGACCTCCCGGGCACAGTATAGCCCAATCGGACGGCTTACACCGCTCCACTACCGAGGTATTTATAGACATAAATACTTCATTTAAAAAAGAAAAAACCGTAAAAAATGCCATTAAAGATGTCTCGTTTATTCATAGATTTTGAAGTTGGTTGATCACAAATCGTGGTGTCTGACGCATCATACTCACTGTGTAAACAAATCTACCAATATGTAGTTCGGTTTCCTCTGTTATGTTTATGAATGTAAACATACAAGAGTATTTTGCAATGATTCTGAAAATATAGAAAGCAGACTACACTACTACTGAGTAGTTGCTAGTGGCCTCTCGCTTAAATTTTAATTAACCTAGTGGCGTAGTGGTTAGTGACCCTGACTGCTACGCCGAAGGTCGTGGGTTCGATTCCCTCCCAGGACAAATCTTTATATGTTGAGCTCTGGACTTTTAGAAGGCGTGCGTGGGGGCCGAAGCCAACAAGAGGCTCGTAAGACAATTTTGATCTAAATGTATTGTAATGTATTATTATCTTATATCTTGAAATGAGCAATTCTTGTATATATATAAATATATATATAATTGGAATCTTGGAATCGGCTCCAACGATTTTGATAAAATTTAGTGTATAGGGGTTTCGGGGGCGATAAATCGATCTAGCTAGGAATCATTTTTAGAAAATGTCATTTAAAAAAATAACTGAGCGACGCTCGGTCATCCAGATATTTATTATTATTAAATGTATATGATTTAACAGATGTTGTTGAAATTTTAAGAGACGACCCAACACAGATTATGCTTAAAAGGAAAACTAATAAAGAAGGGCAAATCTTCTTTATTAGAAATCAAGGTCGTTCAAGTTTCAGGATTCATAGAACTATGAGCGATATTTTTTAATTCTACACTAAGATTAAACCAGAAGGAAATTATGTTACAAACATATCATATAATTAACACACACGGTCATCTGATTCTAAACTAAGCAGAGTTTGTACTATGGAAACCAGATAACAAATAGTAAATATAAATATAAAAATACTACTTTTCTTTTCTAATTCCACCCAGACTCAACACAAACAGACATCGAAATAAAACTAGGTATTTTATAACGGATTTAATCGTGGCTTATTTTTGATTTTTTAAGCGTTTCATTTTTTGCAGACTTCATGGTCACAGGAGAACTGAAGTATTTGATGTTTCAACCTATCGATAGCTAGCTGTCCCAGCGAACTACATACGGTGTATTATCCACCTTTTAAACCTTCCTTGGACCTGTATGAATATTTCAAAACCAAAATCGACTTTTAGCGAAACTACCGAACAGCAATTGGTTTTTATATATTAGATACCTATTATCATTATTTGAAGTTGTTTTATTTGAATAAGATGTGCTGAATGACATTTTTTTTTCTATTCTGGCTTGCGCTTGACCACAACTTGCCTACTGTTAAGCAGTGTTACTATCTAACATGAAACGCGCTTACCCAGTAAATACCGATTCACTTGTGACTTGAAGACAGGCAGATTATAGCTATCGGGAAACAGAGATCGAACAGGAATCGAACCCACGACCTGAGATGTGAAAGCAAGAATCTTCCCTCCACTGGTTACATTTAATTTTAAACTTTTCGGGTTGATTAATTACAAACACGTATAACCGCATCATAGAAGTCACGTATTGAAATCAACAAATTTCTTTAAATAGATTATTTATGTAAATATTTACAAATCTGTTTAGTTTTAAACAGTTTTAAAGCCTATAAGGAAACAGAAAATGGAATATTCCACGTAGGCGGTGTTTGAAATTGTATGTTTGTGAATCACAATCAAATTTTGGGTTCTGGTTTAGACGGGCCGTTGTAATTCAAAGTAATTACGAAAATAGTTGGTAAAAATTACAGCATTTTCAGTGTAAATGTTACATATTTTTATTTCTTCGTAAACTTATTACTTCTTATTTCAAAACGTGGTTTGATAGTAGGCGGACGTGTTATTGTTACTATCATCAGAATTTGTAACTTCCTCCTGTTAGATATTAGTAAAATGGAACAATTTCGTAAAAAAAAAAATACGTCAAGAGGCTAAATGCAAAATATTGCTTGCACATTGAAATAAAACTACTTTTTAAAACGGATTTTATCGCGGTTTATTTTAATTAATCACAATTATTACAGACTACCTTCAAACATTAATATTTAAGTTGCGTTCCGATTTAATAATTGTGATTAATATTTTTGGACGTCAAATACCTCAGTCCACCCGTGAACATGAAGTCTGAAAAGACTTTGAAACGTCGGGATCAAAAATCTAAAATAAACCGCGATAAAATCCGTTAAAAAGTAGTTTTATTTCAATGTGTGATATTTGCGTGAATCTTAGACAATACTATTGCTTGCACTGTAAAAAAGTAATCAGATCTGATGAGCTATGCGCCTAGGTCTACATGCCCTAAAAATGCTCTCTAGCTCTTATTTATCATAGCTACAGCAATAGGAGAATAAGCCAAGAGGCTTACACGATGATGAAGATGTTCGACCGATTTCAGCCAAGGCGACTGCTTCGGCATCTAGGTCTGTAGTGCGTGGGTTCGCAAGTGGCAATCATTTTTACAATTAATGTCTTCGCACATTGCGTGCACATAAACTCACCGTTGTTATAGTTACTAGAGATTCTACGTGAATTGATCTTAAGTTTTCTATAATTTTAATCGGAAACCTGGGTCAAAATGTGTGGCTTAGCCTTTTAGCTGCTCAAGGACCTATTGAGGGATTTCGCAGCAGACGCACTGGGCGTCAGCGGAAGGTAGAAAATGCTTTCTTCCAGCCCCCTTAAACGGGTCCAGGGGTGATGGATTCAGGCACGTCCATCGCCCCTTATACACCAGGACCTAAGGCAGCGGCGCTAAGTGTTTTACGCAAGCCTTTTAAAAAAAAGTACAGGGAGAATCTTCCCCTTAAATGAAGTGATCTGCATAGGCGGGCCATACGAGCCGACTGTTAGACAGCCGGATTTGTGGATTAAACACCTAAGGGTATTTTAGCGCGTACCCTTAAAAAGTCCCACATACCCGCCACCCTGCACCCACGGTGGGGATTCATAAAGGATTTCCCCCCGTAAAAAAGACCTGTTTGGGGGAAGGGTTTAAAATAATTAACAGCGAGAACATCTCAGTAGCTGCCTAAGTAATTATTAGCTTTCAACGAAAACAAATTTGAATAGATCTGTGGTTTACAAACTAATTTAGATAACAAACAAACCGATATCACTGACAGACTTGCTGGAGCTGCTGACAAGCTTGTTTCGTTATAAATAAATAATTCAGAAAGCACATTTTCACGTAAGAAATAAGTTAATTTAAATTGAATTTACTTACTAAGGATTTTCTTTGAAGAGCAATGTGTTCACTAATTATTGAGACCAATTTCTAGAGCTAAAAAAAAAGACTTATCTGCTGTGTGTGACGGAGAGACAGATAACGCAGTGATCCTAAAAGTGTAGGCACAAATCTGACGGAAGATGCGTCAAGCGTATCATCGGTGGCGTTTAATCGATCAATTGGGTCGGTACATATTTCACGGAAAATGCGTTGCGTATCGCGTATCGCTAGAACTGACGAATCCACCTTTTAGGGAAGTTTCATATCTGACGTAAAATACGTCGAGCGTATCACCGGTCGCGTCTATTCAGTCAAATGTGTCGGTTCATATCAAACGGAAAATGCGTCGAGGTCGAGCGTATCATCCGTCCTGCCACATGTCAGTTTCTGCGATTAGCATCACAGAGCGGTTGTGCTGTGTGATACTGAATTTTAAAATGAAGCCTATTGAAATAATTGCTATTTAGGAAGCTTTAGAAAAAGACCGTTAAAGGAAACGTCGATATCGAGTGCATCCTATAAAATACTAAAAGAATATCAAGTGGCCAATTTAACTGTCTTTCTTTGCATCGCCGCATAGTTGCTAGTCTTTCGGTCTTTTATCGGATACACTTCGGAGAGTGTGCGTTGGAATTACACAATCTTATTCCCCCATCGCCGTTCTTCCATCGTACAAGTAGAGGTACGGCTATGCGCCACCGTAATATGGTGGAAATTCCACGGGCACGCACAAAGCGCTTTGCTTCCACTTTTATTGTGCGAACTGCCAAGTTGTGGAATTCGTTGCCGGCATCTCTGTTTCCCGATAGCTATAATCTACCTGTCTTCAAGTCACGAGTGAATCGGTATTTATTAGGTAGGCGCGTTCCATCGTAGACTGCAACATTGCTTCACATCAGGCAAGTTTTGGCCAAGCGCAAACCTATTATAGAAAAAAAAACTTTAAGAGAGTATCCTGCAAAATTTATTCAGTATTACCCCATGTCCATGGAATCTTTTGATGAACTCCTTACGATTGTAAAATGTTCCATAACTAAGTACGCCGTTCTTACGTCGACCGACAGTGCGTTGACGGAAACTGAATAGACGCTGTACGCTCGACGCACTAACGTACCATCGGTTGAGTGTGAACGGTCAAGTGTTTTTCTATACATTCGTCTGTTCTGGCGTTACGCGACCGATAATACGCGACGAATGTTCCATCAGATATGAACCTTCCCTTAGAAGATGGGCACATCTGAACTTTTTTTGGAAATAAGTTATTGAAATCATCTGAATCTGACTATCTTTTACTGATTCCGACTATGTTAATAACCTCACTATGAAAAAAAATGTCAGATGTGCCTTTATCCTTAAGACGGAAGTCTACTGTCAGATATGAGCGAACTCTAAGGGTTCCAGTTTACCCTTTTGAAGCATGGCACCCTAAAAAGGAGATTAAGGAAAGGAGATTAAAGACAGTAGATGACTGTGTAGGATATCTTGATTTTTCACACTATTCAACGTTATAATACCTAAATAACGAACCATTTTTAATCCTTATTTCTATTCACCAAGCAATTTTGGCACCAAATAACGTCATGTATTGTGTCACAAACATACATTATTCATCTCCGCTAAATTGAAGTCTACATCCCACCACAGATAATGAAAATATGACGTTAAAGGTCCTTGAACTTCATTCATTCTATTCATCTGCCTGCATTCATAATTTTATTGTCATATTCATCATCCCATTCTTTGTATAATGCTTGACTTTTCGTGAAGGTGATTATCAACGATTTTTCGCCGTGTTTTAGGTCCTATAATTGGGGCGAACCTATTGCAGTTCATCGGGCACAATTCCAAACTTCGAGCTGCAACTAAAATTATTTAATTAGAAAAGTCTATTTGTCCCAACCGGTGATCGAATCCGGGACCTTGCGTATTTACCACATGCTTACCACTAGATCATCAAGGCAATGTTGGCGACGGTTAAATTAATTTTGTAATTTTTATGAACCGTTTACCTAAGTTAAGTGCTCAATTTTTATTGACGGGCCGGCGACGTGATTCTTTTCACGCCGCTGGTCGTGGGTTAGATTCCCACCCGAATAAGACATTTGTGTGATGAACATATCTGTTTTATTTACAAAAGAAAAGTAGTTTATGTATAGTTTAAAGGTACCATCTCTGGTTTCAATAACAAAAGCTGTGCATGGCTTGGGACCAGATGACCGTGTGTGTTTATGTCATAGAATATTATTATTTAATAATATTAATTATATTATTATTTTTATTATTAATAATTATTATTTCTAAAGTAATAGATCAAAATTGCCTCTACTTTTCATATTTTTCCAAGGGGAAATCTTAGGACTCCGAAATACAAATGACATTTATTATCATTTCATTAATTTCATTCATTTCATTTGTATGAATTGTTTCAATGCCGCTGCTCAATATCGGTAAAGGAAAACATCGTGACGAATCCGGCATATCTAAGATCTAATCATTCGAGGACATGTGGCATCCACCAACCCGCATTTGGTCAGCGTGTGTATTAAGGCCTAAACTCTCTCAACTAAGATAGTTGAGAGAAAACCCGTGCCCAGCAGTGGGACACTAAAAAGGGTTGAAGTGGAACAATTATTTGCACTACCACAACGTAAGGAAAGTTACAGTGGTACTTCTCTGGTTTCGTAGTCATAGCTTAGACAATTTTCTTTTTAATAACGTTGCACCATAAACCTTATATGTATTCGGGTAACCTGAGAAATTATTATGAGTGCGATTTTCTTCGAAGCTGATATCAATACTCTTTCGTGCTTTTGATTTAAATTGCTCTTAATTTTGACACAATGACATGTTTGATAACTCAATGCGATGAATAGAATTCGAAATTTAAATTTTATTTCTTCTTGAATATTGAATGAAAAACTTACAATAATTGTGGTCTAAGAGCCATAGTATTTTTTTATAAACCCCTATATATTTATGGATATGCCTATGGGGATTTGCCGATTTCAAAATGTTGCTTACCCGCCTACACTACTGAACTAATTTTGTATGGTGATAGTTTCCCGGGAAAGGATAGTTTTATCCGACTGCGAAAAGAGAGGTTAATGGTTTAGCGAGATAATCGACATCCGCGGGCGGAGCCGCGAGTAGAAAACTAGTAAAGTATACCCGTCTTCACAGTACAAAACATATTATCAGCTCTTCACCAACAAATTCAGTTTATTTATTGGAACGTGTTGTACAGATATGATCCAACCCGCAATCAGGATAAAATTTAAGACATCAAATTGATGCTAAACTGTCAAAAAACCATATATTATGACAAAAAGATTCTCACATCAATTAGGTACATACTTCGAACGAACAAGATTAGGTACATACGTAGGTACAAATCCGAAAATGTAAAGTAGATTTTATTAATTGATTGAAAATTCCAATTACAATATTTTGTTCTTGTGGCTTAGAACATTTCTGCACAACACAGTCCAATCCAATCTAAGTATAAGTGTAACAGATAATAATAATAATATAATGGGACAATAACACACACGGCCATCTGATCACAAACTAAGCAGAGCTTGTACTATGAAAACCAGAGAACTAGTAATATACTACTTATACAGGGTGTAACAGCTGGGGGTAGTCATATTTAAGGAACCGATAATGTAAGTGATATAGAAGCCTATAGATTATCAATTAGTGAAAAAAATTGGTGTTTAAATTTTTAATAGTTATTGAACAAAATAATTTTATTAATGACGTCACTATGTAAACAAACTCAACCCATCACTAGCGGAGCAATGACCTCAAGAGTAGTGTACTTACATTAGCGACAAACTTTGAGCTCCTCCTGTTACTCCTAGTATCTGCGCACGGCGCGGTGGCGCGCGAGCAGACGAAAAAGTTTAAATCTAGTCAACTATCACACACAATATTCGTTAAACTTCTTAAACTTTAGCTAGGTAGGTAGATGCTTCAAAAACACTTAAAGCAAATCACTCACACGTATGTGTAATTGGAACTTGTAAACACTCTAAAAACAATGTCACTAGTACGTAGGTACTTTGTTAGGGAGTCTGCATTAGGAATACTTTGTAGGTTTTCTCACATTTTGACACTTAGTAACTTAACTTCATCAATCTTTTCATAAAAAAGGCTCAAAATGTCGGCCCTGCTGTTCAATGCACAAAATAGTCCGCCGCAACATGGAAGAAGACACATTTCACAGCATATCGGGGGTGATAGTGCGGAATGCGGCCCTAATGCCACCCTCCATCACTTCTTGTGTCCCAAACTCAGATGCATACACAATGTTTTTTATGTAGCCCCATGGAAAGAAATCCAGGGTCGTTAAGTCTGGCGAACGTGGTGCCCATGGGACTGTGCCACCTCATCCGATCCACTGCAAGAAAAGGCGGTTAAAGTACTCGCGCACACTTCGCGCGTAGTGTGCCAGTGCCCCGTCGTGATGGTAGACCATGTGGACATAGGTCTCAACAGACAAGTTTTCGAGTTCGTCTTCTACATAGCCTGTCAGATGAAATCTTTGACGATAGAGTTCACGCGCATTACGTAAACTTCCGCCTGCTGCACCCACACAAAGCATAGAAAGACTTTACGCGTAATTGGTACTTAATCGAAATAAATATCAACTTATCACCACTAAGAATAACAAGCGACTGAACAAAGTCAATCCTTCTCACTCTTTCTTTCTTTGTCGCAGAGATCAAACGAACTTATTAGGTTATTAGATTTCAGCACGCAGCTTCACCTGCGTGACCTACATTTTATATTATGCACAGTAGTGGGATAAAAAGAAACCTACAAACATAAAAAGTAGCCTATAGCCTATCTCAATAAATGGGCTATCTAAAAGTGCAAGAATTTTTCAAATTATACTAGTAGTCCCTGAGATTAGCGGGTTCATTCTAACAAACATATTCTTCAGGTTTATACTATTAAATAGTATAGTAAACACGACGGTAAAGGTACCTTTTGGGCTGTGTTTATCTATTGGGGTCCCGTTTCACTCTATTGAAACACTTGCTAGTATGCTTCTAATATTTATGTTATCCTAGTACCTGTTAAAATTAAATTCAAATCCATGGGAAACTTATTTTGTCTGTCTGTAAGTTGCGCTTTCAGGTCAAAACCACTGAACCGATGTAAATAAAATTTGGTGTGGAGATAGTTTGAGACCCAGACAAGGATATAGGATATTTTTTATCCAACTGCGTAAAAAGAGGTTAATGGTTTAGCGCAATAACCGACATATGCGCGAGCGCAGCCGCGGCCAGAAAGCTGGTATTCAATGACAGGATTGCCTTATTGGTCTAGGTGGACGTGTTTGCTATAAAACTGCTTGGCGCAGGTTCTAATCCAAGGTGGTAAAAAGCGTTAGGTTTTCGTTATTTCTTCCGCAACAGAAAGAATAGCCAATACGCTGCCTAATCCTTTAAGAACATTCGATTAGGACGGTTATCTAACAGCACAGCTCCTTAAAATTGGTGTATTCATTTGAGTGCGACGACGTCGCATCATACATTGGATAGGCTCACAAACACTTATAACACCATATTTTAGTATAAAGTCTCTAGTTTCATAAACATTTACGATAGATTTACATACTCGTTTTTAAAGCTAATTAAAACACCTACGGAACCTTTTTGTTTTTGATTAAAAGAAAGAGACTTCATATTCAAAAGAGACAGTTTATTACCTACGTTCACGATTGTTTACAATAAATTTTAGGGTCCTGTGTGATAGTACTAAACGATTTTCACGTTGTTTCTTTTGCTTTCTGCGACCCTGGTATCTAACGCCGTTTTGTTTCAATTAAAATTACGCCGCCGCGCCGCGCCGCGCCTGTGCGCCGTTCGCCATTACCTCTGCACCGTGCTGTATTAGTAGTTTTCCTTAGATAGTTTTACTTTTCATACCATGTGATAAAAAAAAATACTCATCATTCAGCCGCTTGCTTCCACTGCTAAGTATTAGGCTCCTGATAATTTCATCTAATAATTTTAATCAGACAAAACTCTTTTGTCTACTGATACATAAGCTTCTATTAATGTATCCGGAACCATTCGCAATTTTAAAGAAAAAAAGAGAAGTCGTGTTCGAAAGAGATAGTCTTTACCTACGCTCATATTGTTTACAAAAGTATTTTAGGGTCCTGTATTGTAGTACTAAACCATTTTCGGGTTGTTTCTTTTGTTTTCTGCAACCCTGGTATGCACGGACGAAATAACGGAAAGAGATAAGTCGACCTGTGTGTGTTTTTTTATTTAAAAATTATTTATAAAGCGCAATTTTTAGCGATGTTTCAGCCGTTTAAATCTGTTTAGCCGTTTAAAAGTTACTTAATTTTTATTTCATACAAATTTTGAGGCTTATTAAAGAAAATTAATAAAACACAGTAATCAATTTTAACCACTATTTAGTACCTAGTGAGTAAAGGCCTACCATAATTTTCATGCAATCAAATGATTAATTTCATAAAAAAATATTTATTTATTAATTCATTTATTTTCGTACCGTGTACGTATTGTATGTGCCCACGATCGTGTTCGTACCCGGTACCTTGCAGATAATACTTGCTGACTCCTAGAAATATTATCCCCATTTTGCGAATAGGCGGCAACGAAGAATTATTATTGAGACTAAAAATAATTACTTGTCTCTGTTTACACGAGCAGATGATAGTTTAGCTTATGACAGCTTTATTCTAGGTCGGCTTTTTTTTGTTGGTTAGATTGAGAACTCACATCATGTAAGTTGTCTTACACAATTTATTTTTACCATAGGTGTATCCATGTCTTCTTTTTTTGTTAAAAGTTTTCATGACCAGTCATAAAAAAAAAATTATTGTTATCTTGAGCTCGACTTGGTATTCGAACGAAGGACTCCGACCTTTAAAACCAACACGATATCACTTAAACCAATAAGGTAGTCGCAATTAATGTGCGTGTATTACGACGGAACCCCTGCTTAATTAATATTAGATATCATGAAGCAATTGTGGCAATCTGGATACCAGGAGTAAAGGACAAGAGTTTGTTTTGCAGAGGTCGTTGACATGACCACCTGATTTAATAGTGATGTAGATCGCTTCACTATCGATATCAATATTAATGTCAATTTCGATACGCTTTAACTTTTTTTATATTCACTTTTGAGACATAATTTTAGTCTCAATTTACCAGGTGATAGCTACTCTATCGGATCCTTAAATATGACTACACCCACATGTTACACCCGGTATAATACTTTTCTTTAATAATAAATAATATTAAATTACTTTCTATTATTTTTATAAAAGTTTTCTTTTGTAAATACATACTTAAATATAGATAATTACACTCAGACACAAGACAAACAGACATGTTTATCACACAAATGTCTGACTTGGGTGGGAATCGAACACAAACAAACAAACCGATACAAACTTTGCTAAAGCGATTTATACAACTAGCTTTCCGCTTACGTTTCCGCGTCTTACTTTTTGCGCAGTCGGATAAAAACTGTTCTTTAACCTTCCCCACCTCTCAAAATATCTCTATACTCAATTTCTACTAATTCATTTCAGTAGTACATGCGTAAAAGCGTAACAGACATACAGTGTTACTTTCGCATTTATGATATTAGTAAGGATTTGGCAGTAGAGCCTACAGGGTTATTAATCATTGAGTGTATTTAAGGGAGGATAAAAACGTGAGATACATAACAATACTTTTTGGTATTCTCCACGTCGTTCTCGCTTGATTTGGTTCCAAGATTTTACTAAACAACCAACATTAAATCTGATGTGGAGTCTGTAGGCCTGGTCAACAAGTACCAAAAACGTGAAAATTAGTGATTCAGCTCATTAGATATTATGTAGGCTAATTCACGTAATTAAGTACGGTTGCAGTACAGTTGCAGGTAAGTTTCGATCAAGACAGCCGTAAATAAAAAACCGTATCTACCTATAAATGAATCCCTACACGTGGTCCCCGGGTGGTGCAAATCAGGTGACAATCAACTGGTGGTAGGCTTCGGCCGTAGTTAGTGACCACCCACCAGACAAAGCCGCGCCGCCAAGCGGCTTTGCCGTGTTCCGGTGCGATGTCTGGTGACACCATGCAAGGAGGGTGGGTCGGGATTGTTGCTCCTTTAAGGTTTCTAACCTTGAGGCTCATTCCACTGCCACCTTCTCACCGATAATCATTCGTAATCACGAGTGAATCGGTGTACTGGGCTAGCACGTTCTATCGTAGACTTCATCATTGCTTAACATCAGGCAAGTTGTAGTCAAGCGCCAGCCTATTGAAGAATAAAAAAAAACTCCGTAGCCGTTTTCGTACTCTTGTAACTTTGACAACCGCTGTCAGAGACACTCGCGTCAAGTTCGCGTCACGCGAGCGCTTTAAACTAGATATGACAATTGACAGCTAAACAATTACAAGAATACCAGTTTGCACTAAGAATTAAACTTAATTGCATCTGCACTGCAACTTGATCGGCGCGTCAAGAAATTACGTGAATTAGGGACCCAGAGCTCGTAAATAAATGTCAGATTTTGTGAAGTAGGCAATTCATAATAACAACCGGACACAACAAATTAATAGTACCTTCTGTCGCATGGTCATTGTCATGTATGTGTCAACTATCACACAAACATTATAAAAATCATGACGTAATCTATTTAAGTAGGTATACAACCTGAACGCGGTAAAACTTCTTAGAAATTGTTCAAACAACAGCAAAAATTATGCCAGTCACTCGCGATAACACGTTGTGATCATCTCCTTTAATAAGACAAGTAATTAGATTCCCCGTCGAAAATGATATTGCTAACCCCGGGATACAAAAAGGGGGGTTTCAATTTTGACCGTTTTTTGTGTCTGATCGTGGTACCGTAGCTCTCGCTGGGTGAACTAATTTTGGTGCGGTGCGGGTGGTTGTTTATTAAAAAGCAGGATTTCTTAGATATGTTTAATCGAAATCGGGTTAGCCGTTTAAAAGGTATCACCTCTTTCATTAGCTGCGGTAGGAATGTTAGACGCGTAATGGATCGGGGTTTATTAAATTTTCAATTTAGTGTTGTTTAGAGGCACTGATTGGTTTGTATTAGCTCTTAAAAATATTCTCACAATACATTAATTTATATTGTATACAACATTTGGTAGAAAATAAACGTATTTTATTATTTATTTTATTATTTCTTAATTGTTACTGCGGGATAATATGGGTAGTTAACTTAGAAATATTATTATATTATGTAGATTTTACTTTTTTAACAATCCTTCATTGACTTAAACCAATCAACAATCAAATCAAATTTAAATAACAATTTCAGCGTTCCGTCCATGACGTGCTACAGTTTTGGCGCCGGAAGGCAAAATGACGGCAAGCAAGATGGCGTTAGACGATCCGCCAGAGTGACACTGACAGTTTACTCGGTTCACTCTTGTGGCGCCACGGTTGCGTTGTTATGTAAATAATGTCTTTAACCAATTTTAAATTTTAATCATATACATTGGCCACATTTATATGAAGAGAACAGGTTTTCTCTAAGAGAAATAAACTAACAAAATGAAACAGATAGTAGAATATCCTATATCCATTGCGGTAAACAATGGGGTAAACCCCAAATCAATCAAGGGATTAGTTAAGACACCGCAATTTTAGAGCGATTATTCCCTTTGGAATAAAATGGTACTGTTTCCGATCTCTAACAGTACTTATTAGCTAGTAATTTCTTAAATTTACGCGAATATAGGTGGCGCAGCGGTACCAGCAAAGCAGGTCCTGGGTTCGATTCCCACCCGAGACAAACATTAGTGATGAACATTTGTGTTTGTATCGAGTCTGAGTGTAAATATCTATTTTAAGTATATATTTACAAAAGAAATGTATTATATGTATAGTATATACCAGATATCTGGTTTCCATAACACAAGCTCCGCTTAGCTTGGGACCAGATGACCGTGTGTGTTAATGTCCTAGAATATTTATTTATTTATTTATTTATAAGGTCGCTTGTTCGATTTCCAGTCGTGCCCGTATTTGTGTGCATTGTTTCATCACTGCTGCTCAAAATCGGTGAAGGAAAACATACAACAACATTGAAAAGATGCAGGCAACAACGTTTCACATTCTGTTTCAATAATGTAACGGAGACTAGCTTAAGCCACAAAGACATGTGTTCTATTCGTCGGAAATTTCCCCTACTATTGAAGATTGACGAAGGTTGAAAGCTTGTCAAACTAAATCTATATTAAAAATGAAGCCGTATGTACGGGCAAATCCGTATAAATCAATTGTATTACTTTTATGATGACGCGGCCGCGCAGGGACTAATTTTTTTCTAAAAACTCATTAAAACACAATAATAATGAAAGAAAGAAAGAAAGAAAAACATTTATTTGACAGACACAGTACAAAGAATCAAATGATAAAATAACACATGAAAAGAGATAAATGAAAACAGAGTAATTGTGACCCATGAGTGTCAAACATGGACATTGTTCAGTGCGAGTACCTACTAGAGGCGACCCACAGCACTGATTTTCAGCAATGTCCATATTCCCACAGTGTGACGCAAGGCGCCAAGATAGCCAAAAGACTAAACCTGTATAAATCTACTAAAATCTATTAAATAATCGTTAGTATAAGAGCGAAGTCGTCGACATAGCATTTACCGCGACCTATAGTTTAGTTGGTAACTGCTCGCCGCGTACCTATCATTAGGAGTATCAAATCTGTAGGGTAAATCTGTGTAGTTATAAGATCATACTTTATCATTATCATTTTATCTTTCATTTAAAAAATTTAACCGTACACCGTATTTCCCTTAGTCAAAACATCACGCGTGAATGGTTGGACCCATGGAAGAAAGAACCTGTTGGACCAATTCCACTAATTATTTTTCGATGTGTTTTTTATTCGCAGAAGGTTTTTGTAAAAGAATAAATCACTTCACTTCACTTCAACTCTTTTTAGCGTCCCACTGCTGGGCACGGGTCTTCTCCCAACTATCATACGAGTAACTAATCATTCAAGGACATGTGACATCCACCAACCCGCACTAGGCCAGCGTGTGTGGATTAAGGCCTAAACTCTCTCTACTCGTAAATTAAGAATGTTACAAAGAAAATCTGAAAATGTTAGAAAACCTTAACACTGTAATATACTTTTCTTGTCACTTTACAGCTTTTGGTGTATGGCGTTAGAGGTAACTGTCAGTCGTTTGACAGTTGACGCAATACAGTACGGTTCTCGCAGTCTATGTACAGCTTTTGTATTAAGAGTGTTTAAAGTCGATTATGATTCCGTTGAAAGAAAGGGATGCGGTTATACAATTCGTATATTCGCATCCCTTTCTTTTAACGGAATGACAATCGCTTTAAGTACTCATAATACGGCACCAGTACGTTGAATATAATTTCGCTATTCAAGCCTTTTTAATGTTGTTTTAGTAATATTGAGCAGTTGCGATGAAACAATTCACTTAAAGATGTATGAGTACTATCGGGAATCGAACCCGCGACCTTATACCTTTCAAAGGCGAGGCAAACACCGTTGTGCCACCGCTGCTACTATTAATGCTTGCCTCTTCGCAAAAGTAGTGTTAGTAGTATTAGAAGTATTAGTAGTATTAGTAGTATTATTAATAGTGTTAGTAGTATTAGTAGTATTATTAATAGTGTTAGTAGTATTAGTACTATTATTAATAGTGTTAGTAGTATTATAAGAAGTATTAGTAGTAATGTTAGTAGTATTAGTAGTAGCAGTATTTTACAGAAACCATTATCATGCTATTTTAGTCCTTATGTTGTTAGAACGGTACCTAATAATAAATTTACTTAATACCAGATTTTTACGTGTGTGTGTACATTTTAAGTGTTATGTATATACCTATTAACACTGATGAAGTAGTATTATTTAGATCCAAGTTAACAAACTTCAAAAACTGATGTAAATTTTACAAAACAAAATATTTGTTTGAGATTTCGAGTTCCAAAGTTAAACAGCTGGTTTAAAGTATGTTAAACAGATTCTTGGCAGTTTTTACTGTGATTAGCATTGAAACAGTGGCTTGATCATGGGTTTTAATGGAAAATAGAATATGGAGTTGGTAGTAAAGTGTTAAATAATATGCAAACAAGATCGGAAGATCTTAAAAAGGGCAGGTCATACTGCTAGCTAAGCTAGCGAAACGATGTATGACAACACGAATATAGTGTTTCGGTGCGGCCAAAAGTTCCGGCACTTTCTGCCGAAACTGAAACTGGAACTAAACTGCATTTTTCTGGTGAATCTTGCCGAATCCGAAACCATACCTACGGACAATCACTAAAAGGTCACGGGTTCGATTTCCTGTCGTGCCCGCACATCTTTGTGTGAATTGTTTCATCAACGCTGCTCATATCAGTGAAGGAAAACGGCATGTTTAAGACCTAATCATTCGATATACACCAACCCGCACTTGGCCTGCGTGTGTGGATTAAGGCCTAAACTCTCTCCACTCGTAAGATAGTTGTGAGAAGACCCGTGCCCAGCAGAATTGAAACCCTTAGACCGTGGGGCGCTGCACTAGGTATTCAATGAAATTTCAAGACGTCTGAATAGACTATTCCCGTGACCAGAGGGCTGGCCTTTACCTGCCATACAATGTGGCAATGCTGCCAGCCTTCTAGGCACATTCCCCAAGGCCTTAATTCGTAGGAATCCTACTACTCCCTATCTAGTTATTAATTAAGAATTGAATTTTATCTAAGTTATATTTTGTTAATTAAAATTGAAATTACATTATAGCACGCAAATAAAAAATTACTGTTATCCTGTCGAAATTTTTGATTTTGATTTTAATTCAATTTAATACAATTCAATCCGATTCAATTCGATTCAATTAAATTCAATTAATTCAATAACAAACAACTACCAACAAAAACAAAACAAAATGCTGCCTAAGTTATAGTTCATCAATGGAGTAGAGACACTTATTCCATAGGAATTACGCTTCATAAATGCAATTAAGACAGTTTAAAATAGTTCAGTGGTTACGTCATTTGAATTCAGGCCTAGTTAAGTGTCTGAACTGCGACCTTGCTGAAGCTTTCGTTGAAAAACAGTTAAGTGTCAACTAGAACGTAAAACAAGTTGTTGAAAAATGACTTTCAAATGAAATAGAGTTGCTACGAATTTAACTGAAAACATTCCTTTTGCAACAAAACACATAACTTACTTCAAGCGTAGGTTCCTACCTAGAATTATGCATTTAATTGTTCTTATAATTTGGGCAGGCCGCATTCGCTTAGCGTAAAGAATGACGCTTCCTTTGACAGCTCAAAAACTACTCAGAGGGCTAATTCACATAATTACTTGACACGCAAGTTTACGTCTTAGCGCAATTTTTTTTTTATACTGCGATAGGCTGGCGCTTGACTACAACTTGCCTGATGTTATCCAATGATGTAGTCTACGATGGAACGCGTCAGCCTAGTATACCGATTCACTCGTGATTACGAATGATTATCGGTGAGAAGGTGGCAGTGGAAAGAGCCTCCATACCTATGGTTAGAAACCTTAAAAGACAACAATTCCGACCCACCCTCTATAAATGGTGTTACCAGACATCGCACCGGAACACGGCAAGGCCGCTTGGTGGTGGGGCTTTGTCTGGTGGGTGGTGGTGTTGTGAGATATAGAGAAATAGCGTAACTTACCTACCTTATCCAAAATAATGTCCTGGTGAAGAGCCAGGATTTAATTAACATAAATAACGCGGAGAATAATCGAGATTTGTATTTATTTATTGAAGAGCCTGGATTATCAGGCCCGGGCCTGAGCACTTAATCAATTTTTTTCTTACAATTTTGATCAACAGACGACAAAGTCTTACCATAATGATTTTGTTTAAAAATAGAATAGAGGATAGCGACTTACTTTAGAATAGCAGCTACTGGGAAATAACATCATTGGATGATATTTATCACCATCATTATAGTAAAAAAATAATAATAAATCAATTTGAATTTTAATTTAATTTATATGTATTAGTTATTTTGTCTAATTTGTATTTCAATTCAATTTAATTTAATAAGATATTTCAATGTTATTTAATTTAATTTTAATTGTATTTAGTTGTTTTTATTTCCATTACATTTAATTTATATAATTTTTATCAATTAGTAGGATGATTGCTTTGTACTTTGTGCATGCTGTGTTCTCCTATAATTTAGAGAACACAAGATTCGTGTAGTTCTTTAAATGTAATGCAATGTGTATTCCTTGTTGGAGAACCAAAATAGATAAATAAATAAATAGTAAATATAATCCAATATTATTAAAATATGTGTAAATAGAAACTTAATAAACTAAAACATTATATTTATTTTTAATATTTACGAACTAATTAATTTTGAAGTGAATCCTGACTTTGCGATTCAATGACTAAAAAAAAACATTTTTTTTTAAATATAGTTATTTTCTGAACACTTAAATTTGAGAAAATTGTATTTGTTCTTATCTCATGGTCTTTGTACGTACCTAGGCCTATTTTTTTGTACTTATTTAAAACACATTATGGATTCGCTGAAATATGATTTCCTAAAGGCAATATTATTTTAATTAATCTTTGGATATCTTATAAGTTTTCACGAATAAAGGGATGTCACAAATCTTCAACATAGCTTATGGTTTGTAGGCATACAGCTTTCCATACCTATGCCAGCAAAAAAAGTGAATTTTTTTCAACCGTCGCGTCGGCCCGAAACAGATCTGAATTAATAAAAAAAAAAATTGTTAAGTCTGTTAAAAAAGATTTTAAAAGAATCTATTTGGTAATTATGTTTCCTAAAATAACTCAGTTTTTATTTAAACGTCTGAATAAACTAAAGTGAAACATTAAATGCTGAGATGGGTCGCTATACCAAGATGTCAGACATGCTAAATTGTTACGAAACTCGTTAAACTCATTCAAATTCAGATTAAAATAATTAGAAACTTTAATTATTCGAAGCAAAAGTTTTATTGAGTAGGTACTTACGTTGGAAGACTTATTACAAGTATCAGGAACTTTTTGAATCACTCTCACCTTAACAACGTAAACTTATTGATAATAATTTTTATTTTGCAGTTCACTTGTTAAAACCCATTATTATTATCTAAGGTCTAATAAAAAAAAAAATTTTTGCACCACTTTTTTTTAAATAGGTAGATAGGTACTTACATATTTAGTTTTGGAATTTTTATGTTACACTTTTAAACACAAAAATCTTTTTTACGCAATTAAGTTACTACAATAGAAATATTTTTTCACTGCGAAATGTGACTTTCAGTTGTTGTTTTAAAATTAAACTTATTTTATATATGCAAAAAAGTCAAAATTATTTTAAAGTTAAATATATGCACATGCACGTCAACTTTAAAAATTAAATTATTGTTCTTAACCAATTTATTTTATTTAAAAAGTTTTTAATAAGTTGTGAATATACATTTAATTTAAAAAACGAACATACTTTTAATTTAAAAAACGAATTACGGTTATTATTTAAAAAAAAAAACACGTATACTTTCGAAATGCGTCAACTTAGTACAGTATACGGCCGCCTTTCAACGTAGCTCGAGAGAGACTGTAGTTAGTAGGTGGTGTAAGTGTTTTGTGTTCCGTTGATTTTGCCGTAGATTTCATTTCACACAAGCTTTTCAGACAGCTAATTCAGTTGCAGTTGCAACCTTTGCAAAAACTCTCGACATTATAACGATGCATGGTGAAAACAAATTTCAAACTTTTCAAGTTAATTAAAACAGGGCGAAGTAAAATACGCAATTTAAAAATAGAAGTATTGAGTTCAAGCCTGCTAATATATTTTGTTTTTGGAATAGCAAGTTGCAAATGGAATAATTTTATTTATTTTTAAAATTTATTTATAAATAAATTTTATTTTATAGAGAGGGGTTTTAGTTTTTCCCTACTTTTGCGCAGTCAAGTAACTATCTATATCAGTATCAGGTTATAATAGGTACAGGTATCTAACCAAACACTGCCGTCATAATGAAAAATTTGTAATTTTTTGCAACTGAAATATTAACATTGTCGGAATCAGTAAAAATACTGATTTCAAAAATGCAATGCAACTTTAACACAGTTACGAAAAAAAAAATTAGATGTGCCCTTTTTCTTTATGACGACGCACGGCAGTATAATAGGTTTACAGCGATCAGCAGTGCGAGCAGTGGAGGCTTAGCGCTATTAGCCTCACTTTTGAATATAAGGTCGTGGGTTCGATTCCCCGTCGTGCTCACATATATTTGTGTGAATTGTTTCATCGCCGCTGCTTATTAAAGGTGAAAGTAAACATCGTGAGGAAACCGGTTAAAAAAACCCAACCAACCATCGAGGCAAATCTAAACCCCCCCAGGCATTTTTCCAGCTACGGCAGTTAATTTAAGGTGACTAGCTAAGTCACGTCAACGTCTTTAATGTCCCACTGCTGAGCACGGGTCTTCTCTCAACTATCTTACAAGTTTATGGCTTAGTTTATGCCTTAATCCACACACGCTGGCTAAGTACGGGTAGGTGGAAATCACATTTCTTAGACATTTTAGTTTTTTCAAGATCTTTTTCTTCACAGATGTTTAATACGGGCCCGTGGCGTGGTCGGTAAGATACTTGCTTTTCACGCCGCAGGTCGTGGGTTCGATTCCCACCCGAGACAAACATTTGTTTAAATATGTCTGTTTGTCTTGTGTCTGGGTGTAATTATCTATATTTAAGTATATATTTACAAAAGAAAAGTATTATATGTAGTATATTACCAGTTATCTGGTTTCCATAGTACAAGCTCTGCTTAGTTTGGGATCAGATGACCGTGTGTGTTAATGTCCCACTATATTATTATTATTATTATCATTAATAGCGGCGATGAAAGAATTCATACAAAGATGATTCACTACCAGAGATCGAAGATTCGAAGCGGTGACCATATGTTTTAAAGGCGACATTATTATTGCATTCCATAATGTATATATGTCCTTAGCGATAAATTAGACCTTTCATCAATATGTAACCATTATGTATGCAGGTGCCTTTGTTTTTGTTGATAGTTAGTAGATACCTTTATAACTAAAACATAAATAATGATATTTAATAATATAGTAAGTATACAGCTAAATTGTATCCACGAGAATACTGCCGACAAACTGCAATGCAGTTTGGCAGAAGAATGCATTATGAAATATGTACTGTTGCTTATAAATAAATAAAAAAAAAAAAAAAATATATATATATATATATATATATATATATATATATATATATATATATATATATATATATATATATATATATATATATATATATAAAGGTGGTAGGCTTATAAAATAAGATCATTAAGGACCTTGTCGGGCACAGCAAACTTAATCTTAGAACAATTTAGAGAAACAGAGAGAACAAAGAGATAACACATAATGTGCAATGTATGTTAATAGGAGACAATAATTTTATTATTATCAATAAACATTAATTATTTAATTTATCATGGTATTGTATCATTTATATCACATGAGCAACGGTGGCGCAGCGGTACGGGCCTCGCCTCAGATAAATAAGGTCGCGTGTTCGAATCCTGGTCGTGCCCACACATCTTTGTGTGAATTGATTCATCTCCGCTGCTCAATATCAATGAAGGAAAACATCGTGAGGAATCCGGTATGTCTAAGAACCGATCATTCGAGGACATGTGACATCCACCAACCCTCACTTGGCCAGCGTGTGTGGATTAAGGCCTAAACTTTCTCAACTCGTAAGATAGTTGAGAGAAGACCCGTGCCCAGCCGTGGGACACTAAAGGGTTGAAGTGTATATCACTTAGTATTCTTTATTTTAATGCACCTAATATTTAATATAATTATCTCAAGTGATATCATATATCAGTATCAAGTAAAAATATAGAAAATTGAATTACTTTCGGCTTAATATTATGATAGGATTAAGTGTTATTTTCTTTTAGTTTCGTCTCATCTAACTGTATCTTTAGCGGTTATTGACCTCAGGGCTCCGATTCTCGTCCTTTAGATCTATCTAGAACGTAATATATTATGTGCAGCATTGGCATATTTCCGAAGGAATTTTGTCATAATCTAAAATTAATATTGTACTAATTATACGTTCCTCGACATTAGAAGTTTGTGGAATTCAAACAAATTATATTGCCATATTTAAGACTAACATCATGTTCGAGACTTTAACTGAAAGAAAATAATTTATTTCATGAAATCCTTCTTCAGATATTATACGTATTTTCTCAGCCCATTTAATAGAATCCTCGCTAAGCTATCGATAAAATTGACTGTTTGTCTGTCGCGCTTTCACGCCAAAACTACTCAACTGATTTGGATAAAATTTGGTATAGAGATGGTTTGAGTCCCTGGAAAGGACATAGGACATATCTTTATCAGACTGCGTAAAAAGAGTTTAACGGTTTAGCGCGAAAACTGACATACGCGCGGATGGAGCCGCGGTCGGAAAGCTAGTGATACCTACCTAAATATTTTCACACTTTTGAACCTTTTTAACCACTTATGTATTATCGATAATAACGTGTATAGGCCGACCGTTTAACTCGCGTATCGCCTATCGCCAAGATTCTGACTCCTCAAGCTGCACAGACAGTGATGATGATTCAAGCGATATGGATATTAGTGACGAATAGTCTTACAATACTTTTATCTGTGGTTAAATAGTTATTTAAGATATTTAATTAATGTTTTATGACTTTGTACCTCAGATGGCGATACGCGAGTTAAACGGTCGGCCTATAATAAATAATACATTTTTATAAGTGCGCTCCATTGTATCAGGAAAGTTGTTAGAAATCTGCATAGTGTAAAATTCTTATGACCAAAGCTATATTAACTGTGCTCTAGACAGATCTGGTATAACATTTCAATTATGTCAAAAAGTTTAAGTAAATAAAAAAAAATAAGAACTTTCATTTAAATGTTTGTAAAGGAAATTGAATGAATACCATCGCCCCATTGGTTTGTTTTCAATTATTTTTTACATTGTTTCATTATTTCAGACGAAAGAATTCATAGATTGACTGTATTTTCCTAAAGAGTCCTAAAAAAATCATTCCTAAAGAGTTCAACCATAGTTCAACTGCCTACTTCAATAAGTCGGGTAATTCAAGATTTCGAGAAAGAGTGGAAAGACTTTTGTCGGAAAAGTTACTCTAAGATTTTTATACGTTTAATTTGTAACTAACGGGGCGTATTCACTGCACAACAAAACATTAAACAAGCATAGTCTTATCTCTTTCTACTCATCTCTTAACGATAGAGACAGATAGTGCTTGCAACATGTTTTCGTGTGCAGTGGAAACTAGGAGTAAAAGATAGACTGCCTCGGTCCTGCGATATAAGGTTTCGGGTTCGATTCCCGGATCGAGAAGAAAGGCTTTTCTAATATAATTAGAAAGTCTTAGTTGCTGCTCAAAGTTTGAAATTGTACCCGACGAATGGCAATAGACTCTCACACTATTACATATTATGACTAGCGGACCCCGCAGACGTCGTCCTGCCCGGTAAAGCAGTGCCACCTACTGGGGCCGAAAATAGATTACGACCGATTCTCAGACCTACCGAATCGGTTAAGCTGTTTCTGAGGAAGTTGTTTTTTTTTTCTGTGCGTAAGAACCATCCTTGTACTTCAAGGAGTATTCTAAAAAAACAATTAGATAAATCGGTTCAGCCGTTCTCGAGTTATGCGCTTACCAACTCATTGTTCGATTCATTCATTTCATTTTTTCATTTTTTTTTATTTTTGTTCATTATTCAATTTTCTTTGCTATAAACCTCAAGGAGCCCGAGACCTTTCCAACGAATGCAAAACCGTGGAAATCGGTTCGTGCCTTCTGGAGTTATAGCGTCAGGAAGGAAAACCCTACTTAAAATACTACCTACTTATATGATTTATCACACTTCAACCCTTTTTAGTGTCCCACGGCTGGGCACGGGTCTTCTCTCAGCTATCTTACGAGTTCAGAGAGTCAAGCCCTTATTTACACACGTTGACCTGGTGCGGGTTGGTGATGTCTCATGTCCTCGAATGATTAGTTCTTAGATATGCCGGTTTCCTCATGATGTTTTCCTTCACCGATATTGAGCAGCGGCGATGAAACAATTAACACAAAGATGTGTGGGCACGACTTGGAATCGAACCCGCGACTGTATTTCTAGGGCAAGGTCCGTACCGCTGCGCCACCGCTGCTCACATGATTTATATTTCGATACAGGGGGCCGATCAAAGGGATAGTCATCGCCAGAAAATATATTTTTTTTTTTTGAATCGGGCACAGATTACCTATACTAACGTCGTTATTTACAGAGCCTGTCGTCAAGTCACGAGTGAATCGGTATTTACTGGGTAAGCGCGTTCCATCGTAGACTGCATCATTGCTTCACATCAGGCAAGTTGTGGTCAAGCGCAAGCCTATTAAAGGATAAAAAAGCATCCCAAGACTATGTGACATAACCTTTAGATAGTTAACCTTTAGTTAGTAACGTATCTACTATTTTATATGAAAATAATAACGTTAAATGTTTTGGTCAAGGACTAACTGACAGGGTTGCTCTGGGCTGCGTAGGCGTATCAATGAACCGAGCCACCTGCGCCTGCGCCTTAGTGCCTTCCCAGTTTGTCGCAACGTCGTCGTCGCTCTTCCGCTCTCATTGATAGAATAGAAAAGTACACGTTTTATGGTGTTGCTTCAAATTTCAAGAAGTTTTTGCAGAATCTATTTGTTTCGACACATGATGTATTTTTTTAATTTATTTTAATTTTAATTTTAACAGATTTTTGTTACAAAAATTATCACTCCACCAGTGATCATAAAGTCCGAAAAGACTTAGAAACGTATAAAAATCTAAACCGCGATAAGATCCTTTGTGAAGTAGTTTTATTTTAAAACTAGCGGACCCCGCAGACGTCGTCCTGCCCGATAAAGCAGTGCCACCTACCGACTTAAATATAGATTACGACCGATTCTCAGACCTAAAGAATATAAATATAAGATTTCATAAAAATAGGTCAAGATTTTCGCAGGAGATTGTTTTTTTCTCTGTACCATCCTCGTACTTTAAGCAATATTCTAAAAAAAGAATTGGCGGAATCGGTCCAGCCGTTCACCCGTGATGGCGCGACCAAGGGAAATAAGGATTCATTTTTATAAACTTACCTACGAGTACTAGCGGCCCGCCCCAGCTTCGCCCGGGTAGCTTCAGCCCACTCAACAATTTACAAAAAATGTGATAAATAAAGAACCGCTCAACCGATTTTGTGCAAACTTCACATAAACCATCTACTAAATAGTCCGAACAATGCCTAAACATTTGGTTTGAATAGGTAAGCCCGTTTTTGAGTTATAAAATTACAACGAAAAGTGGCATTGATTTATATATATATACTAGCTGCCCCAGCGAACTTCGTACCGCGCAAAATTGTGAATCTAAACCATTCCCAGATCCCCTTGAACACACAAAAAAAAATTCATCAAAATCGGTCCAGTCGTTTGAGAGAAGTTCAGTGACATATACACTCAGAGAAGAATTATATATATAAAGATATATAGATACAGATTCCTGTTTACATACAAGGGCTCTTTTTTACTTTACCCAGACAAAGTAGCGGACATAAGCTGATCTATCATAACTAAGGTCATTTTTAAACCAGAGAAACTTCTTTCATAACTTTTTCTAGCCACGACGACACAACAATGTCGTAATAAATCATGGAGCAATTTCATATACTTTAGACTTGTCAGTTCAGGATTTTTCAAATTACCAACAATTTGTAGTACAATATAATTTTCATTTCATTTATATTAAAGGGTCTTTGTTTTATAAAAAAAACATTAGCTTTAACTAGCACACTTTAATTTTTCACGTTCTCGAACTCGACATCTCAACATACACCTATTGAAGAAAATGTCGGATGTCGAGTGTTAACTAATGAAATCTATTGAAATAAAACTACTTTTTAACAAATTTTGTAGCGGTTTATTTGAGATTTTAGATCCCGACGTTTTAAAGTCTTTTCAGACTTCATGTTCACGGGTGGACTGAGGTATTTGACGTCCAAAATATTAAAACTGAGCTCACAGTGTCTTGAATTCTGAGTTGATTTTACTTGGGTTTAAAAAAATAATAATAATCTAAAATTAACCGCGATAAAATCCGTTAAAAAGTACCTAGTTTTATTTCAATGTGTGATATCTATACTATATACTATACTATATTACTTACTTCTATACTAATATTATAAATGCGAATGTAAGTTTGTTTGTTACGCTTTCACGCAAAAACTCCTGAACCGATTTGGTTGAAATTGGGTATGGAGGTAGTTTGAAACCCGAGAAAGGACATAGGATAGTTTTTATCCGACTGCGCAAAAAGAAGGTAATGTTTTGGCGTGATAACCGATATACACGCGGGCGAAGCCTCGGGCGGAAAGCTAGTTCTAAATAAAATGTCGATTGCTATACTAGTATAGTATTATATTATCTGTGATTGCTATATAAACTGCTCGTCGCATGTTATGCGTTAAGTAATAGACTTATCTATCACTAATGTGACATTCTGAGAATACAAAAATAGGTAGGATGCAATCTATATTTATTTTTGCTTTACTTTAAATAATTATGATATATTAATTACCAGGATTTTCAATCAATTAATTAAAGTATTAAAACAGATATGGTTTGACCAAAAAACTTGTTTTAAACCACGACATCAATCAAATCGAACAGAGAACTCCGAATTTCCATTGAAAAGTTTCAAACAGTATTAATTGAACATTTTTCATGGTTATTTAAAGTTAAATTTACAATACAAACCTTAAGTATTAGATAGTATGATTCAATTTTAATCTACATTATTTATTTTGGGATTGTATGCTAATATTTGATACGTTTTCGATTGCTGAAGTTACTTCGTATTTTTACTATTGACTTTAAGATCAAGCGAGAAGAACTTGAAGCTTGAAGATTCTTAAATAAATCTGTTTAGGCTTCCACCCACTTAGATTTCGCCGCGTGGTACTTATTGGCATAAAATAGGCCACGTTAATCTAGACCGTAATCTATCTCTAAGCTAAATTTAATTCAATTCCATCCACTAGATTTTGCGTGAAAGAGTAACAAATCGTACATTGTTACAAACTTTCGCGTTTATTTAGTAGGATAACTTATCTTAATATATATATTTCTTGTGTGCGTGTGTATGTGACTGAACTCCTCCTAAACGACTGGACCGATTTTGATGAAATTTTTTGTGTGTGTTCAAGGGGATCTGGGAATGGTTTAGATTCACAATTTTGCGCGGTACGAAGTTCGCTGGCGCAGCTAGTACTCGTATATAAACTTGCTTTCCGCCGTAACTTCGCGTTAAAAAGTAGCCGGTAGCCTTTCTCAATAAATGGGCTATCTAACAGTGCAAGAATTTTTCGAATTGGACCAGTGGTTCCTGAGATTAGCGCGTTCAATCTAACAAACTCTTCAGCTTTGAAATATTAGTATAGATTGAATCGAACTTCCGATCCTCATAGCTTTTAATTAAAAATACCGCATTAAAATTCTTCCTTATATTTAATGATATTATAATTATGCGAAGGTAACTCTGTCTGTCTGTCTGTCACGCTTTTACGCCAAAACAACTGAACCGTTTTGGTTGAAATTTGGGGATAGTTAAAGTTATATATATAGGAAAGGATATAGGATAGTTTTTATCAGACTGCGCAAAAAGTGGTTAAAGGTTCAGCGCGATAACCGAGGTAAGTCTTCTTTTAACTATCTCTAAGAAACGATTACGTTGCTAAATGCTAGTTGGAAAATGTCACATGACTTCTTTTCAAAGATATTTCAGTTTCCTCACGATGATTTCTTACGCTGCTATTGAGCAACGGCGATGAAACAAATTACACAAAGATTGTGTGGTCACGAGATTGCGATCTGTATTTTAAAGCCCAATCTAATACCGCTGAACTACAGTTCGTTATCTACTCAACTTGTGTTCCTAGTAATAAAGGTTTATTAAATAAACTAATATTTATGACATCACTAGCGTTATAACAGAGTCATAAATAACAATAGTGTTATAACTAACAACGCAATAACTGTTTAATTAAATATCGTACGGTATCTCGCATATTTTATAACAAGGTGTAAGTATTAAATAGTGCGGAACTGTGCATCTCATAATAATTTTCTCGTGGTTATATTAAAGTTATATTTAGCAACTCTTTGATGTTTTTGTTTTTAAGGAAATAACAAGAGAGACTGTTGAACTATAGGCCGACCGTTTAACTCGCGTATCGCCATCTGAAGTACAAAGTCATAAAACATTAATTAAATCTCTTAGAGAACTATTTAACCACAGATAAAAGTAATGTAAGACTATTCGTCACTAATATCCATATCGCTTGAATCATCGTCACTGTCTGTGCAGCTTGAGGAGAATCTTGGCGATAGGCGATACGCGAGTTAAACGGTCGGCCTATAAAGATAATAACAAACCACATGACGTCATCGCTTCATTTTGATTGGTCAAGAGTAGTCGTGCGTGACTCGTTTAATAAAATAACGCGATTAAACGTTTTTGATACTTGTTGTAGTCTCACCTCGTTGATTAATTTTATGTAATTTTATATTTTAAAAACCTCAAAAGAAGAAAATGTCTTTAAAATGACTGATTTTTATTTAGACCTTTTTCAAATTTAAAATTTTATTGTCTTCGATCGATAGAGTACGTATATAGGATTTATCGTACATCGCCATTTTGAAGTAAAACAAAAATGGCATCGATTTCGAGAGGCCAAAATCTTTATCTTCTCCAAAAGTAATCCGAAAATAAGTTATAAAATTAAAATGTTTTCACCTAGATGGCGATTGTGTATGTGCATACAGCGTAAGCGTTTTCGTTTATCTATAAGTTTACAATTGTAATTTTGTAATATGTTGGCACATCTACTTCTCAATGCATCGGCTGTCATTTTATACTGTCATCGCGTCCGTCTTTGAAGTCAGCTGTCACTCGAAAACGTCAATATGTACGAAAGAACGAGCACGGGTGAAGCGGCCATCTTAGAAAGGCTGACACTTTGTGATGGACGTCGCATCGATGGTTGCATCGTCGGGAAGTGTGCACACAAACATGTGCTCGGTGGACGTTACGTTTTAATCCAATGTAATCTTAGCGATCTGTAATTATCTAGTAGAATTAATTATTGTGCTATCAAGAGATCGGGGTGAAGTGATATTTGCTGTAGTTATTTTATTGAAATACCGTCTTCTTACCCGATTCACGCCTACCTAAAGTTGTCTGCTAATGCTGATATTTTTAGTCTAAAACCTTTGAAAGTTTTCAAATAAATAAATAAAACGAGGCCGATCTAACGATCCGTCATTTGGCTGCAGTGAAAATTGCCAGTTGCTGCGCTCCTCTATGATCTGTATTGTACTTGGGTATGGGTCTTTTAATCTGCATGGTTCTCAAAATTTAATATACCAACTAGTGGTGCAATAAAGTTTTAGTATGATACCTAAGCTTCATTCTACTATAATATTATTATGGATATGCGTTTGATTATCTTTTGTTTAAATTCCCTGTAGATTTTTATATTGTTTTCAGAATGTTACTTCAGAATGTTAATGTTCAGAAAATACTTATGTTCTTAGTTGGAGCGGTGGTGCAGCGGTACGGGCCTCGCCTTAAATATAAGGTCGCGGGTTCGATTCTCGGTCGGATTCGATATCTATGTGTGAATAGTTTCATTGTTGCTGCTCAATACTGGTGAAGGAAAACATTGAGGAAACCGATATTTCTAAGAAATAATCATTCGAGAACACGTGACATCCACCAACCCGCATTTGGCCAGCGTGTGTGAATTAAAGCCCAAACTCTCTCAACTCGTAAGATAGTTGAGAGGAAACCCGTGGCAAGCAGTGAGACACAAAAAGTGTTGACGTGACTTTCAATTTATTTTTTACAATTTACAATTCTTACAAACTGCCCTCAGGTCATTATATGAACACAAATAAAAGTCTTATAACTTCAAAGAGTTAAAATTAATACTTTTGTTTCAATCAAACTTCAAGAATATTAAGTAAACCTAAACTCAACGACAACTTTTAGATTTAATTGTAAAATATTTTATTTTGCACAAATTTGCTACAATTTTGTCTTCGCTCAGGAATGTTTGAATGACTACATAGTATAAAACAAAGTCGCTTTTTCTGTGCCTATGTCCCTATGTATGCTTAGATCTTTAAAACAACGCAGCGGATTTTGATGCGGTTCTTTTTAATAGAGTGATTCCAGAGGAAGATTTAAAGTATAACACATTGCACCCGTGCGAATTTGGGGCGGGTCGCTAGTATTTAATATAAAGAAGAAAAGAAGAGATAATTTGAACCCAAGACATAGACGTCTACAGAGGAACACTCTGTCCATATTCCGGGTGGACCGGACAGTCCTCCTCAAACTGACAGGCATTCAGCTCGTTAATTAGAATATTTTTCACTGGAAAATTCTTTCGAGTCCCTTTTTTGTATTCTTTTTTCATTTTGATTTATTTCAAATTACAATTACTATTGAATGAAAGACAGCTAAAGTAAACACACAATAATGAAAAAAGTTAGCCCTTAACTTTTTTTATTTTTGAAAACACATAGAGTTTCTGAATAAATTTCATGTACCAATCGACCATCTCAATATCAAGTAGAGGTACGGTTATGCACCGTCGTTATAACGTGGAAATTCCACGAGTACACACAAAACTCTTTGCTTCCACTTGCATTGTGCGAACTGCTAAGTTGTAGAATTCGCTACCAGCATCTATGTTTCCCGATAGCTATAATCCGCCGGTCTTCAAGTCACGAGTGAATCGGTATTTGCTGGATAAGCGCGTTTCATCGTCACTGCATCATTGCTTCACATCAGGCAAATTGTGGTCAAGCGCAAGCCTATTTCGGATAAAAAAAAGTATGATGTACGGTTTTCATGCTATCCGCTTGTGGATGGCGGTCCCTTCCACCTAGTATTACACAATAAACCTTTACGATCTGAAAATGTTTTAGTAGCCAAGTTTCAGACGTTAAACGACACTTACTGTGTTTAAAAGGTCACAACGGAAAATGTAACAAGTTTGAAGAGGTTTCCTCCTTTGACATTTCACTTGGCCATTAACTAAACTTCTTATAAAATAACGTTGTGTACTTATTATGGTTTGTGATTAGCGAACTCGAGTGTTTGAGTCCCACATTTTGAATTCGACTGACAAATTACAGAACTCAACTCATTACAACAGCGCAACATGAGACTCGAGTCTTTTTTAGCGCTCGAATCCTTTTTACAGGCGTGTCGCGCTGAGTTCTATTCCGTTTGGAGTTCCTTTTTAAATCAGGCAATAAAATGTTACTTTTTTAGTTATTTTTATCTTAAAAAAATCTGACGTACTCGTAAATTTATTTATTAAACCTTTGGATTACCCTGCAACTGTTAACATTATTAAACCTTAATACGTTGTATACATAAGACTGAAGCTCTTTTAAGATTCAAGCTTTTTTAAGACTCGAGCTCTATTTAAGAACCGAGCTATTTTTAAGGCTCGAGTAGTAGTTTAGCGCTCGACTCTTTATGATAAGACTGAAGCTCGGCTTTACTCAAGACTCCGAGTTCAGTTAGTTCACTGAGTCTTGTAAAATTGAGTCGAGTCTATCGAATTAGGACTCAAAGACTCGAGTTCTTAACATCATTATTTGTGATTCAAAAACCACAATAGATAAAGAATAGAATAGATCAGGCCATAGACTAGGGTCCCGGGCACGAGGCAGCATAATGTAACCGTAGGTTTTGACGAGCCTACAAATAGGCAATAGTGCGATGCAGATTTACGAGTTCCCAGGGCCATCATATAAAAACACTTGAGGAAGTGTTTTTATAAGTTTGAAACTGACGAGGTGTTTTAGTGAGTAAACCGAGTCTGCCTCTCATTAAAAATGCAGGGACTTCTACATACCCCGCTGCCTCCCCAGTAGGGGGAACCCAAAGGTCAGACCATAGGACTAGGTACAATATTATAGATCACAGACATTTTCTCAGATTTGACTGCTTAGAACATTTAACAGGGAATTGTCATACGAAACACTTTCACTTCAAACCTTGTTAGTGTCCCACAGCTAGGCCTTTTTTCAACTATCTTACAAGTTGAGAGAGTTCAGACCTTTGACCACACGCTGGTCAAATGCGGATTGGTGGATGTCACATGTCCTTGAATTATTTGTTCTCCGACATGTCAGTTTGCTCAACATGTTTTCCTTTACGTTATTGAGCAGCGAGCAGAGTTTTGTTTCAATGTGTTTTATTAAAATTTCCATGTCACAATGTTAGTTACCGTACTCCTCCGAAACGGCTTTAGCGATTTTTACCAAATTTGATATGCGTAGTATTGTCTTAGATTTACGCGAATATCACACATTGAAATAAAACTACTTTTTAACGGATTTTATCGCGGTTTATTTTAGATTTTAGATCCCGACGTTTCAAAGTCTTTTCAGACTTCATGTTCACGGTGTTGATATGCGTATTTAGTAGGTCTGAGAATCGACTACTATCTACCCTTAATTTTTTTTTTAATATTTGGACGAAATCTTTTGTTTTTATTTTTTTATTATAAAGATAAAAAGATAAAGATAAATTTATTATTACAAAACAATAATATGTTTTAGTGCACTATGTGGCATTATAAATACATACAACCCTAAATTTTCACCCGTCTATCACCAAACCCTTTTTTTAATAGCGAAATTAGTAATACGCGGTACAAAGTTCGCTGAGGCAGCTAATTTCTTATATTTTTTAATAATCTACGAGACTCCTTTTTACTACCATAACAATAGAAATTTCGTCCCAAGAGATTTGGATAAAATTCGTCTAGTCAGTTAAATAAAAGATTTAAACTTTCCAATTTCATTTAATAAACACGAAAAGTAGGTTAGCAGTAAACCTCAACCTATTTTAAATCATCTTAAAACTTTTAACAAAAAACCTCCTGACTTTTATATTGCCTTTGAAGAATTAACATACCCATTTTAAGTCTGCCAAAAGAAGTTCAGAATCGCTTAAATTAACATAACGCTTGTAACTTTGTTCAAAATGATACAGTTAAATTGTTGGTTTGTGAAAACTTTAACTCCCGTATTCATAAAAGTGTTATACGCTCATCATACCTAACATATAATTCTTTAGGTCTTTGTCTGTCATCTTTACCTTTAGGTATACTAGTAAGAAAGAGACTAAGTCCATTTTAAAACCATTGAAACCATTTATTTTGTTACACATACAGTTTTAGCGTGCAACACGAGATCCAGCTCAGTCATTGATTGAACAACACAACAACACTGATTTTCAGCTGGCCCCTGACATAGGTACGTGAAAACATCAATATAAGTACGCACCAGAAACTTATAGGACTCTTTTAGTTCAAATAACAACAACTACTTGCTTATCATTAACCATTGCATAGAAGCTGATAGGCACTGCTACAATAATTTTTGTTGTTTGAGAAATTTTCTTTTAACTAAAGTTTTATAAGATTTTAATGAATATATCGGCGAGTTCATAGGGCGGGCGATCACCAGATACACCTCATTACCTTTGCATCTCATTGGGATACAAAATAGCATTACTGGCTGGATTGATGGATGTCAGCACGTGACCTCGAATTATTAGTTCTTTTAAATGAAGGTTTATTCCCGATGTTTTCCTACCAATATTGATCAGCGGCGATGAAACAATTTTCACAAAGTTGGCAACCGGCACTTTCGAACCTGCGACTTTATATTTCAAAGGCGAGGTTGATACTGCTGCACCACCGCTGCTCGGGGATCTTAAACGTCATAATTACTAAATGAATATTTTCAATCTAGATAGAAAAAACATAACGCAAAATTATAGTAAAAGTAAGTAGGTACAAATTGTAGTAGAATACGCTTCTAATCTCTTAATTAAAATTCTAGATTTCCGTGCCAAAAGATAGTGTTATACAGACAGACACAGATTATAAGATTTGTTAACTAGTTTTGGTATTCAAATTAAGTTAAAATATTCAGACAGCTAATTCTACTCTGTAGGTACCCAGCACTCTTTTTGAATGAAAGACAGCTAAAGTAAATACACATTAATGAAGAGAGTTAGTTCCATAAGGTAACATTGTATTTTTGAAAACTCATAGAGTTCCTGATAAAATTCCATCAACTCAGTATCAAGTAGAGGTACGGCTATGCGCCACCGTTATATGGTGGAAATACCACGGGCACGCACAAAGCGCTTTCCTCCAATTTTATTGTGCGAACCGCCAAGCTGTAGAATTCGCTGCCGGCATCTATGTTTCCCGATAGCCATAATCTGCTGGTCTTCAAGTCACGGGTGAATCGGTATTTACTGGGTAAGCGCGTTCCATCGTAGACTGCATCATTGCTTCACATCAGGCAAGTTGTGGTCAAGTGCATCCCTAATACAGGATAAATAAAGAGAATTCACCCGGAGTGCGTCTGCAAGCCCTACTATTTACTTTTTTATTGAAACATAGGCTGTAGAGGTAGACGTATGGAAAAACCATGGTAAACGGAAACAACTTGCAGTGCCTCGTTAATTTAACATTCGACTAGCTGAACATTTAATTTCCTCCTGTTGTACGGGAAATGTCAATGTTGACCCAGACTTTGCTACCTACTACATATTTGACAATACTTAAAGTACCTACTAGTGGCGAAGGGTGGTAGTCTGAAAAAGGGAAGCCAGAGCAAAAATGTTCTTACTTAGGAAAATAATATCTCTTCACTACCGTCACCGATCGTTCTTACACTTGATGCTATACTTATTTTTGTTGCTATTTAAAACTTTTAAGCGTTGCATAATATATTATCAAGTACGTGTGATATTAACCATTTTTAGGAAAGCCAATGGTAATCGGTATCTTCAATGAATGAATGAATGAAAATATGCTTTATTTTTTTGAGACGCGAGTCTACATAAAAATAGTCCAATTTCTTTTCCTACCGCCAAAAAAACGCAGAAGGCTTTTTTTTCTTTTTTAAATGAGGTACTTATAACTCTTACATTTTGTATAATGTGTTGTATTAGAGCGACCTAATTTCAAGCGTTTTTATCCGTTAGATAGTCTGTAATTTGATAATACGCTTTCTTACATAACGTAGACTAGGTAGTATTTTAAATGTGTTAATAGTCATTTCCCTAATAATATTTGGAAGTTTATTGTAAAAACGTATGCAATGCCGGTTTTCTCACGATGTTTTCCTTCACCGATATTTAGCAGATGAAATTATTCACTCAATAAGATGTGTGGGCACGACTGGGAATCGAACTCGCGACCTTACATTTCAAAGGCGAGGCTAATACCGCTGTGACACTGCTGCTCCGAATAGTTAGAATAATCTTCACGAGTCATTAATACATTTATTTTAAAATTTGAGTTAACGAGAAAGAATCGTGACTTATTTTTCTATACCAAGTTTGCATAGAAATATACAATGAAAATGGAAATTTTCAAATTGAATCTGAAAACTGCAAAGAGTTTGCAAACAAACGACTCTTCGTTCATCAACAAACGAGATTTTTACACGAATTTATGCAAACCTTATTTTGACACAATTGTTTTAAGAGCTCTTTAGACAAATACAGAGCAGAGAAACGTCCGCCCCATGGAGATTTTAATGATCTATCAAAATAGCTCTATTTTATGGGAATCTTCACGGTCGCGTCGCTGTCGATCCTGTCATATAAGAATTGCAGTCGCGGGATTGCGGTGGTGAGTTAAGTCCCAATAATAATAATATAGTGGGACATTAACACACATGGCCATCTGACCCCAAACTAAGCAGAGCTTGTACTTTGGACACCAG
This sequence comes from Meganola albula, assembly GCA_936450015.1. Taxonomy (NCBI): domain Eukaryota; kingdom Metazoa; phylum Arthropoda; class Insecta; order Lepidoptera; family Nolidae; genus Meganola; species Meganola albula. Next base: position 3,144,749 of record OW388159.1, read on the forward strand.
ATAACTGGTAATACACTACATATTATAATACTTTTCTTTTAATAATATTAAATATTAGAGGCTGTAAACATAGTGTCTTAGAACTAGCACTGTCTGACCACACAGCACAAGTACTATCATGTCCTGTTAGGAAAACGTACTCAATTACCCACTGGTTTAGATTCAGAAGAGACTACAGCAATGAAAATGTTGAAAAGTTTATTATTAGTTTAAGAGCCTTGACTTTTAGTGATTGTTATGAAAAAAGCAACTCAAATGATGCCTTTAAAGAATTTCATAAACTATTTAAACTTCTCTATGACCTCTGCTTTCCAAATATAAAAGTTAAGATTCCAATAACACGAAATACTAAATGGCTCAGTAAAGGATTAAAAATATGTTCCCTCCGTAAAAGAATGTTACTAAAAAAATATCGACTATCGGGTAATGATAAAGATAAGAATGATTTTAAGAAATATGCAAAGAAGCTTAAAAAAATAATAAAGCTCACTCAAACCTCTCAAAACAACTTTCATATACAAACAGCAACAAATAAATCTAAAGCAGTATGGCAAATAATCAATAAATACAAAACAAATAATCCTCCTGAAAAAATTAATAGAATAAAATATGAAGACAAAATAATAACTAGTCCCATGGCTATAGCAGAAGCATTCAACAATTTTTTTATTGACGACATTACGAAACTGACAAATAATACAATAGACTACGCTAAACTTTTAACATATAAAAAACCAAACTCGTGTTTCTTAACACCAGTTACCCCTGACGATGTTGCCAAAATCATCATGACCCTAAATAATACTAACAGTACAGGCTATGACGAAATTTCTACAAAAATAATAAAACGTGCGGTTAACGAAATTACTCCAATAATGACATACTTAATAAATAAATGCCTCGAAGAAGGAAGTTTCCCGACATATTTAAAAACTACAATAGTTACACCAATATTCAAAAAAGATGACACAGAAAATGTTCGTTGCTATAGACCCGTTGCTCTCATTCCAATAATGGCTAAAATATTTGAAAGAGTACTTTATAATAAACTTAGCAAATACTTTGAAAAACATGAAATAATTATTGAAAATCAACTGGGATTCAGAAAAGGAAAATCAGTAAATACAGCAATGAATCAGCTTTTAAAAAAAGTTATAACGGAGCTAGATAAAAAGAACCAGGTCACAGCACTGTTCATGGATATGACAAAAGCATTCGATTACGTTGACCATGGACTACTCCTACAAAAATTAGAAATATACGGCGTTCGAGGTAAAGCACTCGAAATATTAAAATCTTATCTTAGTGACAGAATACAGCTAACGGAAATAACACAATTATGTCCATACACGAAAATAGAAAAGAAATACAAATCGAGTCCAAGACTCATAAAATATGGTGTGCCTCAAGGGTCTATACTGGGACCTCTACTATTTATAATCTATATAAATGATTTACCTAACGCCATACAGCATCCCATGGTACTGTTTGCAGACGACAGCACCGCTCTATTCACAAATAATAAAAATATAAATCACCAATTTGACATAAATGATTCCCTATATAAATTAATCAATTGGCTAACATTAAATAACCTTAAAATAAATTTAACTAAGACCCATTACATGAGTTTTAAAAATAAAAACGCGAAGTCAAACCCACTATCTATTAAGTACAATAATGAACTGGTATCTGAGGTTACAAGCACAAAGTTTTTAGGTATTCATATAGATTCTAATATGTCATGGAAAACCCACGTGAAAAGTGTATGTAACAAATTACATCAATTCTCATATGCACTCTATATGCTTAAAAAAGTATCTAACCAAACCACATTGCTTAGTGCTTATCATGCATATGTAGGATCTACTTTATCTTATGGTATATTGTATTGGGGAAACTCAACTGATAAAGAAATTGCGTTTAAGGCACAAAAAAAGTGTATAAGATCAATTTGTGGGATAAATCAAAGAGACTCCTGTAGACATCATTTTATAAATCTCAAGATATTAACCCTGCCTGCTATATATATCTATGAGGCAGCAATTCTAGTCAAATCAAACATCAGTAACTATAACACTTTAACAAGCAGTAGACTTAAATATACCTTACGCAATAAAACATCCCATACAGCAGTGCATAGAAACAGTATTTTCTGTATTGACGTCGAAATTTATAATAAGTTACCCGTAGATATTAAGACACTAAATTCCATTGTAATTTTTAAGAGAAAACTAAAAGATTTCCTTATTAAAAAGGCATATTATTCATTAAAAGAATTCCTAGAAGATAAATAATAATAATAATAATATAATCAATAATATAATAATAATAATATAATAAATTATTCCTCAATATCTGTGATATTTATTTAGTCGGTAAAATGCTAAATGACATTTAAAACTAAATTTGACTTGAATTGACTGTGATACCTACACTAGATTAATAAAAATGTTATTATAAGGAAAGCATAATATAATGTATGATTATTAAGAATTGAGTTATAAGTCATGATTTATTTTTTCTGAAGAAAGGACAAATTGAAATCATATTATTGTATAATGGTTGGTTATAGTCGACATCAATGTTTAGTTGACGATTACATTGCAATGCCTTAACAGGTCACTAAGTTCTAAGCACCTACTATGTACCTACATCATCGGAAAAATTGTACACTTAGTTCGCAATAAAGATTTTGAATTTGAATTTGAATTTGAATTTGAATTTGAATCTTTTGTAAATGCATACTCATGTATCTATAATTAAACCCAAACTTAAGACAGACGTGTTCATTACACAAATGACGGACGTACATTGAAATAAAATTACTTTAGAAGGGGTTTTATCGCGGTTTATTTGAGATTTAAAATTGGGTCTACCAGGAAGGCCCGTGCTGCTGCTGGTGTGAAGGTATAATGTTTGCAATTAAATTAGCTGCACGGCTGCACGTCACTTTGGTGGAAACTCACCTTAATACAGCTGTGAATGACGTCACTAGACCGATGGCTGTTATCGTCACAGGTGTGCACTGAAACCTTACCGTGAATTTGACACGCTAACGTATATATCTCAAATTGATGGGCATAGAAATTGATATTGTACGGTTTCAATTGCAGATAAACAGCCGACTACAAATAGGAACAGTTCTCTTTTAACCCCTGATGTAAAAGGGGTGTGCTTTTAATCGAGTTCGAAAGGAGGTTCTCAATTCGATAGTTAGCTTGACGTATTGCTACGGGCCAGTGGCGTGGTCGGTAAGATACATGCTTTTCTAACGTGTTGAGAGTTTAGGCCTTAATGCACACACGTTTGCCAAGTGCAGGTTGGCGGATGTCACATGTCCTTGAATAAAATAAAATAAAAATAAGTTTATTGAACTTCATGGCATATGATAATTACACCCAGACACAAGACAAAAAAAACAAATGTTAAAAAAAACAAACAAACAAATGTTTGCCTCGGGTGGGAATCGAACCCACGACCTGCGGCATGAAAAGCAAGTATCTTACCAACCACGCCACACCGGCCCGTCAAAATCAATTCCGCAGAAAGATAGAATATTTATGTTTGACAAAAAGTACAAAATACAACTGCACGAAGAAGCAATAGAAAACAGTACCGAACTGAGAATCTACACTGACGGCTCCAAAACGAAAGAGGGCACAGGGTATGGGGTATTCTCGGACGAACTGAACATTCATATCTCAGCACCACTGGGCCCCCATAGCACCGTGTTTCAAGCGGAATGCATGGGGATCATCATGGCAACCAAGGCAATCTCTGCCAGGGAGGTAAAGGACCAGAAGGTACGTATACTCTCTGATAGTAAATCAGTACTGCAGTCCCTTCAAAGCTGCACTACATCCTCTGGATTAATACATGAGTGCCACCAAGCTGTTACAGCGAATAGCACTCAAAATCACATTGTGCTACAATGGATTAAAGGACATAGTGGCTCAAGAGGTAACGACGCGGCAGATGAACTGGCAAGGCCGGGCTCAGCGAAAGTAGCAGTAGGTCCTGAACCAATCCTGCCCTTGCCGTTCAACTGGATACGGTATAAACTTCGTCAATTAACTAAGAAATCGCATCAGCAATACTGGCACACATTAAATACGTGCAGACAGGCCAGAGAAGCCCTGCCTGTAATAAGTGCCAGCCTTGCTTGTAAGCTAACGCGGCTTACAAGGCCACACCTTCGACTAATCACAGGTATTATTACAGGCCATGCCTTATTTAACAAACATCTTTTTACCATAGGTGTCACGGACAGTCCTCTGTGCAGGGCCTGCATGGAAGCAGAAGAAACAGCCGTCCACGTGATCCTATATTGTCCAGGACTGGCAAAATACAGGGTTGAACACCTCGGGTGGCCGAGGTCGCTCCAGGAAGCCGTCGGCAACGTGAAGAGTCTGCTAGGTTTCCTCCTGGAGCTGGGCTGGCAGTAGTCACGCCAGACCACTACGCAAAATAGGCGCACTAATGACGTCGAGTTGCGGAAACCAAAGCCCGCTACAATCTACAATCTACAAGATAGAATATCAAAACGTATTTCAACAAACCTCATGCATCAACAAATTTAATGAGGCAGGTTGGTACTTCATTTAATTAAGCCTAAACATTGGCAGTCTTCATTCAGACGCTCTTTGAATGTAACTAAATTAATTATCATTACTCACATCCCTTTATTTGTTTTGTGTTAGCTTAGTTTAGATTGCTTTTCACGTCTCGGGTCGTGGGTTAGATTCCCAGGACAGACATTAAATACAATTATTACTGAAAATAATTCAATTTTGTATTCGTTTCTCGACGATCTGCGTTGAAATGATTTTACCATGATTATTACTAAAACCAGCTCGAATAGGTCCTCTTAGATTTCATTATCCGTGGTGCTTTTTTTTTATTCTGCGATAGGCTGGCGCTTGACTACAAGTTGCCTGATGTTCAGCAATGATGTAGTTTACGATGGAACGCGCCAGCCTAGTATACCGATTCACTCGTGATTACGAATGATTATCGGTGAGAAGGTGGCTGTGAAATGAGCCTCCATATGGTTAGAAACCTTAAAGGAGCAATAATTCCGACCCACCCTCTCTGCATGGTGTCACCAGACATCGCACCGGAACACGGCAAGGCCGCTTGGCGATGCGGCTTTGTTTGGTGGGTGGTCACTAACCACGACCGAAGCCTACCACCAGTTGATTGCATAGTCCATTTTGATGAGATAAGCCCTTGAAAGGAAGTGGTCAATCAAACTTTCCAACTCCTCTTATTATCTTTCTGATTACATTCGTGCGGGATCCAAGGCAATTTTTGATGTCACAGATTTGGCCAAGTTCAAATCCCAAGTCTCTTAGCGGTGCCGCTGTCGATCCTGGCTTACAGGAGTAGCAGTTTGAGATTGCGGTAACAATCGAATTATAAATTGAGTTCGTCATTACATTCTAGTGTTACATTAACACTATCCTAATGTTTATCTAGTTGATTACATCACCGTCTAGTGCAAGTGATCTATGATGGATGAGTAAAATTTATTTCAATTTTGCATCATTCTCTGCTATCTATTTATTTCATATAATTTTTTCTCGATCGGAGTTACCTAGTTTTTATTTGAACACAGCTCGATCGTGAGCTGGTGTAATACAAGCGACAAGATCGAGTTCAGGATTAAGCGAGTTTCGATTCAGTGTCATCTTGACATGGACACCAGCGCACGATCAAGCTGTGGTTTGTATGTATAATAATAAGTGAGCGTAGAAACGGACATTGTTTCTTTAAATGACTCTAGGTACTTCATGATGTGGTCAACTAATATTGACCATACTAACGTCAACTTTTGTTGATATAGCCTTGGTTTTATTCTGGCCAGTACAGTGGCCAGACTACATCATAATGCGGGTAATGAGATTGTAGTAAGTATAATGATTAGTCACATCATGAAATGATCAGGTAGCTACGATATACGTACCTACCTGTATTATATCGTATCTGAGTGTCTGAAATAGAGGTACTTACACATAAGTACGTTGTTTCCTCATAAAAATGGTTTTGTTTAGATTATCTTTGATTCGTAACTCTGATCAAAGACTAATGTAAACATGTTTTTGATTACGCTACATGAAAAACAAAGATGTATTGTTTATCTACCTTCTGTTTTTACACTTTGTTTAAATCTGTATTATCCTCTACACCAGCTCTTTTGGCAACCTTGGCGCCTGGCGTCACACTGTGGGAATATGGACATTGCTGAAAATCAGTGCTATGGGTCCCTTCTAGTAGGTCCTCACAGCGTTTACTGAGCAATGTCTATGTTTTAACACTGATGGGTCACACTTACTCTTTGCTTTGCATTCTGTGTGTCCTGTCTCTGTCATATAAATATTTTTCTTTCTTTTCTTTCTATTTAAGATAACTTTAAATATTTATTAACATAGTATTTTCCTAAATTTATGTGAAAATCACACATTGAAATAAAACTTTTTACCGGGATTATAAACTTGTTATAATTGTGTAGTTTTATTTAAATGTATATCAATAAAATGTACATACTACCTAATTCGACAGACAATAATTAGGAAAATTTATATAAAACCTGTAACAAAGTAAGTTATTATTTAAATAAATATTTTTGCAATAAATACACAGAACCGATTTTATTTATTTATTTAATAAAGACTACCAACGGCTTCTACGTATAACAATTCATTGGTGTAGGTACACACTAGTCTTAGACTTACATAGTCACCAATAATAGGTGATACAGTATTCACAACAACTTTCTCAATTTAACTGTAGATATGATTTTATATGTTTGTTGTTTGACTAATATCTTTGTTATACGTGAACCAATGTCTATAATTCTTGTTTTGTTTTAAAGCTGGACCTTTTTATGAGCTCCAATTTAAGTTTGATCAAGATTTGACCAGTAATATTTGAGCTTTAATTTCTAATCACGAGTGAATGGGTATACTGGGCTGACGCATTCCATCGTAAACTGCATCATTGCTTATCATCAGGCAAGTTGTAACCTAGCACCAACCTATCGCCTATACCTATAAAAAATAAATCTTCAGAGTCTACAGCCTGTCAAAATAATAAGAGCAATTGTCCTAAACGCATTATTCTAGGTACCTAATTACGTTTGATAGTATTAATATAAAAATATTGGCCTATCTAGAATCACATTTTGCTAATTTATTTGATGTTGTTACATAATCTGGCCTGTTTTATGTCATGTCATATATTGAGTTATGTCAAAACTCGTAGATCAAACATTTTTGCTTATAGTGTCAGCTGTCAGCTATTTAATTCTGCGAGGTTGCTGATCTTCTAAAAATAACCCTGTTTAATTGCACAAAAATTATAATTAAAATTACTTTCATTTGACGAGCCGGTGGAGTGGTCGGTAAGATACTTGCTTTTCACGCCGCAGGTCGTGGGTTCGATTCCCACCCGTGACAAACATTTGTTTAAATATGTCTGTTTGTCTTGTGTCTGGGTGTAATTATCTATATTTAAGTATCTATTAATATATTTACAAAAGAAAATTATTATAAATGTAGTATATTACCAGTTATCTGGTTTCCATAGTACAAGCTCTGCTTAGTTTGGGATCAGATGACCGTGTGTGTTAATGTCCCACTATATTATTATTATTATTAATATCTATGTTTTTTTTGTTGTGGCCACAGTACATATCAAGTTTTGTTGCTTTAATTAGTTAATAGTATCTAATTATGGATCCCACACAAGCTAATGGCAGCCATAGACCTTCGGACACCTGATGCCTGATACCCAGCCATATATTTTACTATGGTTTTACGAGCTTCCTAAGTTTAGGAGACGTAATTTACACGAATTTCAAATCATTCAAAATTGTTTTGGCTCGATTTCGATTCGAACCCGATACCGCATGGTTATTTAATGAAAAAAGGCGTGGCAATATATATTTTTTAATATTTAATTAATGAAATTTTTTGTGGATTTTTTTACCACGAAAACTGAAAAACTGAATAAGACTGACACTGTAAAAAAATTAAAAAAAAAAACATGATTAAATCCGTTTAAACGTATCTTAAAGTAGTTATTACTTTATAGTTAGTGTTAGACCATATTTTATAGAAGGAAACTTAAAAAAAAAAAAAATATTTAAAAATATTTGCTGAAGCCGTTCACATTTGAGACGGGCGGTTAAAAAAACAAAATGTGTTACAAAAAACGGATGTCAGGTGTGGGGTTCGAACCCACGCTCCCTCTCGGGAACCAGAGCTTAAATCTGGCGCCTTAGACCACTCGGCCAACCTGACTTATACCAGTGGTGTGAAATAGCGGTATCTTTACAAAGCAACGATTGTTATGAGAATTAACTTGATAAAGAATGACGTCATTTCTTACTTACCAATAAAGGTCAGTTCGAATCTAGGTTGATTATGCCGTACGAAATCGTACTTTCTTTTGTTATTTAAAAAAAACGTAAGAAGTAGCCTTCAACCCTTGTTCGTCCCACTGCTGGGCACGGATCTTCTCTTACGAGTTAACAGAGTTTAGCCCTTAATCCACACACGCTGTCCAAATGCGAGTAGGTGGATGTCACATGTCCTCGAATGATTAGTTTTTAGACATGCCGGTTTCCTCACGATGTTTTCCGTTACCGATATTGAGCAGCGGAGATAAAACAATTCACACACAATGTGTGGGCACGACTGGGAATCGAACCCGCGACCTTATATTTCTAAGGCGAGACCCGTACCGCTGCGCCGCCGCTGCTCTAAATAGCGGAAGCTAGCTAGTAATATTATACTAGTAAGTTTGTATGTAATATAAAATGTTATACTCATATGTAGTCATAGTATTACAATATTTGCAATGTATGTGTCGCAGTAAGATAGATCAAGCCGTAATATAGTCATATCCCTAGAGATATAATTATATACTGCAACGCAACATTGTTAAACGAAAGCGATTCATTACTATCTCACTAGGAATATAGTTATAAAACGCTCCAAGTATAGGGATATACATATATTTACTAGATTATGTTTAGTGAAATAGCTGTAGGGTTAGGCTAAGTTAGACTTTTAATAACCACATCTATCAGGTATACCTGGTTTCCATAGCTCTGGTTCGAAAGCATGTCCGTGTATATTGTTTTTAATGTCCCACCATATTATTATTGATTACTATAGGCCGACCGTTTAAACTCGCGTATCGCCTATCGCCAAGATTCTGACTCCTCAAGCTGCACAGACAGTGATGATGATTCAAGCGATATGGATATTAGTGACGAATAGTCTTACATTACTTTTATCTGTGGTTAAATAGTTCTTTATGAGATATAATTAATGTTTTATGACTTTGTACCTCAGATGGCGATACGCGAGTTAAAGGGCCGGCCTATAGGTAATACATATTGTGTGACCATTGAACCAGAAATGTCTAATAATGTCTGGCAAGGCCTGGATTCACTAACAATAGGCACTTAGTCTGGTTTAGTCAAAGCCGTCTTTAAGGTAGGTACTTAATTTCTCAGGCAATCCTAAGGTCTGATTCACACAAGTCTAGTAACAGGCGTAGTAAAAGTGACGTAAAAATTTCCAAAATTTCAGTCAACTTTAGCTTAACAGCGTTGCTAACTAATTTCAATTTTTTTTTAAATAATTGGGTCAGCTGTTGCTCATGATTTATACAGCGAAGCCACAGTATAAATAATTATTTCTATAGTCAGCTAACGGAGTGGGTGTGAGCCTAAGTAGCCAGTACCTTAAGTATGAGTTGTCAATATAAAAAAAAATTCGAATACTATCATGAACCTGTCAAGTCAATAAGTTAAAATGCACATAATTCTACAAATTTTATTTATTCTGTTTTCAATCCATCTTATTCTAAGTATTTCTAGGCTTTCATTAACTATCTAATAAACGTATTGAATGGAAAAAACTATATTGACGAACTCGTATTAGGGATACAGACATTGTACACACGGCTGCATATCAAACTATACATTATATAGCCAGTATAAGCTGATCTCGCATTGTAAAGGATTTTCGTACAACGAGAGGTCAACTTATACTGGAAATGGATAGCTTGATGTGTAGTAAATAAATAAATATTCTAGGACATTAACACACACGGTCATCTAGTCCCAAGCTAAGCAGAGCTTGTGTTATGAAAACTTTTCTTTTGTAAATATATACATATAATAGAAATTTACACCCAGACTCGACACAAACACAAATGTTCATCACTAATGTTTGTCTCAAGTGGAAATCGAAACCACGACCTGCGGCGTGAAAAGTAAGTATCTTTCCGACCGCGCCACACCGGCCTGTTCGTTAGTGTGTACTTGAGATATGCCATAGAGAGGTGACTCAATGGCGTATCTCAAAAACTGTAAAAAAAAAATCACCACCCTGAGACCATACCAATATAAGCTGATCTCTCGTTGTACGGAAATGCTATAAAATGCGAGACCAGCTTATATTGGTTTTGTGTAGCTCGATGTGTAGCCGTGTGTACGATGTAATACCTATATGGAAACGGCATTTCGTTTGACTTCTAATGCGATGGACCACTGTAAGTTTCTTTTTGCTGTACCTAGTGTTTGTAACTACACTGTGTAAATCAAACCATTTACACAAGGTAAGAGCACAAGTAAGTAATGACGTCAGTGCTGATATAGAACTGACTTGCCCTTTGTTTTACACAATTAGCCTGAGACGTTTATTAGTTTGTGGCGTCACATACGCAACGCCACTCAAAAGACACTTGGCATAGCAAACCTGCATCGCACAAGCAAAGTTTCACCAACGATTAGCATTATACAGATCAAAATGATCTAATTGGCGAATATTCAAGTCAGCGCACAGATTTGGAGTCATCCACTTACACTGTGTGAACCAGGCCTTATAAGACAAAGAAAACTTTTCCTGACAATATTCGCATCTTTTCTTGTAATATGAATTTATCAACTTCAGAATACTTGACAGAACTTTTGGCCTTCTAGCTAATAAATATCAAACTTTTCTTTGTTATATCAAAACAGAACTGATATCAAAGGAGTTATAAAGATTAAATTAAGTAAGTACTTATTATTCATTCGTTTTTATTATATTATGGATAAATAAATTGAATACTTTACTGAAACTTGTTATTTGAATTCTATGTTTTGAGGTTTAAAACTAATTTTAATAAGTTTCTGCTTTGTTGGCGTTATGCGGGTACAAATTCCAATTTTTCTCCTGTTTACATCACAGTTAATAATAATACTGTTTACATGCAGGCAATATCTATATTAGTTAGTACCTTTTTTTTTTTTTTGACCGGGGGCAAATCCTTTGTGGATCCCCCTGCCCTGTAAGGCGCCAGGGCAGGGGGTATGTGGGACTCCGTGAAGCGTCTACCCTAACTAAAACCCCCCGGGTGTTCCTCCTCGCATATGGCCCAGGGGGTCACGGGATCCAAAAATGACACAACCGCGACCCCCTGGATATATTAGTTAGTACCTAGTAATATCTATCTAAGTCACCTTCGTCCGTGGGTGTATACCTTTAATTGAAACCCCACACGTGGTCCCCGGGTGGTGCAAATCAGATGACAATCAACTGGTGGTAGGCTTCGGCCGTGGTTAGTGTCCACCCACCAGACAAAGTCGCACTGCCAAGCGGCCTTGCAGGGTTCCGGTGCGATGTCTGGTGCCACCGTGCAGAGAGGGTGGGTCGGAATTGTTGCTTCTTTAAGGTTTCTAACCTTAAGGAGGCTCATTCTACTGCCACCTTCTCACCGATAAAATCATTCGTAATCACGAGTGAATCGGGATCCTGGGCTGGTGCGTTCCATCGTAGACTACATCATTGCTTAAAATCAGGCAAGTTGTCAAGCGCCAGCCAATCGAAGAATAAAAAAAATCTGCTCAACATAATTTGTTAAGGGCCCCGCGTTTGCTTAATCCGGTACTGAGTACAGGAGGTGAGTTAAACGTCCCCAATTTCCTTACCAAAGAATTGTGTTACAACGTTAAAACTGTTTGCTCTATACTAATGGCTAGGCGTGGCTATTTGCTGCTTCGCTTTGCTAGTTTTATTACGATCTTTTAACGAGCACTGTAATCGAGTAATATTCAAACATTTTATTTGAAGCCTCGAGTCTTTTACCGGATACACTTCGGAGAGTGTGCGTTGGAATTACACAATCTTATTCCCCCATCCCCGTTCTTCCATCGGACAAGTAGAGGTACGGCTATGCGCCACCGTTAAATGGTGGAAATTCCACGGGTACGCACAAAGCGCCTTGCTTTGACTTTCATTGTGCGAACTGCCAAATTGTGGAATTCGCTGCCGGCATCTAGTATGTTTCCCGATATTGCCTAATATACTGATCAACTCGTGATTACGAGTGATTTTCGGTGAGAAAGTGGCAGGCTCCATATGGTTAAAATCCAAAAATGAGTAATAATTCAAACCCACCCTCTGAAATGGTGTCACCAGACATCGCACCGGAACACGGCAAGGCCGCTTGGCGGTGGGGCTTTGTCTGGTGGGTGGTTACTTTCCACGGCCGAAGCCTACCAGTACATATTTACCAGTTGATTGATTGTTACCTGATTTGCAAACGTTAAAAACGCAATCGATGGATAGATTTATCTTTATTGATTAATAACAAAGCGCTCACGCCTGTATTAACTGAAGATGAAGACAGAGGTGAATGTCACCCACAATTTGTGGTCTATGTTTTAGGTCCCATACATAAAAATGACCTATTGACATTTAACGGCCACAACCACAAACTTCGAGCTGCTATACTACGAATATTTGTATTAGGTACTGTATCTACCGATTTAGCACTGACTTCAATTAGGTACCAGATGTGAAGAATTAATTTTTACTGGTGTTGTCTAATTGGTTTTAAAACTAATACATTTTGTATTTTTTTACTCTGTATTTTATTTACCTTAAAAACGATTCCTAAACTTATCATCAATGTAAATGAAGTTAGACTACGAAAATAATATCTAACGTGACGTGAAATACCTTACCTACTACGTGTCTACACTGTGTTGCAATACGGACCATGCGATTGCGTGCGTGATTGAAAGAATGCTAAATGCCTACTATTCTCGAATAAGGCAGCCTTAATCTAGTGGTCTTCAAGTCAAGAGTGAATCGGTATTTACTGGGTAAGCGCGTTCCATCGTAGACTGCATCATTGCTTCACATCAGGCAAGTTGTGGTCAAGCGCAAGCCTATTTTAGATTAAAAAAAAAATACACGTCGCGTGACCAACGACGCCTTCAGGGTGATATTGGTGCTGCCGCGGTTTTGCAGCGCATCAGCGATGTTCGCTCAATGAGGTATATCTGTGCCCTAATTCACGTAATTTCTTGACGCGCCGATCAAGTTGCGGTACAGTTGTAGTTATGTTTACGTCTTAGATAAGCCATAAGACATAAGGCAGCTGTCATATCTAGCCTAAAACGCTCGACAGCGTATCTGACAGCAGTTGTCAACATTACGAGAATACGAAAAGGGCTGTTATGATCTAAAGTTAACTGCAACTAAACTTATTTAATTACGTGAATTAGCCTCTTTTTATCCTGAATTGCATCCCTGATGCGGCGAGTGCGTGACAGCTCTAACAGCCTTGTCAAGTACTGTGGCGAACAGGCTGTAGGCTAATTCACGTAATTTCTTGACGCACCGATTAAGTTACGGTGCAGCTGCAATTAGGTTTACGTCTTACTGCAAAATGGTATTCTTGTAACTGTCATAAATAACCTAAAAGCTAAAGCGCGAACTTGACGCGAGCGTAACTGACAGCGGTTGTCAAAACTACGAAAGTACGAAAAGGGCTGTTTTGATCGATGCTTAAATGCAACTTCACTGCAACTGAACTTGTTTAGTTACCTGAATTAGCCTACTGGATAGCCAAATAATGTACAAATGGATGTCGGCTCATAGATCATCCTTTAACTATGTAAAATAATAACTGGTGTACCTATTACTTATCATAACAGCTAGACAATTAAAACCAATATAAAGAAACAAATTAGTAGTAGCCGCCATTTTGGATTTGGACAGTTTTGACATTCGCAAAAAAAACGTAATACGTGGTTTCTTTGACAAACTTCACACTTCAAGTTTTTTAGGTGTCCCACGGGTGGGCACAGGTTTTTTTTATCCAAAATAGGCTTGCGCTTGGCCACAACTGTAATAATGTCACATCCTCTAATGATTAATTCTTAGATATTCCGGTTTCATCACGAAATTTTTTACTCCAAATCTCTTAAAAAGCTTTTAAAGATTAGGAGTAAAAAATATATAAATTTGTTTAACATATTTCTATAATGATAGTTATAATGTAATGTCCGTACAAGACCGCTGAAGTTTTAATAGTTTTTTACTACTAATCTTTTAAAAGCTTGTATATTTAATTAAACTTGAAATTGGCCAAAATTACGGAATAATTTCTGCAGAGGCCATAATTAAAAGACGAAGAAGAGGAAGAACAAATAATTATGAGTGTTTGTTAGTATTTACTTTCTATCTTGGTCAAGGTTCAACAAATTCAACCGCCCTATTCCAATTGGTACACCAATATTTTTCAATTAACTCCCACTGAAACATCGCGAAAAACTCAATTCGGAAATACTCTTACATTTTTTTTACTTTAACGTTTGAATAAACAATCTATTTTCCTTAATAAATACTATTAAATTATAATACCAGAAGTTGGAAACTTACTCACTTCCCTCCTTTCAAAGAGAAAGTCTTATGTCTACCTTTACTAAGATACCTTTGGGGACTGACTCACCTTCGTCCGTGGGAGTGCACCTTTTATCTGAATCCCCACACGTGGTCCCCGGGTGGTGTAAATCAACTGGTAATTATGTTTACTGATAATTAACGGGTGGTAGGCTTCGGTCGTGTTTAGTGACCACCCATCAGAGAAAGCCGCACCGTCAAGCGGCCTTGCCGTGTTCTAGTGCGATGTCTGGTGACAACATTTAAGAGAGTGGGTCGAAATTGTTGCTCCTTTATGGTTTCAACATCTTTAAGGAGCCTCATTTCACTTCCACCTTCTCCTTTGTAAATAGGTACATACTTAAATATTGATAATTACAGACAGACGTGTTCATCACACAAATGACGGACGTACCACAGATAATAGAATACTATACTAGTACGCACATTAAAATAAAATTACTTTAGAACGGATTTTATCGCGGTTTATTTGAGATTTAAAATTATAAAAATAGATTTATTTCAATATGCGATATTCGCGTAAATTTAAGTTTGGAATTCATATTATTTATTTTACCAGTAATCCTGTACATAATCGTTTTCCATATGACTTAACCTTTGTTCATATTATTATATTACACATCTATTAATAGATAATTAATCTGGACAATTATCACATTAGATCAATGGTTCTGATCAAACTGATAATTAGGTGCTTACCAAAAGATTATTTGCTAAATACCAATCAATTTCGGAAAGCCATTCAAATGCTAACCAGCGGTGGAGCAGCGGTACAGGCCTCGCCTTAGAAATATAAGCTTATGGGTTCGATTCCCGGTCGTGTCGTCTCGCTGTGAATTGTTTCATATCAGTGAAGGAAAACGTCGTGAGGAAACCAGCATGTCTAAGAACTAATCATTCGAAGACATTTTGTATCGCTTTTGCATCGTCTGAAGCGTGGTGTGGTGGGCGAAGACTAAGAGAAGTGAAAGCCGGCGGCGACGCGACGCTAGCGACCTCATCGAGACCGTATTGATGGGAACGCGCGACAGGGTAGAGCTACAAAAAGTCGCGCTGGATGAGCAGCCTTACGCTTTACACCTTTCACCCGCATGAGAAAGAATCATTCAAGGATAATAGTATAATATGACATCTACTAAACTCCCTCAACTGTCCAGCAGTCCAGACGCGAGCCCAAGGAAAGGACACTAAAAAGATTTGAAGTGGAGTGATTTAATTCTATGACTTTGCAGCCTTCATGGTCACGATGGTTACCCTCCCCTCGGCGACGCTGAAAGCTGTAAAGTCTTTGAAACATCGGGATATAAAAACTAAAATAAGCGGTAAAATTCGTTATAAAATAATTTTGATTTTATGTGTAACATATGGAGTTAAGACATACAAACAAAATGCTTAGGAGCATTGTCCATGTTTGACACTGATCGGCCACGCTGTTTACTCTTACTTTTTTAGCTGTCTCATTTTTTTTTCATGTGTTTGTATTCGTGATTGTGATTATAATGTGTGTCAAATAAATGTTTTTTTTTTCTTTTTATCTTTTCAAAATATTTATATTTTAAAGTCTTGTGGATGAGTACCATAATAGGCCTATCTTGTATGTTTTGTTAAAAAACTGCAACGTCACGCTCATCAGTCACTGTGAAATTAAAACGACAGTTGACGTTTAATTAAATAACAGTCAACGTCAATTTGTCAGAACCTTCATTGGACCTAGTTGACGTTTGACGTATCGCTTTATAACCGACTTCAAACCGGTAAAAAAAAATGGCGTCTTAGAACGTCGCAGTTTTTTTTAGTTTTTTTTTACTTAAAACTTGTATACTTATTTTAACTTGACTTTGGCAATAATTTCTGCAGAGGCCATAATTAAAAGAAGATGAAGAAACAGAAGGTTCTCAAGTCGACTATTTTTTTTTGTTTGTTACCGAATATCTTTGTTATACGAGAACCGATATCTGTAATATTATTTTTGTTTGAAAACTGGTGCTTCTCGTATAGTCCCATTTAAATTTGATCAAGATCTGACCAGTAGTTTTTGAGCTATAGAAGGGAACAATTAATGGAAATGTGGTCTATTACTCATACAAAACCATCTAAAAATACAAATATGCGCACAGGTATCCTAAATGGTATGTCCCTTGTACTAAAAGGTAAGGCCCGTTCATTGTGTCGTCAAGAATGAAAGGCCTATATAAAAAAATCGTTTAAAAAACCCCACATCATAAACAAAAAGGTTTAAAATAAATTAATAAATTTAATATTTTCTGAAATTTATGCGAATAATGAAATAAAACTATTTTATAATAGATTTTATTGCGGTTTATTTTAGATTTTAAACGTTTCAACGTGTTTTCAGACTTTATACTCACGGGTCGACCCTTGAAGTCTGAAAAGACTTTGAAACGTCGGGATTTAAAATCTAAAATAAACCAACACATTGAGAATTGAGAACCTACACAAAAGCTTATCAAGTTTATTCAGGACTACAAGAAACAAAGTTCAGGTCGAATGGCTTAAAGCTGGTTAAAATAACATCCGCGTTTTAGCGTTGTGTAATCTTTAACCAAATGTTTTTTTAACTTGTATTTGTAAAATTAAATGCGAAGGGACAAAAACAATGGCTCTGGGTCCAACCATCCGTGCTGTTTACAATTACTAGCGGCATGCAGACAGGATAATTTTGGGAATAAAAATTAGAAGTTTATTAGGTGCAAGTCATATTCGAGGTCGACCCATTCACACGAGAGTTAAATGTTAATATACATAAATACTAGTACTTTATTAATAACTAGCGAATCCTGCAGACGTCGTCCTACCCGGTAAAGCAGTGCCACCTGCCGGGTCCGAAATCAGAATACGACCTATAAGATCTCATAAAAATATTTCAAGCTGTTTCGGTGGAGTTTTTTAAATTCTTCTCTTCGTAAAAAACACCCTCGTACTTCAAGGAATATTCTAAAAAAAGAATTAGCGGAATCGGTTCAGCCGTTCTCGAGTTATGCGCTTACCAACACATTTTGCGATTCATTTTTATATTATAGATAATACTAGTTTCCCGCCCGCGGCTTCGCCCGCGAATGTCGGTTATCGCGCTAGACCATTAATCCCTTTTTTCGCATTCGGATAAAACTATACTTTAGCGGGTGTCTAAATATATCCATACCAAATTAGTTCAGTAGTGTAGGAGTGTAAGCAACATTTTGAAATCGGCAAGCCCCCATGTATCCATAAATCAATAGGTGTTTCTTAAAAAATACTACGGTTCTTAGACCATACATATAAGAAGAAATAAAATTTGAGTTTCGAATTCTAATCATCGCATTGAGTTATCAAACATGTCATTGTGTCAAAATAAAGAGTAATTTAAATCAAAAGCACGAAAGAGTATTGATATCAACTTCGAAGAAAATCGCACTCAGAATAATTTCGCAGGCTTCTCCCGCGTAGTATTAGGGTAAAAATAAAAAAAATTGAAAAATAAAAAACACGTGTCTCATTATTTGTTTTAAGCTTTATGTATACCCAATTTGAAGTGAATCGGACCAAGGACTAAACAGTTCTGCAATATTTAGTATTTCCAAAAAAACTCATTTTACACTCTCCCTGGGGGTAGTTTTGGAAAAATAAGAAACACGTGTTTCATGATTTCTTTTAGGGTTTATGTGTGCCGAATTTGGAGTGAATCGGACTTGAGACTAAACAGATCCAGAGAAACTTTAACTTTTACCATTAAAACTCATTTTCCACACGCCATGGGGGTAATTATGGAAAAACAAAAAACCCGTATCTCATTATTTGTCTTAAAGTTTATGTGTACCGAATTTTAAATGAAAAAGACCAAGGAATAAAAAGTTGCATACAAACTTCACCCCTCTATTTAACCCTCTTAGGGGATGATTTTTGGAAATATTATTAGCCTATGTCCTATTCTAGGGTATATACTACCTACGTTTCAAAGTTCATTAACATTGGTTGAGCGGTTATGGAGATACGTGGTAACAAACCTTCACACACACACACACACTTACTTTCGCATTTATAATATTAGTAGGATAGGATAGGATGGTAGGACATTGACACACATGGCATCTGATCCCAAACTAAGCAGAGCTTGTAATAAGGAAACCAGATAACTGGTAATATACTACATACTATACTTTTCTTGTGTAAATATGTATATACTTAAATATAGATAATTACACCCAGACTCAAGACAAACAGACGTGTTCATGACAAATGTCTGACTTGGATGAGAATCGAATCTGCGAGTCGTTCCGTCATGGACGGTCTTCCCACATTAGTCGTAGTTACACAGCTACACATCTAGCTTAATTGTTCCAGTATAAGCTGATCTCGTATTGTATTGGATTTCGTAACAACGAGAGGTCAGCATATACTGGTTGTGTATAATATTGATGTGTAGCGTAGGCACTCCACGATGCACTTGAGCGTTTGAGCGATAGTTATACGCACGAGGAACGCCTACGCTTAATAAAATGTAAAATATGGTGGGATAAACACCCATTCTTTTGTTCGGGGGTAAACAACATAGTGCCAAAGAAAATACAAAAAGGTCATTCATTAAACAACATTATCTACTTACTCGTAGAAGCCACTTTGTTCTTGAATATTTTAGAACATCTTATTCTTTATTGTTAGCGATTTCATCTGCAATTTTAATACAATTAGCCATGCCACAGACATTAAAAGGCACAGACATCGCAACGTGTCTACTTCACAAACATTTCAGTCTTATTTTTTTCATCATTATCATCATCATCATCATCATCGTCATTCTCCTTGCCTTTTGCCCTTTTCTATTGGGGTCGGCTCCCAGTCTAACCTGATGCGGCTAACTACCAGAATTATACGAGGGACTGCCATCAGACCTCGAAACACGTAGGGAACCAGTAGCCGAGATGGTTAGACCAGGTGTCAGATTATATTGGCTTCTGACTACATTTAAAAATTGTTATAGATGTGTTCAATAACAACCGGGACCGACGGCTTTACATGCTCTCCGAGGCACGGAGAGTAGTCGCTCAACCAACCAGCCATCAAAACAATTTTTTGTTGTTACACAAAAATTGTCCGGGGCGAGAATCGAACCCGCGACCTCCCGGGCACAGAGGCGAGTTGCTGAACTAAAGAGACAAGCGTAATATTTCAAAAGTCATTAAAAGTTCTGCTATTCATCGATAGATGGCAAACCTAAAAGCCGCTGAGCCGGTCGAAGTGGGGGGTGTTAGGTTATTTTCGTTAAGGAATTTCTAGATTCGGTCTCCACGCTTAAGGCCCGCAGTAAAGAAGCTGTGCAATAGCCTAAAATGTATGTGATAAGATTTTGAGATTTGTGTAGTCTACATATCACTAGATCTGTGAATAATCCTAAAACTCGCTGAAAGTAATTTTTTTGACAAATCTAAATTGTTGTCATCTCTCACAATTTGTACGGTTTGATACACAAAAAGTTTCTGCAAGAGACTGCCATTCCTTTGAAATGTATTCTTAGCGTCCCTACGCACTATTCAGCCTACCGCCTGATATTCTTTGGTACTTTACTTACTATTTTAAGCCTTCCGCTTATACGCTTACAGTTATGAATAAACCAGCTCCCGCCCACGGCTTCACCCGCGCGGTACTTATTAGAATAAAAAGTAGCCTATGTTTTAATCCAGAATATAATCTATTTTTGTCCTAAATTTCATTCAATTCCGTCCAGTAGTTTTTTCGTGAAAGAATAACAAACATCCATACCTACATTCTGCAAACTTCGCGTTTATAATATTAGTAGGATGGCTAGATCTTGGCTAGTCCTAAAGTTACGAATAACTGGCTAGATCTTGCCTGCGCGCGGCCGTGACTTATCCTCTAAGTGCGCGCCTATATCCGACCGCGGCGCGGCTCCTC
Source organism: Meganola albula (assembly GCA_936450015.1). Taxonomy (NCBI): domain Eukaryota; kingdom Metazoa; phylum Arthropoda; class Insecta; order Lepidoptera; family Nolidae; genus Meganola; species Meganola albula. Next base: position 3,165,415 of record OW388159.1, read on the forward strand.
GCATATTATGGCAGTTATCGCGCACACACCATCAATCTTTTTTGTGCAATCGTATAAAAACTACCCTATATCCTTCCCCGATTTCGTCCAAATCGGTTCAGCAGTTTGGGCGTCAAATTGCGATAGACAGACAGACAAAGTTGCTTACGCATTTAATATATTTGTAAGGGAGTAAGGATCATGACTAACCGCAGTGTGGTTAAGCGTACAATGCGAATGTAACGTAAATCTTTCTACTTACTACAATACCAACTTACATTTGTGAAAACATTCTGTTTAGCATAAGAAGTATCATTTTGTAACATTTGGTATGTAAAAACGACTTCCATAATGAATAAACAGAGTAAGGAGTCGTGCTCATCACAAAAAAAGAGTAAGGAGCATCAACACCTTAGGGAGCGTCCATTAATTACGTGAGGCGTTTTTGAGAAGGGAAAACTTTGACGATTTGGATGAGAAAGGACATAGGATAGTTTTTATCCGACTGCGCAAAAAGAAGGTAATGTTTTGGCGCGATAACCGACATACACGCGGGCGAAGCCGCTGTCGGAAAGCTAGTATCAAATAAAAATTAATAAAAGATTTATTATAATTTAGTCAATAAAGACTCGTGCACGGCCTCAAGAGTGACTACTAGAAAAATAATTATGTGATATTTGCCAAGACGCCCCCTCTCCTTAAGTGAGATTTGGAAAGATTTAGCTTGAATGAATGTATGAACGTGGTTTAAGATCTTGATATAATATTTGGTTCAAATACACTCTACTCTTTGAGCATGCAAAAATTGAATGACATCTAGTGACGAATATTGCACTATAAATAAATAAAAAATAAAATAAAATAAGTTTATTGAATTTCATATTGAAGCTCATGTATATACATACATGAGCTAGATACAATATTAAGCTAAATAAAATTATTTATTGCCATTTAATACCTACGAGCATATGACTATGTTCTATGTATATAAGACTAATAACTACTTACTTCTACAGAAGAGGTGTCGGCTAGCCTGAACTAGATTATTAAATATAACCTAGATTATTAAATTAAGCCAAAATGATACTAAACACAACTTAATTGCTAGTTTCTACAACAAGATACAAAAATGCCTAACTAATTATATTAGAAGATATACTATTTCGGAATTTCTAGTAACTTTTCTGTGTCTGTATAACTTGGTTGCAGCAGGTAATTAAATAAAGTTTTAACACAATTTTTGCGTGTTAGTCTATAAATTTTTAGTATTCTATTAATGTCATTGTACAGAACAGGGCCTAGAAATGGAAAAAATCTGTGTATAAATGCATGCCTTGATGGATAATAGGTGCAAATTAAATCTTTTCTTCTCTTGTATATGGTAAAGGGTTAAATCCTAGCTCCGAGTGTTGGAGCAGTGTCGCGTTAAGGACAAACAATTGGCGAACTGTCAGCACTTTACACTCCTGATACAGAGTGTGGGTGGGGAATTTATAGGGACGATTAGTTGCTACTTTTAAAATTGCTCTTTGAGCAAGTTCAAGGGGTAGCAAAATAGTCTTAGTCGCACCGCCCCGAGAAGTTATGCAATAGGTGAGAATAAAAATAAAATAAAAATGATTTATTTCGGACAAAAATTATCCATAATGGGTTAGTAGAAACTTAAGAACTAGGTAATGTATGTTAGAAATTGATTTTTATTGAAGAATTTGTTTCTACAATCAAAGCAGCCATCTTGTTACGAATGCTGTGGCTACTGCCGCACATTCTGTTTAGCAATGAGGCATTCTTCTTGCGTATGACAGTTTGGAAACTATCCATATCCGCCAATGCTAACATCGCTGATGTGTTACAGAAACGCGGCAGCCTCAATAGGCTAATTCACGTAATTAAATAAGTACAGTTGCAGTTAAGTTTCGAACAAAACGGCCCTTTTCGTATTCTAGTAATTTTGACAACCGCTGTCATATACGCTTGCGTCAAGTTCGCGTCACGCGAGCGTTCAGCGTATACGTTATAAATGACAATCACTAGAATACCATTTTGCACTAGCAACTGCAACGCAACTTGATCGGCGCGTCAAAAAATTACGTGAATTAGCCTACTGAACGCGTTATTGTATTGGACGCGTAATGCCTCAAATGGTTTCTTAGTATTGTTGGTTAATAGACTGGCGGAATAAAAAAATGTACAATAAGCAATAACAGGGTTATTTTAACTGCGTCCGAACAGCGACTAAATCTATGAACCAACATATTTGCTCTGACAGAGCGCTCTACGTTCTCTTTCAATATCTTTATCGTTTTTAAGGATGTCTGCAACAATGTGTCCTAGGTATTTGAAAGAGTAAACCCTCTCTAGAGGTTCGTTATACAGTTTTATAGGAGGTATAACATTAGGACACTTACCGGCAGCCTTAAACACCATGAATTGCGATGTTTTTGCGACTAAGCTTTTTGTCAATTGTTTAGAGAACATTAAGCAATACCTACAGTGTATTCCTGATTGTAATGGTCAATTTAGCCATTTTTTTAACTGTACCCATTTAGTATCAGAATACATTTTGTCAAGCAAATGCCACAATTTCTCACGCTGAATTTCATCAAGTTGCTTTAGATACCCTGAACCCGCTTCCTTAAGTATACGATCTCTTATAAATGGCAAGCGTTCTGACAAAAAGTTTGGATTAAAATATTTTTTTTTGCATTCAGAGAAAACAACTTGTGACAAAGAAAAGAGCTCCACTAATAAATCACTATCACTGTGGTTCACTAACTCTTGCATTACAAAATTAAACTTTTCAGGATTATCATTATGATAATTATATAATAATACAGCAAATGGATGGCATTCAGGTAAGTCTTGACAAAGAAACACATTTTTAAGTTTCACTTCATCAACATCCTTTATCATTTTCATAATATATGAAACTACTCTGAAATCTCGAGATTCCATAGCTTGACACATTAAACAAAATGTGAGTCGCTTTTTGCAAATCAATGTTATAAAATCATTTATATTTCTTTCATTTATCACTGTATTGATACATTTTAGAATTAATAACACAATATTAATATATCCTTTAGCAATCATATTTACTAGAGTATCACCAATTTCATCCTGAGCTATTAAACGTATGAATGCTATCTGTTGATGATTTGGTTTTGACGAATTAATAAGTTTGTTTTCAGGCAAAGATAATATTTTGTCAAGAAATTTACTGACACCGGTTTTATTAGGGTCAAACGTAGTGTTTATTAAGTAATTCCATACAAAATAAGACCAGGTTTGCGAAGTTATATTTTCGCATATAAATTCCGCAGTAAAGTATTCTGCGAATGTTAAGTGAACAAATTTGATTTGGTTACCTGGAGTGACTTGTACTATTCCGTTTTTTTCTTCTTTTAATTTTAAGCTGTCTATGAAATCTTGTATTTCATCGATATCTTGAACCGAGAGCATTTCCTTGACAACTTTTGGTGCAATAAGATAGTAAACACTAACTTTTTTGTGAGTGGATAAAAACAATTTACGTAGTTTTTTTACATTCAACTTAAATTTTGGATGTTGGTCCTCTTGCATTTTACATTCAATTTCAAACTTCTTTTCAACAAACTTTTTATAAAGACTACCTAAGTTAGAAATTTCCAGTATGGTCTTATATTCGGCAAAGTTGTCATCGACCGGCTCTGATGTATTTTTGATCACGAATGTTTTAAAGCTATCCCTATAAATATCTGATATCATTTCTAAATGTAAAGGATATGAAGTAAATTGGTTTTGATGACTATCAAGCATCTTAACAATCAAATTTAACCAAAACTTTAGATTGTGAAATATTATAAAGTTGAAAAATTTGTCAATACCAATATAAGGCAACCATTTTTTATATAAATAAAGGTGCTGCTCGTCAATATCTAGTGGCTGAAGTGTGTAGGAAAATGTTCCTAAAATACATTCTAATCGATTTAGGGTATTGTAGGGCCTAGTGGTTACCCAGAGGCGACCGACGTTCGATTGTTTTAGTGTTTTCAATAATTGCAAAGCGCCTTCTTCATATTCAGACAATATTTCATCAAAAGAATCAAACAAAAGCACTACCTTTTTACTGTTGTAAAATGTATTAAATAAATTTATTTTAAACACATTAATTTTATTATGGTGTTCCAGCTTTTTCTTGTTCACTATATGTATAAATTTATCATCATTGATGTACATAGCTTTCATGATTTCGTCAAATATGTCTGCATTTAAAATGTCAATATTTTCTGTGCAATTATAATAAAAAACATCAAGTGCCATATAAAGCAATTTAAAGGCCTCTAGTAAAACAATCTCGATATTGTTATCTTTCCATTTACTCATTTGATCCATTATGATACGGTTAGAAAAATCTAATTTTAGTATCCAATGATCAGTCTCTTGTTTTTTCGGAACATTCTCTAAAAGATAATTAAGCAATGTAGATTTACCCATACCTGCATCTGAACTGATCACTACTGTTTTATCACTTAAATCATTCAAATCGTTTATATTAACCTCGTATTGCGTTTGAAGTAAATTTAAACTAGGGTCACCTGTACTTAAATGTGTTCCAGCTTTATCTCTATCAACATATTGAATAAGTCCGTCAATACTACCATGAGATTTTTCCCAAACAATTACATTTTGTGACTTAACACGTTTGAACCAATGTATATTACGAGATTGGTTTTCATTGCACACAGTTTCAAACGTTTTACTTGAATCTGATATTAAAACTATGTCTTTCTGTTCATCACCAATTAAAATTTCAGTTCCATAGTCGTTACAGATCAATAGTTTATCGTATTGTTCCGTGTTTGAGTTCAATGTTACACAACGGAATAATCTCCTTTTACGGTATTGATCACCTATATTCTTATTATTTGTTTCTAGAGTTTCCGATATCACAAGCTTTTGTTTATTATCTAGTATTTCCCGCAACTGTGTAGGTGTTAAAAAGTTTAAAGATTCATTATCAACTAAACGATTAATAGGAATTTCATTGTTTTGAAATACGACTAACCTTTCAGCTAAAACAGAGTCACTAATGTCAAGATCTTTGAAACATATTTCATCTTTTTCTAGAAAAACCGCATCTGAGAATTTTGTTTTCATATCATTTAAATTACAGGTGCTAGTGACGATGATTAATTTGCCCTCGTAGATTTCGGTTATAATATTTAGTTTTTCTGTTAATATTTTGCTGACTGTTTCTCTACTGATAAGAACTAAGAAATTTGTTTTAGACTTTTCAAAGTCTGCTTTTAGAGCGCTAAAATATTTAGCCGTAAAAACCATATCAACATCAATATACCTGTAATGTTGAAAGTTATTTTTATCAATATTTTGTTGTAATTTCACACACGAAAACTGTATGTCAGTGGAACTTATTATTAACAGTTTTTGTGATGATATAAAAAAATTATGTATGACCTGCAAGTCTACTGATTCCTTTTTAAATGTAACTATGGTGTTATTTATTATATTTTCTTTAACTGTAAAATGTAAGCAATCTAATAATGTACTGCCCAGAATTTTGTTTTCAGCATCACAATAAAACGGACAAGTTTCGTCTATATCAAACGCTTTTCCGTGCAATTTCCACCAACTTTGTATTTTTTCATGGACAATCGGAAATGTGAAATCATATTTGTCTCGAAAATTAGTATCGTATTCTCGACATTTATTTTTAGCAAATTCAATGAATTCATTCTTAAACACATCCCAAACCTCATGCTCTCGTACTTGGTTTGTGTAAAATGTCAGTTTACCCAAAAAGTCTTCAACTAACGCTCGATCGTCCTTTTCATTAATAAAATAAAACTTATTAAAACAGTTAATTCCGACATCAAACCTGTAAATTTTTAAATTGCTATCTTTGTCTAAGTGTTCAAAAACACGCTTTAGATCAGTTGACATGTTTGTAACATTGAGATTAAACTTTAACATCTTAGTTTCAAAATCATAAACAAGAAGTTTTCCTAATAAACCGGCTAGGCCATCTGTATCAAGATCTGAATGTTGTAAAATATTTTTAGGACCGATTACACTTTCAGTAATATCGACAAAAATATATGATGTACCGCTTTTACTATAACCATTTTTCCTAAGCTGAATAAGTTTTCGGCGACACTGCATTTCTTTTTCCACGTCTCCGTGGAAGTTAAAATCAATAATTCCAAATTTTTTAGGAAACTTAAAAGTAGGTAAATCTACATTTTCCTTTTGTTTATCACTATCACTCTTAAAACTATTTGTGACAGCTTTCTGTACAGCTTTATCGATCTTTAATCGTTTGAATATTTCATTTCTCATTGCTACTAAAATAACATCCTGCGATGTTAAAAAGGATTGTCGGAATTTTCCTGTAACATACGGCTTGTTCTTTGTGTATAAAAGTTCGAAAATGTATTGTTCTAAAAACACTTGATAAGTTGTAATAGAAACATCTAACATAATGTTCTGATAATTGTCTTTCATGTGAACAAGACGTTGAGCCAAGATAATTGACCGAGATTTGGCAACTGACTCTAGAATTTTAGTTACATGTACTTTTTGATATTTCAACTTGAATATATTTCCACTCTTGTTAGTTACAACAAACTTATCTGGATTAACATTTTCTTTAAGTTCTTCTTTCAAATTATCTTTGGCAGATGTGTATATTGCAAATTCGTAGTTAACATTTTCACTTGAAAACATTTTTATAATTTTCAAGTAGCTTTCAAAATATTTCGATAAACTGAAATCGCCACTGACTTTCAGAAGCTCGTCGATCATCACCATTCCCTTGCTGGGATGTTCTCTATGTTTAGCTTGCAAAGATATGAGTTTATCTTGAGTCATCCCTTTGCATTTATATTTGAGCATTATATCATCTAGTGCATCTATGCGGTCAAGACTTGTTCGTAGAGAAAATTTTGTAACTTCCTTATTTAACGCTGTTCGTATATAAATGAGAGTCATCAATTTCGTTTCATATAATTGTCCTTCAATACCTGCGGTTTCGTCTCTTTTATCATAAATGTTTCCCTTTAACCATTGTATAATTGAATATTTATTTAAAGCATCAGAACGTTCAGCAAGGTCGATGCTTGTTAGACTGTCATCGTTTTTAATCGTTGCACTAGCTTCTTTTTCTAATAGAAAGCGGACTATTAGCTCTTCCCCATTCTGTACTGCTATATGTAACAATGTATTATGTCTATCTTCGTTATTTCTGACGTTTATATCTTTTACTTTAAGGGCCTTGTTCAAACCATTTATTTTGTTTTGTTGCGTTTCATTTGATCTGATTATTTTGAAACATGTCTTTTGAGGTTCGCTTAAACTCATTTTGGTTTTCACTGTTTGTTAACTATTTGTCGTATAATAATATTTGACTTGTAACATCCTAAAACAAAATTAAATATAAGCACTTTTGGCACAAGATTGAATACGTGCGTTTGGTCAACCTACAGAACCCTACCGGTCAGTTGGAGTTAGTTTACACTTGAAACTTCACAGATCATTTTTAAGCTTCGAAATTTTTTATTTGAAATATCAATCGCTCACTTAATGAAAAAATTACGTGCACTTCCAATTCTGTACATACTAATTTGCATTCAATTGAATGCGCGTTCTTATCTTCAACTGACTAATGATGTCAAATACTGATATCTATTTAGTTTAATTGATAAACGACCTATGATTACAAATCGATAAAATAATATTTCTGATAAAACCAATTTCGTATAAATACCTACTACCGCGCTGCAGCCGTTATTTTTCTTGCGGATGATTTAACCCAATTAGCCGGAAGGACCTTTAATGGTTCACCAGACTTTTTTGGTGAGCCGTCCGATGACGGTTGAACCGATCAAGCACTGTGGATCATCGGGATCGGTGAGTACGCATCGCGGACGTCGCCACTTCGCGCGTCTCTGAGCGGATTGTAGTCGCACGCGAATACAACTAACTTCTTCGGATGTTTGACGAATTTGAATGATGCGTTCTTCATTCACTGCTCGAAAGTCGGCAAGTAAAAATCGATATGGAGGTTTTCATTGCGTAAGAACCGCGGAGCTCCCGTGGCTCTACGCATGAATCGATTCTGAAGAACCTGTAAAGGTTGCAAGTAAGAGCGCTTAGTGTGCGTGAAAACGAATGAGTAAAGAGACTGAACTGTGGGTGTTAGTCACCTCTGCCTATATCTTCGGAAAAAGTAAGTAAACAAGGTTGTCTGGTGCTAAGCGTTCAATGGACTATGGCTAAAATTAGCATTAGTACGCGCAAGCAATAGAGTGTGTCTTGAATACTTGATCATTCAAGAATTCATGATGAATTTATGACTCGGCTGCCCTATGAAACTTTCTACTGCATATTTATCACCTTTTAAATCTGTATTAAACTTTTATTAGTCCTTTATGAGCAAAATGAGCAAAATCATTAACATCATCGTCATCATACAAACTTGAATTTACTTTGCGATACCGACGCACACCACTAACAAAGACGTGGTCGTGGTGACAATCAACTGGTGGTAGGCTTCGGCCGTGGTTATAGACCATCCACCAGACATAGCCACACCGCCAAGAGGCCTTGCCGTGTTCCGGTGCGATGTCTGGTGGAACCATGCGGAGAGGGTGGGTTGGAATTGTGGCTATGGCTAAGTGGCTAAGGCTCATTCCACTGCCACTTTCTCACCGATAATATTCGTAATCACGAGTGAATCAGTAGGTACCTATACTAGGCTGGCGCGTTTCATCGTAGACTACATCATTGCTTAACATCAGGCATGTTATAGTCAAGCGCCAGCCTATCAAAGAATAGAAAACCCCGTGTAATTTTTAATACCCAAATCACAGATAATCTAAAAGATACTACTTATACCCCAAATTAAGGGGGAGAACAACAGTCGATTTGTGTATCAACGCAGAAGTTTGGTGTCGTGTACGTAGGTAGCATCAAAATTAATGGAACGATGTTAAAATTAAATCAAAATGCTTACCAGAACCATAAAGCATAACACAAGTAAGCATATAAAATCTTCATAAAAATGTCTAGTACTTGAATGTTGAACACAATCCTAGTCCTTGTCCATGACGTGTTCGATATTATGTGAAGAATTTCTCAACTTTACATCTAAACCAGCTGAATAATACTCGCGTTCACGATCGAGTTTTGCACGGACATTTTACAGTTTTAAAATATTATATGTATCTGAGTTAAAATAAATTAATGAAAAATAAATTTAACTAATTATATAATTAGAACCAGGTAACAATAACATAATGGAATAATAGGTACATAGCGGCTAGCGAAATTTCCCTTCTCCCTTTATCTAATGTTGGGTACTCTGGAACCCATTTCTTGAGTGAGACCTAATTTCAAATTTTTATGGACCAAACTTACTTTGTCAATGCCAGTAATGTCATTGTCATATCATACTTTTTTTACACTTGACACTTGACACAACGATTAAAGTCAAATCAATCAATCAAAGGTCGCGCTTTGATTGATCATCTCTAGTCTTCATTGAATTGAAGAACGTATTTTGCCTAAATCAGCCTGAATTGGTAATTAAAGTATAAAATCATCTGTTTACTTTACCTGGCACTGTGTATAACTATGTCAGCGAAAGAAAAAGAATTCTTCGGGCCTCTGACATTGCATCAAAAAACTGAAAAACCTTCGATATTTAAGAATGAAGACGAAGTGGACTGTTCTTGTATTTTATGTACAGATATGTTCAAATTGCCTGCAAATGAGAAACAACTAATCACGCATTTGTATATGGAACATCGTCTAGTTATTTCTGATGTTAATCAAATCGCAGATTTGAATGAATATCTACGGTATTGGAGGCTCAAGTTTAAAGGTTAGTCACTATGTTCAAAAGACATCAAAAATATAAAGTCCAGCGACACCATGTGTGACCGGTAAGCTTGCCATTCCACGCGACTGCTGCCAGCCTTCTGAGCAAAAATTAAATGTGCCTATATCTAATACCTATAAACAAGCAATTCTTGTATATAATCTGAATCTCGGAAACGGCTCCAACGATTTTGATAAAATTTAGTATATAGGGGGCTTCAGGGGCGATACATCTAAAATAAATCTAGCTAGGAATCATTTTTATAAAATGTCTTTAAAAAAAAATACCGAGCAAAGCTCGGTCATCCAGATATTGATTCTATTATGCCTAGCATGTGTTGCTATGCCTAAATTAAAGGGATTTGTAAAATTTATGATTGTAGCTGGCTTGGATTTCCAAAACTTTACATTAATTGTGCGCCTATTTTACGTGGTGTAAAAAATATTATGATAACCTTTATTACATAGTGTGGACTTTACAATTGTGTTAAATTACTTTATTGATGTATCTGTAATCTTACTGACAAGTTTATTGTAGAAAAATACATTACCCCATATAAGTGTTACAGATTTTGTGGAGACGCGTACAATGCATTATAACATTGTTATTTCTTGTGGTTTCATTACGTGCACTTATTTTTTTTATTGTTTAATATTTTTATGGATTTTCAATATGTTTTTGTGTATATCTTAAAAAGCTATTATCAAGATATTTATGTATTTGAATCTCTCTCTAAGAGAAACACTGTATAAAGCTCTTACTGCACTTTCTTTTCAAAGTAAAGTTGGTATTTATATCAGCGTTTTCCCAAAGAAGAATTCTATAAGACATGAACTTCAACTAAAATAGACCATTCTAGCAGTTTCTACATCATCAACATGTCTAATTGTTTTGACTGCTTAAGCAGCTGGGTGTAAATATCTATTATAAGTATATATTTACAAAAAAGAAGTATTATAAGTATTATATGTATAGATAGTATATACCAGTTATCTGGTTTCCATAACACAAGCTCAGCTTAGCTTGGGACCAGAAGACCGTGTGTGTTAATGTCCCAGAATATTTGTTATTTATTATTATTATTAATATTCTGAAGAATTGCTCTTTATGTGTAACAATCTAATTTAGAATCAATAGTGATACTATGCATTTCAAATAAGAATAGGACTAGAAAACCGCCATCTTGGACTGGAATGTGCAACAACTTCACGTTTTTCAGTAAGTGGGCAAAAATGTTTGTTTGATATAATAATCACATTTAAATTAAGATAAATTAAAATGCGTGTATCTTATTGCAGTGAAATTGGAAATTTAAAGTTGAATATTTAGGTAGGAACATATTTTAAGCAATGTTTTAAATTAAAACATGAGTTTGTGTTTATATGTTTTTGTATGTGTTTATGTATTTGTGCACAAGTTTGTGGCATCCTAGCGCGTAAATTTACATAGGTAGGTAGCTGTATGTAGCTACATACATAAGTAATTTTATTTACAAATCACTGTTCCATGCATTTTAAATATTATTCTCTGTGGTGGCGCTACTTTTGCTAGGTTTTTTGTATGAAGTTAGCCGCGAGTCCAGTCCTATTCTTATTTGAAACGCACAGTATTTAAAAGTACTGATGATTTAACAGGGTCCAACTCAATTATGTCATTCATATTTGTCTGTTTAGGCATAGAGAATTTTATCACTTTAGTTTTCTTGTCAATATGTAAAATGTTATTAACGTTAAGTGAACGAACCACCTTAAAGTGGTGCGTTGTTTACTTCGACATAATTGTTTCGGTTTCAATTAACTTAAAAAGTCAACCAAGTATCATCTGCAAACAATACAATCTCAGGCTATATACATAATGTTTCTGTATCTGTGTACATGTTTGTCGCATCGTAGCACTTAAATTAATGGACCAATTCTCACGAGGTATTTCCTATTTTAAAGTTGAAGTAATTAAAATTGTTTTTAGCTAAGTTAGGGTATCACCAAAGTGTTTGGACTGATTTTTTACTTAAAAACTGAAGTTATTGATATGGTTCTTTAGCTAAGTTATTAGTTTACTTAATTTTTATTTTAAAGTTATTTCTATATTCGGTTATTTCTGTTCACAGATCATAACTTGCCATATTTCTGCACTACAATGCTAATGGACAGTAAACCTGATGGCACTAAATCGAAAGATGAAGAATATTTTCTACTTGGTGAAGTGTTACCTGAAGACAAAGAGTTACGAACAAATCTTCAACAGAATAAACTAGAGAAACTACTAGAAAGACATCAATATGAACGAGAAGACAAAAATTATGTTCGAGAATGTCTCTTTTGTAGAACTGTATCTACAACATCCAGAGCGAATTACTTAAACCATCTCTATGAAAAACATAATTTCCATATAGCTAAACCTGATAACCTGATATTTATTGATGAACTAATAGATACAATAGCAAAGAAACTGGAAAACTTACAGTGCATTTTCTGTGAAGGAAACTTTAAAGATAGAATGATTTTAAAAGAACATATGCGTAAAAAAGGGCATAAACGTATTAACCCAGAAAACAAAGAATATGACAAATACTTTTTAGTAAATTATTTAGGTGATAAACAAACGAAACAGAGTTTCAAAAGTAGATATAAAAAGAAACCAGTACAGTTAGAGAATGATTCTAATAGTGACAGTGATCCAGAGTGGTCGGAATGGACAGAAGAGAATTGTCCATTAATCACTTGCTTATTATGTGAGCATACTGAGAAAGAATATGACCGTATATTAGACCATATGAAACAACAACATCAATTCTCATTCACAAAAGCCACAGATGGTATGAATTTCTACCATAAAATCAAAATCGTTAACTACATCCGCCGTCAGATACATAAAAGACAGTGTCTGTCTTGTGAAACAAAGTTTGACGATTCCAAAAATTTGGAAAAGCATTTAAAGGAAACGAAACATTGGGTTTTAGCTAAGGAAAAATGGGATCAACCTGAATATTACTTTTCTACTTATGAAGATGATTTGTTTTTATGTTTTATACAAGATGACGATGAGAGTTGGTGGTCGGGTGATGACCAAGAGGTAGAAAATCGTAATAATATGTCTGATAGCATATCTAAAGAAATGGCGATGGCTGTGCTCAGTGAATAAAGGACTAGGCTTTACTGTCTCACTGGTCTATTCTCAAGTATCTTAAGAGCTGGGCCCCGATACTAGGGCTTTAGACATATATCTCTAATAGACTTAAGTTAAAGATAAAATAAGGATTACATTAGTTTTCTGACATTTGTTAAATGTCTAAAGCGTGAGATTGGGGACCTGGACTACGATTTTTGCGCTTTAGAAAATTTTCTCGAACTACATTTGTCGAACATAATATAGAAATGAAATTTAATGAAAACGACATTCCTAATTATAATGTCGATTTCTATAGACTACTCATTGCATTTCGTCCGTTGAGTAGTGGACATCTTTACTCTTTGGTAGTAGAATTATTTCTAAATTGACATTCAGAATACGAAAATTAGTTTTCTATCAATATTCGCCATTTTTTTCAACGTATGTCGAGTTCAAAATAAATGTCTAAATCGCGAGAATCTAGGTCCCGTGGAGATATTAATCCATGCTGGGCAATGCGAGTTGATGGATTTTACGTGTCCTTGAAATTTTTCTGAAACATGTCAGATGTTTTTTGTCGAACTGAGCAGGGGCAATAAAAAAACCCCCGGATGAATGGCAAGACCCGGGAATGAACATGCAGCCTATATTACAAAGCTGATTCTTTGCTCCTGCCTATTATGTAATTAATATATAGTAATAAAAAAAAATTGGTTGCCTGTAAATTCGGTATACGGGCGAAAGTTTTACGTGACAACGACTTTGAGTGGTAAAATAATTTTAATGTGAATATTCATTCGTATAGTAGGAAGAAGGATGAAACATAGTTGAGTGGGAGAGAGACGCAAGGCATTCGGCGGGCCTCTCTCTCGTTCGGTGACTCATCGTAACGTTACCGAGCGTTACACTTTTTCATAAGTGCCTCCCAGCCGCAACCTAATTTAAGACGTTGTCACGTCAATATAGTATAGTTATCCTTGTTAAAAATTTTGTATGCTTGACTTGGCTAATACGCAACCTTAGCTATTAAGCCCAAACTATGTAAATTTTTGCGATTTTAGTTTTACTCCAACTAAGGTCTTAAAATGCGTATATCCATGACCTTGCAAAGTTTAAAATTTCAAAATAATCGCTACCGTAGTTTTTCTAGAGTAATAAATTCATAAGTTCTAAAAGCATAACACTTTATTAGGTCATACTGAAAAGTAGCGATTTTGTAGTTCCGACATTGTTAATGGCTGTGGTCGAAATTAACTTTTGTCTAAGAAATATTTTTGATGTATTCCATACATTTATGCATGTTGAAACATCAAAAGTCAGTGCTTGGCGACTTTCGGATGCCAGAAGTAGTAGCCAAGCCCGCACCGCTCTGGCAACGTCGCCATTGCGTCTTATGAGACAGAGCTCTTATTGATGATGAGAAAAGTAAGTTTATTAAAAGGCGTTCAATTGACAAGGTGACAAATTTATATTTTTAAGTCCGTTTTGTAAATCATTCTAAATTATTGCACAGTATTTTGTTCTTTATAATAAACTAGCGGCCCGTCCCAGCTTCGCCCGGGTAGCTTAGCAATAAATTAAAATTGCGACTATAATTTGAGATTTAAACTATCCTATCTCTCAAGTTGGATCGAACTGCACATGGTGTGCGAATTTTATTATAATCGGTTAAGTGGTTTAGGAGTCCATTGAGGACAAACATTGTGACACGAGATTTATATATATTAAGAAGAAGATTAAGAATCATTATCTTTATAATAAACTAGCTGCCCCAGCGAACTTCGTACCGCCAGCGGACAAAATTGTGAATCTAAACCATTCCCAGATCCCCTTGAACACACACACAAAAAATTTCATCAAAATCGGTCCAGTCGTTTAGGAGGAGTTCAGTCACATACACACGCACACAAGAAATATATATATTAAGATAAAGAATCATTTTATAAAAATGTCGTATGACGTGACGTTCATGAGTGGTTTTTAGTAATAATAATGACGTAACTGTTTTTTAAATTGTAAAAGTAATAAATACGTGTGTGTCTATTTTTTTTAATTATGTATCTACAAGACGGCCTAAGTAAATAGAATTTTGATTATTGACCCTAGAATGATACTAATTAATGAATCACACAAGACCATAATATACCCATATTTGCGAAGTAATAAATGATTAAGGTTATTATTATTAATATTATTATGGTTAACTAAGTATCTTCAAACTTATAAAGGAAACTAAAAAGGAATTATCTACAAATCATGATTTTAACATTTATTTACCATCGCTGTAGCCATATTTATGAAAATAAGATATATAATATTAAAGGTAGATAAAAAGGTTGTTTAATTTGGATTCATAGATAATAGGTTGCTACCTATTTCAATATATGTGTTAGTGGCTACATCTAGCGGTGAAAACAAGAACCGTTCGAGGTTTCAAGGTAAAACCAAAATGTATTCGTATAATCCCCTTCAACAAAAATACTTAGGTAATGAAAAAAGTATGATGCGTCTGTGTTCCTTGCCTTCGGTGTGGGTGGACCGATTTTGATGTGGAGTTTTCATTCGATTGTTGTTAATAGGGTTGCCATCTCTAAAATTTGGAAAACAGGACAAGACGCGTGAAAACCCCGGATTTTAGAGTCCGAAAGCCAGACATGTCAACAAGATCTTTTAAACATATTCAATGTAATAAAAACCAGTTGAAAATAGTATTGTCTTAGATTTACGCGAATATCACACATTGAAATAAAATAACTTTATAACGGACTTAATCGCGGTTTATTTAAGATAAAATCTAAAATAAACCACGATAAAATCCGACGTTTCAAAGTCTTTTCAGACTTCATGTTCACGGGCAGACTGAGGTATTTGACATCCGAAAATATTAATCACAATTATTACTGACTACCTCCAAACATTAATATTTAAGTTGCGTTCCGATTTAAGCAAACTGAGCTCACTGTGTCTTGAATTCTGAGTTGATTTTGCTTGGGTTTTGGCACAAGTAAATTAAGCTCTGGGTCCCAAGCTGGCGGTATATTCAGTTGAAAATGTCATAAATCACCTTTTTTATTCATTCATTATTATAACAAAACAGAATCATATTACAATTTGTTACAAATTGTTTATATAAATCAGTTACTTGATTCGTCAGTCAATCGTGGTGTGCGAGCATAGTGCGTGTCTCGTGGGCGGCCCACAATTTACAATAGTCAAAACCATACCAGAATAGTCATACAAATGATATATTACTCAATTTATCCTCTAAATAGTCAGCTAAGCTATAGTAACACTTGGATGTAAGATATTTATCTCCTTAACTGCAATTTAAATTTTTCCAAGGGATGATCTTTGATTCGTTTGGGTATTTTATTATAAATGACTGGCGCTAGACAAAAAACACTGTGGCGCTTTAATTTTGTGTTAGCTCTTACCATGCACAATCTATCTTTGATATCGTCTCGACGACTGCGAGCAATAACATCAGAAATTTTACCAAATAGTTTGGGGTTACTTTTTACGAAGCATGCCACCTCATATATATATATATATATATATATATATATATATATATATATATATATATATATATATATATATATATATAAAAGAAAGTCGGGTTTGTTACAACACTTATAACTCGAGATCTGCTGAACCAATTTTAATGGTTATTGATTAGTTGGATTTGCCTCCGCCCAGAATAGCATAATACATATTAATGAATACTTAATCATTTCAATTTAATTTTTATTTCCGAAAATAATATATATGATTTATTCTACAGGTTAACAAAAGTGTAAATGTCTTTTTATAGGTTGTCTATGATTTTTATAGATAAGCTATTCATACGTAGTGGTTATATACTCTTTGAGCTATTGTCTATGTCGATTGTCAATGTCTATTTGGTGGTTTTATGTGGTTTTATGCGAGTGCACATTCAGTATTAATATTAATAACAATGCCGCGTACTAGAAGATCTATTTTTTCCCAGCGGAGCCGTAATGCCATTAGGCAACGGAATATCGCGAGTCAATTATCTGATGAAGAACGAGAAATTGCACGAGAAGAGCGCCGCGTTAGTATGGAGCAAAGAAGGGAATTAGTTCGTGCTTCTCAAACAGAAGCGCAAAGAGAGGCAGCCCGTGAAACAGCTAGGTTAGAAACGAGAAATCGTCGAGCTTATCGTACAGATGAACAGAGTGCAAGAAGAAATGGTTCAAGTACTGATTTGAACTGAGCAGCGTTTGTATATGACCATCGACCACCATCGACTACAGCTTGCATCGTTTAGTTTGCATTGGTCCAATGGACGTAGTTTGCCAGTATTGTGGAGCATTGAAGTTTGCTGGTGAAACGCCTGGTTTGTGCTGC
The DNA here is from genome assembly GCA_936450015.1 of Meganola albula. NCBI lineage: Eukaryota > Metazoa > Arthropoda > Insecta > Lepidoptera > Nolidae > Meganola > Meganola albula. The sequence goes on from OW388159.1 coordinate 3,182,753, forward strand.
CTTAGTGGTAAAGTGAAATTGCCATTATTGGTCCCGTCACCAGAGCCATTGTGCTCCCTGCTTTGAATTGAGCAGCGTTTGTATATGATTGCACCATCTACTACAGCTTGCATCGTTTAGTTTGCATTGGTGCAATGGACGTAGTTTGCCAGTATTGTGGAGCATTGAAGTTTGCTGGTGAATCGCCTGGTTTGTGCTGCCTTAGTGGTAAAGTGAAATTGCCATTATTGGTCCCGCCACCAGAGCCATTGTGCTCCCTGCTTTATGGCGAAACGTTATTATTTGAAAAAAAAAAAGTGTTTGTAAATATAACTAACTATGGCTTTGACTTGACAGATTCAAGGCCAGATTTGCCATCGCATTGGATCATTGCAACCTATAGAAGATGCACAGCATGAATTCTTGCAAATATACTTCATGGGCAATATGGAAGAACAACTTGACCGGCGTCAAGGGATCAACACAGCTACGAAAAGAGTAATTCTCCAAGATCTGCAGCTAATGCTTCATGAACATCATGAATTGGTCAGGCTGTTCAAGACTGCTTTAGAGCGCATGCCAAGTGATGACTATAAAGTTGTGATCAGAGCAGATAAAAGACCAGCTGGAACACATGAACGCACATTTAATGCTCCAACAATAGATGAAGTGGCAATCCTGATTGTTGGTGAAAACTTGGAAACACGTGATATTGTACTTACACGACTAATGAATTAAAATTATTAAAAAAAATATTATTATTATTTTGTTTGTCTTTTTTTTATCTCGGAGCTATGGAGCTCCGGACTTTTGGAAGGGGTGCGTGGGGCCGAAGCCAACACGTAGAGGCCTGTTAGACAATTTTGCTCTAAATGTAATGTGGCACCAACCGACGATTGTCCCTGTTCGAACCATATAGGTACAACAAAAGACAATCCCCGGTTAGACCAGGACTATTGCAGAATATAGGAACTAAAATCTAGGTTATGGTGGTGGGTGCTAATGGATTAGGTAACTAGGACTATGGATGGACTATGGCCCCTGCCTGACCAATGCAAATTAACACGGATAAAATGGCAGGGGGTGACTCGCCCAGTCAATAAATGGGCCCCGTATGGCCACTAAAAGAAGCGACAAGGGATAACATATTCTGTGGGGCTAGAGGAGTAGAGTGGTGTCCCACGGCATTCTACCCAATCATTGGCTCCCTAAGGGTCCATCCTCACGTGCCCACTAGCCACTTACGGGACACTTCCTCCTCCGAGCATCTCTGCTCTCACGACTCAACTCAAGCCGGCCAATGAAGGCAAGCAAGAGGTGGGAGATCTGTCCCCCGTCAGGGTTCACTCCAGCCAGTCAGTAAAGACAAGCCAAGGAGGTGAGGGACAGGATCTTCTCCCTGGAGCACTCGGGTCCGTATGGTCGCTACGCCATAACAGCTCGCCACAAGCTGCCCTACGGCCTTATTATTATTATTGTTATTATTATACATATTATTATTATTCGTAAATTCGGTCACTAATGAATTACATTGTTAAGCAACACGTCTTTGGGAATACTCGATGCTGGATATATTCAATCGAATGGCAAAAACGAGGCCTACCGCATGCTCACATTCTACTTAATTTGGTTAGTCGAAAGAATTCGGCCAGATCAAATAGATGACATCATATGTGCAGAGATTCCTGCTCCTGAAACCGATCCAGACCTACATGATGTTTTAATCACGAATATGATTCATGGACCGTGTGGCACTATCAACCGCCAATCACTGTGCATGGTCGACGGCAAGTGTTCCAAACGGTATCCACGAAAATTGACGGCAGAGACCATTACAGGCAACGATGGTTATCCATTGTATCGGCGTCGATTTGTCAAAGCGATCCGTTCGCACGAACTTAGCTTTACTCAGAAATGCCACGTCATTACACTTGGAACGCTAAATCGAAGAAATTTAAACGTCGGAAGCAAGGCGATGCAGTTCCTGGTCATCCAGATATGCGTTCTACTGATGCTATTGGTCGTATTTACACAGTTCATCCGAAGAATGATAAATGTTTCTATTTGCGGTTGTTGCTGGTACATGTTCGAGGGCCAACATCATTTGAATCACTACGAACTGTTAATGGTATAGTGTGCCCCACATTTCGTGCAGCATGTCAAGAGCTGAATTTGCTTGAAAACGATAATCATTGGGACACGACAATCGCTATAGAAATTATTTCTGCATCTCCAAGTCAGATACGCACATAATTTGCTACAATCATTTCGACATGCTTCCCATCGAACCCACGTGACCTATGGAACAAATACAAAGATAACATGTCTGAAGATATTTTACATAGAATTTGCGTTATCTCAAGAAATTCCGATCTTCCGATTTTTTTCTGACATGAGTTTGAAGTACTTAATTATTATTATTTTTTTAATTTTTATTATCATTGTGTATGTTTTCATAATCATTGATTAAGGTATAACTAATACTTTTATGTTTCTATCTATAATAATGTTATTTTGTATCATTGTATTACGTTCATCAAAGCCTAAATTAGTTCAACTAAAAGGTAAACGACATTCATAGACTGTTAGGCGGTAAGAAATTCGCCGGGTCAGCTAGTATATATATATAAAGAAGGAAGACTTAAAATGTTATACTTTATAAAATACGGTTTACAGCTATCGGTTATTTTTAAACCAAACATAGCCCTAATGCACCTTTTCTGAGACTTGAATATTAATTGTTTATTTGTTGAATTGCCCCAGAATATAATACCGTATCTAAGAATGGAACTAACTAAACCGTGGTATGCCGTTATTAGGGCGTTTGAGCTTAAAACATATGAAAGTCTGTATAGGGCATAAGCTGCAGAATTTATTCTCTTATTTAGTTGCTCAATATGTGCTTTCCAGTTAAGATTTTTATCTATTGTTAGCCCTAAAAATTTTGTTGAATCTGATTTTGTAACGACGGTACCTTGGTAGTTTACATTTATGTTTGGTGGTGTTAAACGTTGACTGAAAAACATGACATTAGTCTTATCTAAATTAATTTTCAAATTGTTATCATTTAACCATTGAATTGTTGAGGCTATTGTAGCATTTATATCATTTTCAAAATTATTTTTATCAGTGGAATGTACAGTAACCGTGCTATCATCGGCAAAAAGTGATATTGGGTATTTAGTTACTGTAGGTAGATCATTTATATATATAATGAATAGCAATGGGCCCAATACACTCCCTTGTGGCACACCGTATTTAATTATCTCTTCGTCTGATGTATAGGTCATCTCTTTTTTTGTATTAGTATTTATTTTGATAATTTCTGTGTACTGTCTACGATTTCTTAAGTAGGATTCTAAAAGATTTTGCACGTTCCCTCGTATCCCATATGCTTCTAATTTATTTAACAATATGTCATGATCAACATAATCAAAAGCCTGAGTCATATCGCAATAGATTGCACATACTGGGGTCTTTGAATCCACGCAGCTCATAACTTTATTAATAAAATCAAAAACCGCCATGTTTATGGTTTTGTTTCTTCGAAAACCTTTTTGGTGTTCTGAAAGAATATTAAATTTTTCTAAATAATTATATATTTGTGAGTATAAATACTATTCGAAAACTTTAGAAAAAATAGGGATAAGTGCTATCGGTCTGTAGCAATTCATGTTTTGCCTATCACCTTTTTTAAACAACGGCCTTATAACTGACGTTTTTAAACTTTCGGGGTAGGTTCCTGTGGTTATACACAAGTTTAATTCGTTAAAAGGCAGGCAAAGGTTTTGTCAACAAAACGTTGTCTTATTTTTATTTTTATTTTCTTTCTGTGGTTTTCATTCAAAAGCAGAAGTGTTATAGATGGTTGTTTTTTTAAGTTTTTTTTTATCTTAAGGTCAAGAGGTATTACAGATTTTGAAATAATGTAAGCTAAATGTATGCATCTACTATCTAGGCATTGCGTATAGTAAAATGAAATATTTTAAAATGTAAATTATGAGACGAATATTGAGAAAGCTTCGGTCCAAAATTAAAAAGTTTGGCATCGTTTGTAGGTACTCCTTTTGTACAGAACACCCACTTGAAGAAGAATTTATATATTATACACTGTGTAGATCTCATTCTAGAGGCTACTCTCATTCAATTGCTTGAGTAGGTAATAGGATGAAAGTTGTTAGTTGATTTAAATGATTCATATTATATATTGTTATGGACCGCAGCCTGGTTAGTTGTCAGTGATTGTAACTAAGTCTTAATGGTCAATGTCAATACCGAAAGTTAGGTGGATGTGCGGATCTATCAATCAGATAGTAATCTATGCTTAAAGTAGTCTATGGTGCGTATAGTGAACGCTCGTGGTTGTTACTGATACTTTACTACAGATAACGAAGTGTATTAATATTCACTTGTTTTACCTTTGCGATAACTGGTAAGTACCCTTTGTGTTGTAGGTTCCATTTTCGACTAACATATATATTAAACAGGCGAATTCTACCTTCGTATTATTAGGAAACTCGTCCTGCTAACCATGTAGCGCCAGAATTTGAATACCTACTTTTTTTATCAAAAACGTAATAATATTCTCTTAAAAATGTTTACTGGTCTATTCAACTCGATTATTTATGTAGATCTGTACGTACTGGTATCTAAGTACATAAGTACTTAATTTACAATAGGTTAAAAATATTAGTCTACAAAAAAGAAAAATGAATTAGATTAAAGTACGTATGTATTTTGTTTCGGTTATTCTCAAGTAAACATTTGCTTTTTTGCCTCGCTTGTAGCAATACTATCAGCTAACGTTGCCCTTGCTAGATTTAACATAGACAGACCGATGGGCAGTATTAGTAAATAACTTAAAATGCAATTTCGTACATGAGATTTGTTTTTACTTTGTTTCTCTCTGTCCGGTTGTAATCATCAACACATAGGTCGGAGGCGTGGTTGAATGAGTCATATTGATAACATGCGAGACACACATGGCATTTGACGTAGGTAGGTTTGTTTGCGCGGGAGAATGAATGCTCGTACAGATAATTAATATTAAAATCCATAGACGTCTTTAGCACTACTAGCTCCTGGCAACCACTTGACCTTTGCTCTTTTACACATTATTAAAAATATTCGTTACTTGGGACTGGGGGCCATAGAGATCTTTAGTCACTTGCAAAAAGTCAGAGTACCTAGTATAAGCCTACCTAAGCACCTACCTACCTAAGTACCTATATTTATAGGCTTATATTCAACTTCCAATGTAGGTATGTTAATTCGGGAGGAATCTTGCAATAGTTACAATTCCATTTTGTAGAAGATGGTTATTTGTTTTGCACTCCTTAGCCATTCTTCAACTTTTGGTAGTACCTAAACTAATTTTTTAGCACTTAAAATAGTACTGGTAATGCAGCAAAGACACGATCGGCCGACTATCGGCCGATTACCAATCAACCGATTTCTGCATCGGCCGACTGTCGGCCGATTACCAGCTGAGGATAGTATAGAATAATAGATTTGAGTAAAGTTTCCTCTGTATTCACGGCTACACAAGCTATAAATTTCTAGTATAAGCTGATCTCGCATTGTGAAGGATCTTCGTACAACGAGAGGTTAGCTTTACTAGAACGGTATAGCTTGATGTGTATCCGTGACTACATGTGTGTTGTTTCATATAATTTACAAAATGTATGCGTAAAAGTTTTTGTGTATATTAAAGAAATAAGAGATAGTTTGGATGACAATTTAATGCATGTGTAGCTGTGTCACGTCAAAATCCAACTTGGCGAAATATCCAAGATGACGAACTTGTTACTTTGAATGCCCTTCCATAACTTAATCTATTAAATAAAAGGACTTGCTGAAAATAACTTGACTTTTTAGTGCATTTTAATAATAGCTTGTATTATGGAAAGTTTTTTACTTGAAGTTGAATTATACGAGTTGATTCTAAATTCCGTGTCATTTTCGATATTAGTTTTTCAGTTTTCGACCAAATGGCGTTAATAGTAGGTAACATATTAATTAAAGGAGAGGTCTAGAATTTTGAACAGCAATGTGATATACCTCATTGGAAAGCTTATTTAATAAGCTATTAGAATTTAACTAAACACGAATTTTAGGAGCACCCATTTTTGTAAAAATCAAAAAAATGTAATAGAAAAACAAAACGCACATTACCTTTAATTATCCGTTTCCTAAGCAGTATAAATATTGCAATCACGTCAATAATTGCATTCTGTTACAGTACTTTTTTCTTTTAATATTATTCTAGCTGCAGCTTAATGTAATTATGACGAAAAATATTTGTTATCTTATTAGTGTAATAACAAAACGCGTGGAAAAAAATATAATTACGGGAAACGTCATGATGTCATTGTCATTGATCAGTTTGATTGACAGCGTTCTAAATAATTTTAATTTTTTTGGTTGCTCAATTGTCATTTGGCCATGGGGTTGCCAATTGCAATAATCATAATATTGCATTAAGGATTCTTATTTTCAATTTAAATTTTTTAAAAAACGGGGGGGTGTAAAATTATTTTAAATACACCAAAAAATTTAATTAATTATGCTCTATTAACCTATGTAACTCAGATTGCTGTTCAAATTTACAATTATTTTAATCCCAGGCTCTATACATTTTTTGAACGTCTCCTTTACTAGTTTATGTTAGGATAATATTATTAATAATTAATAAAAAAAAAGAACTACTTGTGCGTGATAAGATGAGACTCACCTGGAATACAACCCTCCGCCCGCTACCCCTCTAACTTCCCTCAAGCTCCCGTGTTGTGCTGCAGGCAACGCCATTTTTTTAACATCTTAGTATTGTACTAAGACGATTCGCTCCAATTTTATAATCTTACTAGTCGAAATCTTTATTTACTAAAATGGATGCTCTGAAAATTCGTGTTTTGTTGAATTCCAATAGCTTATTAAATAAGCTTTCAAATGAGGTATATCACATTGGTGTTCAAAATACTATCCCACTTTTGACCTCTCCTTTGAAAACTCACTACCATTCTCAATAAAGTATATCATATAAATGCTTAGGTGGTGGAATAATGTAAGAAACATCCTATCGATTCACAAATGCAAGTATGGATATAGCTATCAATAACACAATCAGTCCGTGATAAGAACACACGTTCCTCATGTCCACACACTCCCTAATCATTTCAAATTGTCAATATCATTTGAGTTCAAATGCTGTTAGATAAAATTTAAATTATTGTTACATATACTGGTGGCGTAGTGGTTAGTGACCTTGACTGCTAAGCTGAAGGCGGTAGGTTCGATTCTCACCCAGGACCAATCTTTGTATGATGAGCACGAGTAATTGTTCTATGTCTGTGTGTAATTTACAAAAGAAAATGACTCCGTTCCTAGTTACCATAACATAAGCAAATATAATTGCTTAATAATAATTAGAGACTAGATGGTGCTGTGTTTTGTGTGAAAATATTACTATTCATCATTATGTTAGCATAGAGTGAGCAACTCATATTATTCTGTAAAAAGTTATCTAAGTCCCTCTTGAAATAAAAGAAAAACAAACAAAAAAGAACTTATGCACATTTATTTTGTTTTAGGACATTATGAGTTTAAAATTACTTTTCACTGTTAACCTGTAGTGAAAATCAGAATGGATTCAAGTGAGAAGACATGTTTTAAAATAATCAAATCAAATGAAACGCAACAAAACAAAATAAATGGTTTGAACAAGGCCCTTAAAGTAAAAGATATAAACGTCAGAAATAACGAAGATAGACATAACACATTGTTACATATAGCAGTACAGAATGGGGAAGAGCTAATAGTCCGCTTTCTATTAGAAAAAGAAGCTAGTGCAACGATTAAAAATGATGACCATCTAACAAGCATCGACCTTGCTGAACGTTCTGATGCTTTAAATAAATATTCAATTATACAATGGTTAAAGGGAAACATTTATGATAAAAGAGACGAAACCGCTGGTATTGAAGGACAATTATATGAGACGAAATTGATGACTCTCATTTATATACGAACAGCGTTAAATAAGGAAGTTACAAAATTTTCTCTACGAACAAGTCTTGACCGAATAGATGCACTAGACGATATAATGCTCAAATATAAATGCAAAGGGATGACTCAAGAAAAACTCATTTTTTTGCAAGCAAAACATAGAGAACACCCCAGTAAGGGAATGGTGATGATCGACGAGCTCCTGAAAGTCAGTGGCGATTTCAGTTTATCTAAATATTTTGAAAGCTACTTGAAAATTATAAAAATGTTTTCAAGTGAAAATGTTAACTACGAATTTGCAATATACACATCTGCCAAAGATAATTTGAAAGATGAACTGAAAGAAAATGTTAATCCAGATAAGTTTGTTGTAACTAACAAGAGTGGAAATATATTTAAGTTGAAATATCAAAAAGAACATGTAACTAAAATTCTAGAGTCAGTTGCCAAATCTCGGTCAATTATCTTGGCTCAACGTCTTGTTCACATGAAAGACAATTATCAGAACATTATGTCAGATGGTTGTATTACAACTTATCAAGTGTTTTTAGAACAATACATTTTTGAACTTTTATACACAAAAAATAAGCCATATGTTACAGGAAAATTCCGACAATCCTTTTTAACATCCCAGGATGTCATTTTAGTAGCAATGAGAAATGAAATATTCAAACGATTAAAGATCGATAAAGCTGTACAGAAAGCTGTTACAAATAGTGTTAAGAGTGATAGTGATAAACAAAAAGAAAATATAGATTTACCTACTTTTAAGTTTCCTAAAAAATTTAGAATTATTGATTTCAACTTCCATGGAGACGTGGAAAAAGAAATGCAGTGTCGCCGAAAACTTATTCAGCTTCGGAAAAATGGTTACAGTAAAAGCGGTACATCATATATTTTTGTCGATATTACTGAAAGTGTTATCGGTCCTAAAAATATTTTACAACATTCAGATCTTGATCCAGATGGCCTAGCAGGTTTGTTAGGAAAACTTCTTGTTTATGATATTGAAACTAAGATGTTAAAGTTTAATCTCAATGTTACGAACATGTCAACTGATTTAAAACGTGTTTTTGACCAATTAGAAAAAGACAGAAATTTTAAAAATTACAGGTTTGATGTTGGAATTAACTGTTTTAATAAGTTTTATTTTATTAATGAAAAGGACGATCGAGCGTTAGTTGAAGACTTTTTAGGTAAACTGACATTTTACACAAACCAAGTACGAGAGCATGAGGTTTGGGATGTGTTTAAGAATGAATTCATTGAATTTGCTAAAAATGAATGTCAAGAATATGATAGTAATTTTCGAGACAAATATGATTTCATATTTCCAATTGTCCATGAAAAAATTCAAAGTTGGTGGAAATTGCACGGAAAAACGTTTGACATAGACGAAACTTGTCCGTTTTATTGTGATGCTGAAAACAAAATTCTGGGCAGTACATTATTAGACTGCTTACATGATACAGTTAAAGAGAATATAATAAATAACACCATAGTTAAATTTAAAAAGGAATCAGTAAACTTGCAGGTTATATATGATTTTTTTACATCATCACAAAAACTGTTGATAATAAGTTCCACTGACATACAGTTTTCGTGTGTGAAATTACAACAATATATTGATAAAAATAACTTTCAACATTACAGGTATATTGATATTGATATGGTTTTTACGACTAAATATTTTAGCGCTCTAAAAGCAGACTTTGAAAAGTGTAAAATAAGTTTCTTAGTTCTGATCAGTCGTGAAACAGTCAGCAAGATATTGTCAGAAAAAATAAATAATATAAAGGATATCTACAAGGGCAAATTAATAATCGTCACTAGCACGTGTACTTTGAATGATATGAAAACAAAATTCTCAGATGCGGTTTTCCTAGAAAGAGATGAAATATGTTTCAAAGATCTTGACATTAGTGACTCTGTTTTAGCTGAACGGCTAGCCGTATTTCAAAACAACGAAATGCCTATTAATCGTTTAGTTGATAATGAATCCTTAAACTTTTTAACACCTAAACAGTTGCGGGAAATACTAGATAATAAACAAAAGCTTGTGATATCGGAAACTCTAGAAACGAATAATAAGAATATAGGTGATCAATACCGTAGAAGGAGATTATTCCGCTGTATAACATTGAACTCAAACACGGAACAATACGATAAACTATTGATCTGTAACGACAATGGAAGTGAAATTTTAATTGGTGATGAACAGAAAGACATAGTTTTAATATCAGATTCAAGTAAAACGTTTGAAACTGTATGCAATGAAAACCAATCTCGTAATATACATTGGTTCAAACGTGTTGAGTCACAAAATGTAATTGTTTGGGAAAAGTCTCATGGTAGTATTGACGGACTTCTCCAATATATTGATAGAGATAAAGCTGGAACACATTTAAGGACAGGTGACCCTAGTTTAAATTTACTTCAAACTCAATACGAGGTTAATATAAACGATTTGTATGATTTAAGCGATAAAACAGTAGTGATCAGTTCAGATGCAGGTATGGGTAAATCTACATTGCTAAATTATCTTTTAGAGAATGTTCCGAAAGAACAAGAGACTGATCATTGGATACTAAAATTAGATTTTTCGAACCGTAACATATTAGATCAAATGAGTAAATGGAAAGATAACAATATCAAGATTGTTTTACTAGAGGCCTTTAAACTGCTTTATATGGGACTTGATGTTTTGTCTTATAATAGCATAGAAAATATTGACATTTTAAATGTAGACATATTTGACGAAATCATGAAAGCTATGTACATCAATGATGATAAATTTATATATATAGTGAACAAGAAAAAGCTAGAACACTATAATAATATTAATTTGTTTAAAATAAATTTATTTAATACATTTTACAACAGTAAAAAGGTAGTGCTTTTGTTTGATTCTTTTGATGAAATATTGTCTGAATATGAAGAAGGAGCTTTGCAATTATTGAAAACACTAAAACAATCGAAAGTCGGTCGTCTCTGGGTAACCACTAGGCCCTATAATACTCTAAATCGATTAGAATATATTTTAGGAACATTTTCCTACACACTTCAGCCACTAGATATTGACGAGCAGCACCTTTATTTATATAAAAAATGGTTGCCTTATATTGATCTTGACAAATATTACAACATTATAATATTTCACAATTTAAAGTTTTGGTTAGTTTTGATTGTTAGCATGCTTGATAGTCATCAAAACCAATTTACTTCATATCCTTTACATTTAGAAATGATATCAGATATTTATAGGGATAGCTTTAAAACATTCGTGATCAAAAAAACAAAAGACGATAAAAAATCGGCCGAAGAATTTGACGCCATAATGAAAATTTCTAACTTAGGTAGTCTTTATAAAAAGTTTGTTGAAAAGAAGTTTAAAATTGAATGTAAAATGCAAGAGGACAAACATCCAAAATTTAAGTCGAATGTAAAAAAACTACGCAATTTGTTTTTATCCACACACAAAAAAGTTAGTGTTTACTATCTTATTGCACCAAAAATTGCCAAGGAAATGCTCTCGGTTCAAGATATCAATGAAATACAAGATTTCATAGACAGCTTAAAATTAAAAGAAGAAAATAACGGAATAGTACAAGTCACTCCAGGTAACCAAATCAAATTTGTTCACATAACATTCGCAGAATACTTTACTGCGGAATTTATATGCGAAAACATAACTTCGCAAACCTGGTCTTATTGTGTATGGAATTACTTAATAAACACTACGTTTGACCCTAATAAAACCGGTGTCAGTAAATTTCTTGACAAAATATTATCTTTGCCTGAAAACAAACTTATTAATTCGTCAAAACCAAATCATCAACAGATAGCATTTATACGTTTAATAGCTCAGGATGAAATTGGTGATACTCTAGTAAATATGATTGCTAAAGGATATATTAATATTGTGTTATTAATTCTAAAATGTATCAATACAGTGATAAATGAAAGAAATATAAATGATTTTATAACATTGATTTGCAAAAAGCGACTTACATTTTGTATAATGTGTCAAGCTATGGAATCTCTCGATTTCAGAGTAGTTTCATATATTATGAAAATGATAAAAGATGTTGATGAAGTGAAACTAAAAAATGTGTTTTTTTGTCAAGACTTACCTAAATGCCATCCATTTGCTGTATTATTATATAATTATCATAATGATATTCCTGAAAAGTTTAATTTTGTAATGCATGAGTTAGTGAACCACAGTGATAGTGATTTATTAGTGGAGCTCTTTTCTTTGTCACAAGTTGTTTTCTCTGAATGCAAAAAAAAATATTTTGATCCAGATTTTTTGTCAGCTCATTTGCCATTTATAAGAGATCGTATACTTAAGGAAGCGGGTTCAGGGTATCTAAAGCAACTTAATGAAATTCAGCGTGAGAAATTGTGGCATTTACTTGACAAATGGTCTTCTGATACTAAATGGGTACAGTTAAAAAAAATGGCTAAATTGACCATTACATTCAGGAATACACTGTAAGTATTGCATAATGTTCTTGAAACAATAGACAAAAAGCTTAGTCGCAAAAAAATCGCAGTTCATGGTGTTTAAGGCTGGCGGTAAGTGTCCTAATGTTATACCTCCTATAAAACTGTATAACGAACCTCTAGAGAGTTCTAGAGGGTTTACTCTTTCAAATACCTAGGACACATTGTTGCCGACACCCTTAAAGACGATAAAGATATTGAAAGAGAACGTAGAGCGCTCTCAGTCAGGGCAAATATGTTGGTTCATAGATTTAGTCGCTGTTCGGACCCAGTTAGAATAAGCCTGTTCATAGCTTTTTGCACATTTTATTATTCCGCCAGTCTATGACCCAACTATACCAAGAAAACTTTTGAGGCATTACGCGTTCAGAGCGAATGCCTCAAAAGAATATTATCTTTGCCTGAAAACAGACTTATTAATTCGTCAAAACCAAATCGTCAACAGATAGCATTTATACCTACGTTTATTAGCTCAAGAAGAAATTGAACGTGGATAGTTTCCAAACTATACGCAAGAAGGGTGCGTCAATGCTATACAGAATACGCGGCAGCAGCCACAGCGTTCATAACGAAATGGCTGCTGTGATTGTAAAAACAAATTCTTTTATAAAAATTATTTACTTAGTTCTTAAGTTTTTACTAACCCAATATGGATCATTGTTGTCCGAAATTAATAATTTTATTTTTAATTATTTATTTATAGTGCAATATTCGTCACCAGATGTCATTCATGTTTTGCATGCTCAAAGAGTAAAGTGTATTTGGACCAAATATTAAAGATCTTAAACCATGTACATACATTCATTGCAAATAAACAATTTGATTTGATTCAAAATGTGTGTGTTTAAAACGAGTGCTTATTCATTATGGAAGTCGTTTTTACATATCAAATGTTACAAATGGATACTTCTTATGCTAACAGAATGTTTCCACAAAAAAATGTTGGTATTTTATTAACCTGAGTAGAAAGATTTAAGTCTATATTCGCATTGTACCCTTAACCACATTGCGGTTCGTCATGATCCTTACTCCCTTACAAATATATTAAATGCGTAAGCAACTTTGTCTGTCTATGTGTCGTAATTTGACGTCCAAGCTACTCAACCGATTTGGACGAAATCGGAGAAAAACATAGGGTAGTTTTTATAGCACAAAAAAAATTAGGACTTTTTAAATATGAAAACAACGGTAAAATTTTTAAAGAATTCATCAAATCATCAAAAATGTACACCATAGATGTGGAGGAATAATTTATAGCAAAAGCTTAGGGTGTTAATAAATGTGTAAGTAGCAAATTAATTTTGGATGACTATAAAGTATGTTTATTTTACAAAGAAATCCATTAGAGAAATATGTCGCAAAAGGTCCACAAAACTATCTACTAACACAAGTTATTAACAAAATATCTTTATCACATAACGATACCAAACGGTATTACTTAAAGACTCAACAAACACGCTTGCTTGGGATCATTATAAAATACAGAACATAGGTTGAGCTTTTTTCTCTGTACCAATAATTATGTAATGTGATGTAAATGTACTTAGACTTTAAAAAAGATTACATACTCAACTTTTATTTAAATGTTTTTAATAATTATTATACCATATTATTTCTAAAATAAATTTCATATCATTTAAACATTCGTTTCATTAATTTCGACACCTTTTCGAGAGCACATGTGTATTAAAAATGAGACATTTTGTTCATCCTGTCACCGCCATTGTTGCCGGCCCAAGTGGTTGTGTAAAGTCAAATAATGTAACAAACTTCATTGAATTTAACATGTGTGATGAATAGGAGCCAAATCTTATTATCATTGACGATGTTATGAGAGAATCACAAAAGACAAAAGGTAGTCACCACAGAAATTTAAGTGGGTTCATTATGTTCTTCATTATAATTAGAAGTGTTGTAAGAAGTTAGGTTTCGTAAGTTGTTATTAGACGCACGCATAGCATCGCGCGCGGCGTGTCACTGACTCTGGCAGAGCCACCATCAGGGATTTTCATTTTGAAAACACAAAAAAATTGTCGCTAATTAGTCGAAATTTGTCGCCAAATATCAGAATTTGTCGGTCACTGGTTCAAAAGATATAAGGGTTTATAGGTGGCCGATCTGGAGAGAGTCTCCCCAGCAGGGCCACATTTATATCTCAAAAACTAGGGCACCTAGCAAATATCTCTTTTCTCCCATAATTTGTCACCAATTAGTCGGAATCAGTCGCCAAATATCAGAGTTTGTCGGTCACTGGTTCAAAAGATACAAGGGTTTATAGGTGGCCGATCTGGAGAGAGTCTCCCCAGCAGGGCCACATTTATATCTCAAAAACTAGGACACCTAGCGAAGATGTGTTTTCTCCCATATTTTGTCGCCAATTAGTCGCAATTTGTCGCCAAGTCACAGATTTAATCGGATCTTAGTTTAGGAGATATAATGAGTTCAATTAGTAAGGTATAGTCCAAGAGCTAGGTCGAAGAGTTCACGAAAAATACCAAGAAAAAAATATTTCTATTAATATGTGTAATATACTTCTAGTTTTATCGGTCTAAAGTCTTTAGAAATGTCCGAGAGAGATAAATTCTCAATTTAATTCATGTTTTTATGTTTTAAATTACTAGGTTAGAGTGGCTTAAACTTCTTTGAAAACATTAAACCTTGCTCTTGGTCTATTTGGTGAAAGATGTACAGTCGCATGCAACTGTTTTACCACTTTACAATGTTAAGCTCTAATTAACTTTAGAATAATAAATAAATGTCGTACCTTTAGTAAAATGTTTAAAATACTTAAACGTTGAAAAAGTATTGTTAATTGTAATCAAATTTTATTATATAAAAATGAATTTCCATAAAGTTCGTTTGATGTGTGTTGTGTTGGTGTGTATTTTGAGGTGATTGCGAGTGTTGTGTTGTGGGTATGGACGGGTTGAGTTTTTATTTTATCTTAATTGAGGTTAGAATAATAAAACTTCTGTTGTCGAAATATAAAATGATTTATTACCTTAAAATTATTGTACTTTCAGAAAATGTTACAAATAGGTATTTGTAACATTTATAAGTAGGTACTTATTCAATATTATTAACAGATACAGTTTGTGACTTTGGATGTTAGGGGTAATCTCCGGTAAAACTGATCCGATTTTGAAATTTTTTTCACTTTTAGTCTAGGCTAATAACATTATGACCGATAATATTATGACGTACAGCAGGTGACACCCTCGTTATATCTCGCTCGTTTCTCCGTTTTTGTATTTTCGGAATACCTAGAGATAACAACACTCGAGTTCGTAACTATTCATAATAAGTTCCACTTTAATTAAACTGGCTGACTTCAACTTACGTGACGGGCAACTCGTTCGAAGCAGCTCATCTGTACACGCGCATCTATCTCTTTCTTACTTACCGTAAATGAAACGGAGCGCAGCGATCTATCTGCCAGCGACTAAGTGGTAAGTGCACATTGTGTTAGATAAATAATTACATAATTATATGTATTGTAGATTTGTTTATAGGTAATGAATACAGCTTTCCTATGGTGGGTTGAAATTATAGAATAAGTTTACATTTATTTAATTCGAAACAAACATTCCTCCATAAGACGTCATAGATACTGTCTAGAAACTACATAAAGTATTTTGTACTCGCTTGTACCACTGTATGGGGAAATTGAATTCTTTAATATCTTTTTAATTACACACCGACTAAATCTGTAACTTTGCGACAAATTGCGACTAATTGGCGACAAAATATGGGAGAAAACACATCTTCGCTAGGTGTCCTAGTTTTTGAGATATAAATGTGGCCCTGCTGGGGAGACTCTCTCCAGATCGGC
Source organism: Meganola albula (assembly GCA_936450015.1). Taxonomy (NCBI): domain Eukaryota; kingdom Metazoa; phylum Arthropoda; class Insecta; order Lepidoptera; family Nolidae; genus Meganola; species Meganola albula. Next base: position 3,199,077 of record OW388159.1, read on the forward strand.
CACCTATAAACTCTTGTATCTTTTGAACCAGTGACCGACAAACTCTGATATTTGGCGACTGATTCCGACTAATTGGCGACAAATTATGGGAGAAAAGAGATATTTGCTAGGTGCCCTAGTTTTTGAGATATAAATGTGGCCCTGCTGGGGAGACTCTCTCCAGATCGGCCACCTATAAACCCTTATATCTTTTGAACCAGTGACCGACAAATTCTGATATTTGGCGACAAATTTCGACTAATTAGCGACAATTTTTTTGTGTTTTCAAAATGAAAATCCCTGATGGTGGCTCTGCCAGAGTCAGTGACACGCGCGCGGCTGCGATCTGTCGCCATGCACTAAAATCATTATGACGTGGGTGGGTGCCAGGTTGGTAATTGAATACGCTGCTGGTTTGGTGCTAAGGCGATGTGGACAAGTAGATGCCTTTTTCAGTTTCTCCTCCTTAGTCTAGATAAATAGTTAGATACTTAACCTTTTTATAACACGGCACGGTTGAGTAGGTACGCACCTACATTTATATGATAGATATAATATGGACGGCCTGTATTTTGTCCTTCATTTTATCAGTAGGTAAGCAATCACTAGTTGGGCTATCGTTTATTATAATATTAATACATTAACTTCTGCCCGCGGCTTTGCTGGCTTGGTCCTCGTATCTTCCCTTTGGATAAATCTTTTTTTAGTGCACCTTTAAACCTCATATTATTATGGAACCGTGCGTGCGTGCGTGCGTGCGTGCGTGCGTGCGTGCGTGTGTGCGTGTGTGTGTGTGTGTGTGTGTGTGTGTGTGTGTGTGTGTGTGTGTGTGTGTGTGTGTGTGTGTGTGTGTGTGTAGTTTTTATTTTACCTATTCTATCGTAAATGATAAGCAAACATACTACAGTAGTTGATTATGTCCGTGATCGTAATTAATTTTATTTTGTTTTAGGATATTATGAAGGTAAAATTAGTTTACGATAATAATAATGGATTTAAGTGAAAAAACACGTTCTAAAATAATTAGTATCAATGAACCGCAACAAAACAAAGAGGCTCTAGATGTTACACATTTAAACGCCAAAGATGATGAAGACGGACAAAATACATGTTTTAAAATAATCAGATCAAATGAAACACAACAACAGAAAATTAATGGTTTAGACAAGGCTCTAAAAGGAGCCGATATAAACGCCAGGTATAATGAAGACAGGAATAATACATTGTTACATATCGCAGTACAAAATGGGGAAGAGCTAATAGTTCGCTTTCTTCTAGAAAAAGAAGCTAGTACAACGATTAAAAATGATGACAATCTAACAAGCATAGACTTTGCTGAACGCTCTGATGCTCCGAATAAATATTCAATTACACAATGGTTAAAGGGAAACATTTATAAGAAAAGAGACGAGACCGCTGGTATTGAAGGACAATTATACGAGACAAGATTGATGACTCTCATTTACATACGAGCAGTATTAAATAAAAATGTCACAAAATTCTCAGTACGGACAAGTCTTGACCAAATAGATGCACTCGACGATATTATATTCAAATACAAATGTAAGGGAATGAACGAAGATAAACTCATATTCTTGCAAGCTAAACATAGAGTATATCCCACCAAGGGAATGGTTATGATTGACGAGCTTCTGAAAGACAGTGGGGATTTCAGTTTACCTAAATATTTTGAAAGCTACTTGAAAATTATGAACACGTTTTCAAGTGAAAATGTAAAATACGAATTAGTAATATACACACCTGCCAAAGATAATCTTAAAGAAGAATATAAAACGAGTGTGCTCCCCGATAAATTTATAGTGAGTCACAAAAGAGGTAACATATTTAAGTTTAAATATAAAAAAGAACATGTACATAAGATTTTGATGTCAGTTGCCAAATCCCGGTCAATTACCTTGGCTCAACGTCTTGCTCACATGAAAGACAATTATCAGAACATTATGTCAGATGAATGGATTAAAACATATCAAGTGTTTTTAGAACAATATATTTTTGAACTTTCATACACCAAGAACGAACTATATGTTACAGGAAAATTTAGACCATCATTTTTAACATCGCAGGACGATATTTTAGTAGCAATGAGAAATGAAATATTCAAACGATTAAAGATCGATAAAGCTGTACAGAAAGCTGTCACAAATAGTTTTAAGAGTGATGGTGATAAACAAAAGGAAAATGTAGATTTACCTACTTTTAAGTTTCCAAAAAAATTTGGATTTATTGATTTTAACTTCCATGGGGACGTAGAAAAAGAAATGCAGTGTCGCCGAAAACTTATTCAGCTTCGGAAAAATGGTTACAGTAAAAGCGGTACATCAAATATTTTTGTCGATATTACTGAAAGTGTAATCGGTCCTAAAAATATTTTACAACATTCAGATCTTGATTCAGATGGCCTAGCAGGTTTATTAGGAAAACTTCTTGTTTATGATATTGAAACTAAGATGTTAAAGTTTAATCTCAATAATAAGAACATGTCAACTGATCTAAAGTGTGTTTTTGAACAATTAGAAAAAGACAGAAATTTTAAAAATTACAGGTTTAATGTTGGGATTAATTGTTTTAATAAGTTTTATTTTATTAATGAAAACGACGATCGAAAGTTAGTTGAGGACTTTTTAGGTAAACTGACATTTTACACAAACCAAGTGCAAGAGCATGAGGTTTGGGATGTGTATAAGAATGAATACAATGAATTTGCTAAAAATAAATATCGAGAATATGACACAAATTTTCAAGACAAATATGATTTCATATTTCCGATAGTACATGAAAAAATACAAAGTTGGTGGAAATTGCACGGAAAAGCGTTTGACATAGACGAAAATTGCCCATTTTATTGTGATGCTGAAAACAAAATTCTGGGCAGTACATTATTAGACTGCTTACATTATACAGTTAAGGAGAATATAATAAATAAGACCATAGTTAAATTTAAAAAGGAATCAGTAAACTTGCAGGTCGTACATGATTTTTTTATATCATCACAGAAACTGTTGATAATAAGTTCCACTGACATACAGTTTTCGTGTGTGAAATTACAACAAAATATTGACAAAAATGACTTTCAATATTACAGGTATATTGACCTTGATATACTTTGTACGGCTAAATATTTCAGCGCTCTAAAAACAGACTTTGGTAAGTCTAAAATAAATTTCTTAGTTCTGATCAGTCGCGAAACAGTCAGCAAGATATTGTCAGAAAAAATAAATAATATAAAGGATATCTACAAGGGCAAATTAATAATCGTCACTAGCGCGTGTACTTTAAATGATATGAAAACAAAATTCTCAGATGCAGTTTTTCTAGAAAGAGATGAAATATGTTTCAAAGATCTTGACATTAGTGACTCTGTTTTAGCTGAAAGGCTAGCCGTATTTCAAAACAACGAAATGCCTATTAATTGTTTAGTTGATAATGAATCCTTAAACTTTTTAACACCTAAACAGTTGCGGGAAATACTAGATAATAAACAAAAGCTTGTGATATCGGAAACGAATAATAAGAATATAGGTGATCAATACCGTAGTAGGAGATTATTCCGTTGTATAACATTGAACTCAAACGCGGAACAATACGATAAACTATTGGTCTGTAACGACTATGGAAGTGAAATTTTAATTGGTGATGAACGAAAAGACATAGTTTTAATATCAGATTCAAGTAAAACGTTTGAAAGTGTTTGCGATAAAAACCAATCTCGTAATATACATTGGTTCAAACGTGTAGAATCACAAAATGTTATTGTTTGGGAAAAATCTCAAGGTAGTATTGACGGACTTATTCAATATGTTGATAGAGATAAAGCTGGAACACCTTTATATAAAGGTGACCCCCGTACAAACTTACTTCAAACGCAATACGAGATTAATATAAACGATTTGAATGATTTAAGTGATAAAACAGTAGTGATCAGTTCAGATGCAGGTATGGGTAAATCTACATTGCTAAATTATCTTTTAGAGAATGTTCCAAAAGAACATGAGACGGATCATTGGATATTAAAATTTGATTTTTCTAACCGTATCATAATAGATCAAATGAGTAAATTGAAAGATAACAATATCGAGATTGTTTTACTAGAGGCCTTTAAACTGCTTTATATGGCACTTGATGTTTTTTATTATAATTGTACAGAAAATATTGACATTTTAAATGTAGACATATTTGACGAAATCATGAAAGCTATGTACATCAATGATGATAAATTGATACATATAGTGAACAAGAAAAAGCTGGAACGCTATAATAAAATTAATGTGTTTAAAATAAATTTATTTAATACATTTTACAACAATAAAAAAGTAGTGATTTTGTTTGATTCTCTTGACGAAATATTGTCTGAATTTGAAGATCAAGCTTTGCTATTGTTAAAAACGTTAAAACAGTCGAACGTCGGTCGTCTTTGGGTAGTGACTAGACCATACAATACTCTTAATCGATTAGAATGTATTTTAGAAACATTTTCACATACTCTTCAGCCACTAGATATTGACGAACAGCATCTTTATTTATACAAAAAATGGGTGCCATATATTGGTCTTGCCAAATATTACAATACCGCCATATTTAACTATATAAAATTTTGGTATGCTTATATTTCAGGTGTACTTGGTAGTTATCAAAATCAATTCACTGCAAATCCTTTACATTTACAAATGGTATCCGATATATACATTGATATCTTTAAAACATACGTTATCAATAATTTAAGAGACAATCAAAAATCATCTGAAGAAATTCTCGAGGTTGTAAAAATCACAAACGTGGCTAGTCTTTATAAAAAGTTTGTTGAAAAAAAGTTTGAAGTTGAATTGAAAATTAAGGAGGACAAACATCCAAAAGCTAAGTTGAATGTAAAAAAACTACGCAAATTGTTTTTTTCTATTCACAAAAAAGTTAGTGTTTATTATATGTTTGCTGAAAAAATTGCAAAAGAAATACTCTCAGTTGAAGAAATCTATGAAATACAAGATTTCATAAACGATTTAAAATTGAAAGATGAGCATAATGGAATAGTGCAAGTCATTTCAGGTAATCAAATTAAATTCGTGCACATAACATTCGCAGAGTATTACACTGCAGAATTTATATGTGAAGAAATGAGATTGCAAACTTGGTCTTATTCTGTATGGAATTCTTTAATAAACATTACGTTTGACCATAGTAAAACCGGTGTCAGTAAATATTTAGATAGCATATTATCTTTGGATGAAAAAATGCGTATTAATTCATTTAAACCAATTCATCAACAGATAGTATTTAAGCAATTATTAGCTAATGATGAAATTGGTGATTCTCTAATTAGTTTGATTAATAAGGGATATATTAATATTGTATTATTAATTTTAAAATGTCTTAATACAGTGTTAAATGAAACAAATGTTAACGATTTTATAACAATAATCTGTAAGAAGAGACGCAATTCTCCTTGTATTATGTGTCAAGCTATGGCATGTTCAGATTATAGAGGAGTTTCTTTTATAATGAAAATTATAGAAGATGTAGATAAAAATAAATTAAAAAATATTTTTCAGTGCCACGACTTACCTTATAGCCATCCATTCGCTGTATTTTTATACAACTTTGAGGTTGATTATCCTAACAATTTTAATACTGTAATACAGATGTTAGTGAATCACAGTGATGGTGACCTTTTAATGGAGCTCTTAGCTTTGTCCAAAGTCGATGTCTCTTCATATGAAATTAACAGTGGTGTACTACCATTTATAAATGATAAAGTTGAGCTATGTTTAGCACGTGTATTATCACTGAAAACACTTAGTAGAATTCAGCGCCGGAAATTGGTGCATCTTAAGGGCGCGTTTGCAAATTCGATAAAGTAACATGATTTTCAGCAATAAACTGAAACGAAACGAAATGTAAATAATAGTGTACACAGATAGTTTACTCCTTTATCTTTCATCGCGAAAATAAAAATATGAAAAGATAATCAGTTTAGAATATTGGAAAAAAAATCCCTAGCCTTTTCACACAAATTTGAAGAAATCGTGTTGAGTTTAGGAACATTTTTCTTCTATTTAACAAAATGAATTCATTTAATAACATAACTGTGTTCTTTGTTTAAAATTAAGTTCCAAAAGAAAAAAATACAAGCAGTCTTACAATAAAAACTACAAATCGAATTTACATTATTCACAAAAAAAATGTGAATAAAGTAAACCCTGATTTGCTTTGATTTTTCCCACTAATTGTAATGAATTTATTAGTCAGTCCGCGCTCGAGCGCCGCGGCGGCGCTTTATTATTTATGCGTATTTACTGTAAATTGCATCATCCGACCGACTCCAGACCTTCATTAAATAGTAGTGCTTTCAAATATTTACTGAAAAAATTAACAAAGGCACTAGTCGCCCCTACAATGTTGGATAGTTCCCGTCAATTTCTCTAGGATACCTACCATCATCAGATCCTAGTTTCCTTATCATGGTACTAGTCTTGGGATATTACCTTTCCAACAAAAAAAAGAATCATCAAAATGAGTTCATAACCGACGAAATTATCCGCAAACACACGTAAAAAGTACTTACTTTTATCGGCAGTGGGTATACCCCTTTACGTACTTACGTAAAGGGGTATACCCACTGCTAGTACCGATTTTGGCCAAGGGTGGCCACATTTAAAAGTTTAAAGAAATGATATTATGCTGTTTCAATTATTAATTGGTTATGTAATTCAGTAATAAAAAGTTGAAATCAAATTAAAATACATGTTTTAAAATTGTAGTTACAATGTGTGTTAATATTATTCATACTTAATTATTATCATACACTACTAAAACATCGTCGAGCACTGAACTGAGAGGAAATGTATGCCGAAATGCCGTGCCTAGTCTAGGTACCAGATTACTGTCATAACATGGGCACAGCACCCCGCAGTTCGACGGCTCAGACAGACGGACAGTCGCTCGACTCCCCACATTGGTAACGATGTAACACATGACACTCATAAGCGAAGACAGGTTGCGATGCGGAATGATTTATTATCCAAAAGTGTGCCAATATTAGCCGACGGTAAAGTCTAAAGCCAAAGACCAGACCCTTTGGCTGTGGGAGACAGAGGCAGACAATGAAAATTTCCTCACGATATTACAGAGCGGCCCATCCCACTGCCTCTGAGAGGATTGGTTGGCAGGTAAATTGGAATTCGGACCAACCAATTTCCAAGCATTTCTGGCCTCAGACAGGAACGGCACTTCAGACCTAACCTGTGACTTCAACAGAATTTTTCTGGTTAGTTCTTCTGTACTAGGGATCGAGGCCAAAAATGCCGGCAAGCTTACGTTAGAAAATTTTGTAATACCGAGGACACCATAACGCACAGAAAATGATTTATAATATTTTATGATGTGTTAGTTTCCTGAATTAAAATAAATGAAACTTGTCGGTAAAATATACGGTAATTAGAAACTTCGAACATTTGAGGACGATTAGGCATTTAAGATTATGTCAAACAGGTTGAATTAATTATCAGTCGAATCCAAGTGCATGCTGCACTTGGATATTTTGTTGCTGATAAAGAAACGCCACGCCACGCTTGGGATACGCCAGATAATTATAGTAGGGGTAGCCGAAGATGCTAAATGTGTAGTTATTCGAGCGTCGTCAATACTTAGTCGGCTTTTAAGATTAAGTGGAAGTAAAAAAAAAGGGTAACATCATTTCATCTCTTCAGCGGTGCTAAAAGGTTTTACAGTTTTTTTTTAAGATTTCGTTACTTCCAAAGCTTAAAAAAAATTACAGTGTGTGCTTCTCCTGGCATCTTCAAATTATTTAAAAAAAAAAAAGATTTACCCTCATTAAAGTGGATCCAGATGACAAGATTTACTCGCAATAATGCGACCAACTTATGCACAAATATAAGAACACCGATACAAACACACTTTTTAACTTATAACACCGCTTTTTTCGTCCGAAGTTAACAAAATACGATCGTTCCTAAATATTCGATTCCAAATTTCCAATTTCACTGGAACGTCAATAAGGTACGAAGTTGTTGCGCATTCCGGTCCAAGATGGCGGATTTCCAGTCCTATTCTTATTTGAAACGCATAGTACACTTACATAGTCGTGAGTGTAGTGACTATTTGACGCATAGCATCGCGCGCGGCTGCGATCTGTCGCCATGCACTAAAATCATTATGACGTGAGTGGGTGCCAGGTTGGTAATGCGCTGCTGGTTTGGTGCTAAGGCGATGTGGACAAGTAGATGCCTTTTTCAGTTTCTCCTCCTCAGTCTAGATAAATAGTTAGATACTTGACCTTTTGACGTGACAACGTCTTATAAATTGGTTTGCCGGGTGACACTTCAAGAAACTGCGTTACGCTCCGCTCACGTTATGCGCTCACAATGAGAGCGAGTGAGAGGCACGCGTCCCTTCCACTCGGGCATGGTTAGCCCGCCTAAGAGCGAGAGAGACAGACATAAAAAGTGAAAGGCACGCGTCCCTTCCACTCGAGCACAGTTAGCCCGCCTAAGAGCGAGATTCTTTGTATAAATTAATGTTTTGAATATAATTCTTTGTATAAATAAATGTTTTAAATTGTTACTATTATTTCATCCTTCTTCCTACTATACGAATGAATATTCACATTAAAATTATTTTACCACTCAAAGTCGTTGTCACGTAAAACTTTCGCCCGTATACCGACTTTACAGGCAACCAATTTTTTTTATAACACGGCACGGTCGAGTAGGTACGTACCTACATTTATATGATAGATACAATAAGGACGGCCTGTATTTTGTCCTTAATTTTATCAGTAGGTAAGCAATGACTAGTTGGGCTATCGTTTATTATATTATTAACACATTAACTTCTGCCCGCGGCTTTGCTGGCTTGGTCCTCGTATCTTCCCTTTGGATAAATCCTTTTTGAGTGCACCTTTAACCTCATATAGAACCAATGTGCCAAATCAGGAGTCTTTGTGTCCAGTGGTTTAGGGCGTGTGTCAGTCATATCAGTTAGTCAAATGTCAGTCAGTTTCTTGTTTTATACGAGTACCTATACCTTTATATTTAGATACTTAGTCTTCTTAGTCTGTGATATTTAAATTGACACGTCTGTGGTAAGATGGCACAGGTCTTATATTAAAGGTCAATTTTACATATTCTAGTATTTGAATTTTGGGTGTTGTTAGGTAATTACTTGTGTGTGTGTAGTTTTATTTTACATATTCTATCGTCAATGGAAAGCAAACATTATTATTATTATTATTGTTCATTATGTCCATGATCATAATTAATTTTATTTTGTTTTAGGATATTATGAAGGTAAAATTAGTTTACATTGTTAACTTGTTGCGATAATAATAATGGATTTAAGTAAAAAGACACGTTCTAAAATAATTAGTATCAATGAACCGCAACAAAACAAACAGGCTCTAGATGTTACACATTTAAACGCCAAAGATGATGAAGACGGACAAAATACATGTTTTAAAATAATCAGATCAAATGAAACACAACAACAGAAAATAAATGGTTTAGACAAGGCTCTAAAAGGAGCCGATATTAACGCTAGATATAATGAAGACAGGAATAATACATTGTTACATATCGCAGTACAAAATGGGGAAGAGTTAATAGTCCGCTTTCTTCTAGAAAAAGAAGCTAGTGCAACGATTAAAAATGATGACAATCTAACAAGCATCGACTTTGCTGAACGCTCTGATGCTCCGAATAAATATTCAATTACACAATGGTTAAAGGGAAATATTTATAGGAAAAGAAAGGAGACCGCTGGTATTGAAGGACAATTATACGAAACAAGATTGATGACTCTCATCTACATACGAGCAGTATTAAATAAGAATGTTACAAGATTCTCAGTACGGACAAGTCTTGACCAAATTGATGCACTCGACGATATTATATTCAAATACAAATTTAAGGGAATGAACGAAGATAAACTCATATTCTTGCAAGCTAAACATAGAGTATACCCCACCAAGGGAATGGTGATGATTGACGAGCTTCTGAAAGACAGTGGGGATTTCAGTTTACCTAAATATTTTGAAAGCTACTTGAAAATTATGAACACATTTTCAAGTGAAAATGTAAAATACGAATTAGTAATATACACACCTGCCAAAGATAATCTTAAAGAAGAATATAAAACGAGTGTGCTCCCTGATAAATTTATAGTGAGTAACAAAAGTGGTAACATATTTAAGTTAAAATATGAAAAAGAACATGTACATAAGATTTTGATGTCAGTTGCCAAATCCCGGTCAATTATTTTGGCTCAACGTCTTGCTCACATGAAAGACAATTATCAGAACATTATGTCAGATGAATGGATTAAAACATATCAAGTGTTTTTAGAACAATATATTTTTGAACTTTCATACACCAAGAACGAACCATATGTTACAGGAAAATTTAGACCATCATTTTTAACATCGCAGGACGATATTTTAGTAGCAATGAGAAATGAAATATTCAAACGATTAAAGATCGATAAAGCTGTAGAGAAAGCTGTTACAAATAGTATTAAAAGTGATAGTGATAAACAAAAGGAAAATATAGATTTACCTACTTTTAAGTTCCCTAAAAAACTTGGAATTATTGATTTTAACTTCCATGGAGACGTTGAAAAAGAAATGCAGTGTCGCCGAAAACTTATTCAGCTTCGGAAAAATGGTACACCATATATTAGTAAAAGCGGTACATCATATATTTTTGTCGATATTACTGAAAGTGTAATCGGCCCTAAAAATATTTTACAACATTCAGATCTTGATTCAGATGGCCTAGCAGGTTTGTTGGGAAAACTTCTTGTTTATGATATTGAAACTAAGATGTTAAAGTTTAATCTCAATAATAAGAACATGTCAACTGATCTAAAACGTGTTTTTGAACAATTAGAAAAAGACAGAAATTTTAAAAATTACAGGTTTAATGTTGGGATTAACTGTTTTAATAAGTTTTATTTCATTAATGAAAACGACGATCGAAAGTTAGTTGAGGACTTTTTAGGTAAACTGACATTTTACACAAACCAAGTACAAGAGCATGAGGTTTGGGATGTGTTTAAGAATAGATTCAAAGAATTTGCCAAAAATAAATGTCGAGAATATGACACAAATTTTCAAGACAAATTTGATTTCATATTTCCGATAGTACATGAAAAAATACAAAGTTGGTGGAAATTGCACGGAAAAGCGTTTGACATAGACGAAAATTGCCCATTTTATTGTGATGCTGTAAACAAAATTCTGGGCAGTACATTATTAGACTGCTTACATTATATAGCTAAGGAGAATATAATAAATAACACCATAGTTAAATTTAAAAAGGAATCGGTAGACTTGCAGGTCGTACATGATTTTTTTATATCGTCACAGAAACTGTTGATAATAAGTTCCACTGACATACAGTTTTCGTGTGTGAAATTACAACAAAATATTGATAAGAATAACTTTCAACATTACAGGTATATTGACCTTGATATACTTTGTACGGATAAATATTTCAGCGCTCTAAAAACAGACTTTGGTAAGTCTAAAATAAATTTCTTAGTTCTGATCAGTCGTGAAACAGTCAGCAAGATATTGGCAGAAAAAATAAATAATATAAAGGATATCTACAAGGGCAAATTAGTAACCGTCACTAGCGCGTGTACTTTGAATGATATGAAAACAAAATTCTCAGATGCAGTTTTTCTAGAAAGAGATGAAATATGTTTCAAAGATCTTGACATTAGTGACTCTGTTTTAGCTGAAAGGCTAGTCGTATTTCAAAACAACGAAATGCCTATTAATTGTTTAGTTGATAATGAATCCTTAAACTTTTTAACACCTAAACAGTTGCGGGAAATACTAGATAATAAACAAAAGCTTGTGATATCGGAAACGAATAATAAGAATATAGGTGATCAATACCGTAGTAGGAGATTATTCCGTTGTATAACATTGAACTCAAACGCGGAACAATACGATAAACTATTGGTCTGTAACGACTATGGAAGTGAAATTTTAATTGGTGATGAACAAAAAGACATAGTTTTAATATCAGATTCAAGTAAAACGTTTGAAAGTGTTTGCGATAAAAACCAATCTCGTAATATACATTGGTTCAAACGTGTAGAATCACAAAATGTTATTGCTTGGGAAAAATCTCATGGTAGTATTGACGGACTTATTCAATATGTTGATAGAGATAAAGCTGGAACACCGTTATATAAAGGTGACCCCCGTACAAACTTACTTCAAACGCAATACGAGATTAATATAAACGATTTGAATGATTTAAGTGATAAAACAGTAGTGATCAGTTCAGATGCAGGTATGGGTAAATCTACATTGCTAAATTATCTTTTAGAGAATGTTCCAAAAGAACATGAGACGGATCATTGGATATTAAAATTAGATTTTTCTAACCGTATTATAATAGATCAAATGAGTAAATTGAAAGATAACAATATCGAGATTGTTTTACTAGAGGCCTTTAAACTGCTTTATATGGCACTTGATGTTTTTTATTATAATTGCACAGAAAATATTGACATTTTAAATGTAGACATATTTGACGAAATCATGAAAGCTATGTACATCAATGATAATAAATTTATACATATAGTGAACAAGAAAAAGCTGGAACGCTATAATAAAATTAATGTGTTTAAAATAAATTTATTTAATACATTTTACAACAGTAAAAAGGTTGTGCTTTTGTTTGACTCTCTGGACGAAATATTGTTCGATTATGAAAAACAAGTTTTGCAATTGATGAAAACGCTAAAACAGTCGAACATCGGTCGTCTCTGGGTAGCGACTAGGCCGTATAATACCCTAAATCGATTAGAATGTGCTTTAGGAACATTTTGTCACAACCTTCAACCGTTCGATATTGACGAGCAGCAACTTTATTTATATAAAAAATGGGTGCCTTATGATAAATATGATAATATTGACATATATCTTAACCTGACATTTTGGTATTCTTTAATAGCTAGCTCGCTTGATAGTTACCAAAACCAATTCACTGCCTATCCTTTACATTTACAAATGATATCAGATATATACATTGATTTATTTAGATCATGTGTTATCAATAACTCAGGAGATATGGGAGCCGTTATGAAAATTTCAAACTTAGCTAGTCTATATAAAAAGTTTGTTGAAAAGAAAATTGAAATCGAATTAAAAGTTAATCAGGAGAAACATCGAAGAGGGAAGTTGAGTGTAAAAAAACTACGCAAATGGTTTTTATCCATTCACAAAAAAGTAAGTGTTTATTATCTTTTTCCTAAACATATTGTTAAAGAAATACTGTCGGTTGAAGATATCGACGAAATACAAGATTTCATTAACGACTTAAAATTGATGGAAGAAAATAATGGAATAGTATATGTCACTGTAGATAACCAAATTAAATTTGTGCATTTAACATTCGCCGAATACTTTGCAGCCGAATTTATATGTGAAAAAATAAAATCACAAACTTGGTCGTCTTTAGTGTGGAATTACTTAATAAACACCACGTTCGACACTTTAAAAAAGGGTATTTATGAATATGTTGAAAGTATATTATCTTTTGATGAAAATAAACTTATCAATTTATTTGAACCAAATTATCCACAGAGAGCATTCAAGCATTTACTACTCGTAGCTCATAATGAAATTGGTAATACTCTCATAGGTCTGCTTTTAGAGCAATGTACTAATATTATATTATTAATCCTAAAATGTATCAATACGGTGTTGGATAAATCAAATATAAAAGTTTTTTTAACTATGATACGTAAAAAGCGAAGCGAATTTTGTATTATGTGTCGAGCTGTAAAGTCTCAAAATTTTAGAGCAGTCTCTTATATAATAAAAATGATAAAATATGTAGATGAAGAGAAATTGAAAAGTATTTTTCTGTGTCAAGACTTACCAGAAAGTCATCCATTTGCTGTATTATTTTATTACTGTAAGGAAGATGTTCCTCAAAAATTTAATTTGATATTGCGGGAGTTAGTTAATCACAATGAGGGTGATCTATTGGTTGAGCTCATTGCTTTGTCAAAAGGTGTTATCTCTTCGAGCGACAATAGTTATGTAGATCATAATTATTTTTCTGCTAAGATGCCATTTATAAAAGACTGTATAAAGAAAGCAAGAAAACTAGATCAAATTCAGCGTGAGAAATTGTTGTTTAAGCTACAGAAAATGTATGAAACCTAAGAATTGTATACACTCCTACGAAAATTATACAATTCCGAGCAAACTTAATTAACGTGTACGATAATGCTTTGAAGATTCTGTAATACATAGTATTATATTATCTGTGGTAATGCTAACATTTCCTAGGAAATCTATAAATGTGTTAGTAGTTGTACCTACGCAATTCTAAAGTAAATGGTTGTGTAAACAAAACATACCTAAAATATGAGGTGATTTGGTTCTAGCCCTCGCCGACCACTTAATTATAGTTTATTCCACGAAACGGCATGGAAGTAAACTTCCACAAACAATGAGATGGCATAGAACACGGACTCACAGCAGACACCATGGCTTGTTTGGTTAGAAGAGCGATCTGTTGCCTACAGTGTACACTAGCAGATCTTCGTAAAGCACGTGTAGATAGTGACGCAAGGTCAACAGCAACCACCGCAGCAAGGTCCACAGCCTCCGGAACACATTTTGCTATTTTAGGTATGAAGAGTACTTAAAATAAATCACCTAATAAACTTAGGTCAAAAAATGTTCCAATAGCAGTGGAATAAGACTTGTTTTATGACGAATTTTAATTTTTTTTTTATTACTTTTTAATAGTGTGTATCACACAACAGATTTAATTGTACTCATGCCGCGGCATGGTCGCTTCGCTCGTTTGATGCTGATAATTTGGCCCGTGCGTTGTGATTGACCTAACTTAACCTAACCTAGCGCATTATATCTACTGACATCTCACGTACCTAATACATTGCAATTTAGGAAATTTACAGATTTCCTAGAAAGAGTATAATCACTCACTCAACTCATTCAAAATCCAGCTCAGCCAATATCTATTAAAATCATAATAATAGTAGTAACCATGTAGTGGGGCATTGGCTATAAAAAAAAAAAAACTATGTTTTAATGAATGATTTGAGTGAGTTAATTTGTCAAATATGTAGTTTTAAGTATCTAAACGAAGTGAAGTTGAACGTTGTAACTTTACTATTATTTTTTGTTCTCAAGTAAGTGACATTATGTTTTTATTGAGAATAAAGTTTCTTTAAACCTAATAATAGTATTATAAAATATTTCATACATCTTCTATTTTTTTAGACCGGACTGTCCCATACAGAGGCACTGGGTAGAGGTGGCATTAGGCCTCAAAAAATAATTTTTGATATACTTAATTATAAATAATTTTAATTTTAACAAATACTAATACTAGAATTTAAGCTCAATTGTTAATAACACACTAACAAATATGGATGTAAAAAAAATAATCCGAAATAAAGATACTGTTATTATATAAGAATTGTGTAACTTTTCCTAGGGATTACCTCTAATTAAAGATATAAATTAAATATGTTTGCTAATTGCACTCCAATTGTTTCATTATCATCGTATGTTCTTTTATTTACACCAACATAGATTTGCGCTTAATTAAGACATGCCTACGTAATATTAAATAACGATGAATCGCGCGAATGTGGCTCTTCCTGACACTCAGTTTCTATGCTAAAGTCAATTTACGGTGTTAATTAATTAGCCTTTCAAACTTTGCTTTGGTACTTTGTATAAAAAATTATAGGTACATAATATGAACAAGTAAAAAAAATTGAGCGCATTTTATTTTGGATCAAGAAAAAGTAATATATCAAAAATTCATTCACGTACGGTGTATGTAGGTACTTAACGTACCTATTGTGCGATGGCGCGGGTACTATGGTTCATATATAGGTACCGTACAAATAGTACAAATACCAATGCTATTTGTTATCTTGTTTAAAATTATATTTCGCGATTATTAATGGCATATTATTAAAAAATAAGGAAAGGTTTAATTTATTAACACTGCGTATTTAAAACTTTAGCATTTCATAAGGCAGCATTACTAAACAAACCAGAGACAAATTCCAAGCTCACTGTAGATACCCAGAGTAATTATACATGTCGCAGTAAGATAGATCAAGCCGTAATATAGTTATATCCCTAGGGATATAATTATATACCGTAACATAGTTATACAGTCCAAGTTTAGTGATATACTTATATTACTAGATTAAGTTTAGTGATAGCTATGGGTTAGGTTAGAACGAGCGAAGCGAGCGTGCCGAGCCGCTACAGCAGCACACGGTTTCATATCAAGATGCGTGATGACCAGAGGTCGGAGTAGGTAGATTGATTTTATATACTTGCGTCAAGATATTATAATATGGACATGTCATTTTATCCATAATGTGCGGAAAGTACCGGAAAACGTTCCGGGATTGGAATTATGGAATAAAATAAAATAAAAAGCATACAACAAAATCGGCTAACAAAATCGTTTATTATATAAATGATTGATTGAATTCAATGAACCATTATTTTTAATTAAACAAAAACATACATAGATTATTTTTAATCCTAATCGGATACAATTTCCATATTTTGGCTTTCAACATTAATACAATTAAAATAAATAATCATAATTTTGACGTCTTTTGAATTGTGTCATAAATTGTGGTATTTTAGAGTCATATCCATATTATTGTCTACGTTTGACGTCAACGACGAGAAATCAATCTACCTACTCCGACCTCTGGTGATGACTTATAGTGATAATGTCTATAGCCTGGTGTGAAGCCGTGTGTACATAATATTGGGGTGTTTGTTTCAAGTTCAATAAACGTAGACTTATTTTTTAAACAATTTATTATTATGTTGTAGTTATAAACAGTTCAACATAATATGTATTTATAATATTCATCCAAATTGGATCGATTTAGACTATGTACCTAAAAATAATAGGAACTTAAACAATATTTCTAGACAAAGATCAAAAAGGCAAAAGATCCTGTGTTCTGTTCAACACAAACGTGCATACATACCTGTTACTGAAGGTTTAGGTAGAGGTGATTTGACGGGCCGGTGGCGTGGTCGGTAAGTAACTTGCTTTTCACGCCGCAGGTCCGTGACCGTGTGTGTTAATATCCCAGAATATTTATTTATTTATTTTATTTATTATTATTTACGCCCTAATCTAGCCCTAACTGTAAATATAAGTATTATATTATATATTAATCTATCTCTGTGCCAAATTTCATCTTGCCCCCGATCCCCTAAAACTAGTGTCCGGCGACGTCTTGAGCCGAGGTTCATCCCCACATGGGGAGCCCTCATGGCAGTTGCCACAGTTGGTCTTGGTCTTGATCGATTCGACCGTCTACGGACGGCTCACCGAAAAAGTTCGGTGAACCAATAGAGGCCCTTCCGGCTGATTGGGTTAGGTCATCAGCAAAAAAATAAAACAAACATCTAATTTCGTCTAGAAGTTTTTGGTTGAAAGAGTAGGTAACAATAATATCATTACATTCTTACAAACTTTCGCATTTATGATCTTTAGTTCATATGGCTTGTTTTTTTTTTGTCTGGGTGTAAATATCTATTTTAGGTACATATTTACAAAAGAAAAGTATTATATGTATAGTATTTACCAGTTATCTGGTTTCCATAGCACAAGCTCTGCTTAGCTTGGGACCAGATGACCGTGTGTGTTAATGTCCCAGAATATTTATTTATTAATTTTTATTTTATTTTTTATTTACTTAACTTACTTATCTATCTATGTTATTTGTAGGTATACATATATTGTTAAGTTACGTAAATTTTCTTACTTAGGTTATTCGCAAATGTCTCTCTGCTCGTATTTTCTCTATTTTATCTGTTAGAAAGAATATGTACCACTTTTTGGTTGGAATTCAAACTCAGGATCTCTTGCTAAACAGGTCATACTTGCTACCACTAACCTAACGATGCAATCAACTGTACAAATGCATCCTTACAATGTCACTTATAAAATATTTGTAAATAATTTTAAACTTAGAAGTAAACTCAAATATGTTTCTTTACCGATGTTGATCAAGCAATGCAACAATTCACACAAAGATGAACATAACCGGGTAGAATCCGCGACATTATATTTTAAAGGCTAGCCCAACCTCGCCTGCGCCACCGCTCTTATCATTTGAGGACATGTGACATCCACCAACCCACACTTAGAGCCTGTCCACATAAGGCGTTATACATTCGCGCGTACCCGAGGTATTAAAGCTAAATAGATCCCGTCCAGATGCCTACGCACGTTTCCTCACTCAAGCGTTAAACGCGTGTAATACGCGTTAATAAACGTGTGTAAATTACACGCTGGACAAGTGTGAATTGGTGTTCTCATAGCCGAATTGTTTCATCGCCGCTGCTCAATATCGGTAAAGGAAAACATCGTGAGGAAACGGGCATATCTAAGAACTAATTATTCAAGGACATGGTGACATCCACCACCCGCACTTGTCGCGTGTGTGAATTAAGGCCTAAACTCTCTCAACTCGTAAAATATAAATAGCTTGAGAGAAGACCCGTGCCCAGCTGTGGAACATGTGGAGTGAAGACATGTATAATTAAGAACAATTTTATATTTTAATTTAGTAATTATAAACATTATTGTGAATAGGGATGACGTAGGTTTGTTTCGTCATTGTTTTGTCCGTCAGATATATAAATTAAAAATATCGGACACATATTTTTCTTTTTTGTGTACCCTAAAGATTACGGCGATACATCCAAGCGAAATATCGAATTACGTCACACCAAGGGATTTTTTTTTATACAGCAGTATCACGTAGCGCACTCCCACTCCATAACTTTAATGAGGTAATCTCAATGATAAAGCAAAAAATACTTTTAATAACCATACTGACGGACTAATTTAAATACGATTTTGAATTAAAACTACTTTATAACGGATTTTATCGCGGTATTTTTGAAGTGAAAACTTCTTTAGCGGCGTTGAGCACTTTTTCTGTAATGGGTATAAAATCTTAAACTCGCGTCAGGACACGTGACCTGATCGAAAAAGCCTAAGACGGATGGAGACGCAGGGCGCTTGCGCGAATGTTCGTGTATGTTACAGCGTGCCACGCGCATCCATGGATGGTGACAGAAAACAGTTAAATTTTTAATGTAATATAAATTGTCATGTTTGTGTACGATAGCGCAATAAATGAATATTGTATTCTACCACATAAACGATAGTACTTTTATACTGATAAAGCAATTGGTGCAAAATTATTCCCTAACCATTCAAAAATATCAAACATGCTCAATGTTAATAATCAAGTTTTCACTTCTGCCGGCACTCCCGGAGTGCAACCCGTCGTTTTTTTTTTATCATAGTCTGAAAAATCTTGAAAACCATGATTAAATCCTTTATAAAGTAGTTTTATTACAATGTGTGATATTCGCGTAAATCTAACAAAATACTATACGATTTTTCATACCTGTCGTCATCCCTACCTATTACATTTTAGTTTTATTATTAATAAATATATTATATCCCTTTTACACAGTCTTATTATTTACAAGTAATAGGGTTGACTAATGTTACTATAGATTGAAATTACGACTTGAAATTGAGACTATTTCTTCCAGTTCCGCTTTTTACGGAGTGGTCGTAGTCATAAAAGCGGACTATACTATCAGTTCCTGTTGTCTGGCACAAATACCGATGCTATTCCTTGCAGCAAATTATTTGGATTGTCCAAAAAATATTAATCTATAGTAACCTAATATTTTCTTAAGTTTACGCGAATATCACATTGAAATAAAACTATTTTATAACGGATTTTATCGCGGTTTATTTTAGATTTTAAAATAATAAACTAGTTTAATATGCAATTAAATAATATAATGTTTGTAGGTAGTCAGTAATAATAGTAATTAATAAGTTTGAACGTCAAATATCTCAGTGACTAATATCTCAATAACTTCACCCGTGACGTTGAAGTCTGAAAAGACTTTAAAACGTCTGGATTAAAAATCTAAAATAAATCGCGATAAAATCCGTTATTAAATAAGTTTTAGTTTCAATGGCGATCTTCGCGTAAATTAAAGAAAATATTAGTTTACTTACTACAGATTAAGATTTTTGGACCGACCAAATCATTTGCTACAAGGAATAGTGTAGGTATTTGTGCCGGACTGGTTCAGGAAGTGATGGTATGAGTCCGCCTTTATGACTACGACCACTCTGAAAAAAGCAGAACTGGAAGAAATAGCTCGACCGACCAGATACCTATGACTGCTTATTTGGGCCCTGCGTTCGCCTAACTTATGTGGTACCACTACGTATCCTCCGACCACAAGTTTAGCTATCTTCTGCGATAACTTTATGATTATTTTATATAATTTTTAAATGAAGTTATGTCTAGTAGGTATCTAGTCGGTGGTTGTGTATGATACTTGCAAAGAGGTATAAAAAATAAACTGTAATAGACCAACGGCCCTATGGAAAAAAATTGATTTGATCTAGCAAGAAATATGTTTGCGAGACAGCTACTGTTAGAAAATGCCTTACATACAGCTCTATGCCGTCATTTTTGAACAGTACATTTTGAGTACTAAAGTTTTTGAGTGATATGGCGTCTTAGAATGTCCGAGTTTTTTTAGTTCTTTTTTACTACTAATCTTTTAAAAGCTTGTATACTTATTTAATGATAGTTTTAATGTAACGAACGTACAAGACCGCTGATTTTTTTATCAGTTTTTTACTACTAATCTTTTATAAGCTTGTTCTTATACTTATTTAAACTTGACATTGGCAAAATTGTGGAATAATTTCTGCAGAGGCCATAATTCAAAGAAGATGAAGAAGAAGAGTACTAAAGCAACTTGAATTCTCCACATACTTGTATGTGGAGAATTCAAGTTCTTAGATCTAGTCACATGTACCGCTTAAAAATGAGAGCAGTGCATGAAAGGTAGATATTTTCTGACACAGTAGCAGTCTTCCAAAAATTTTAATGCCGGTTTATTTAACCACATTTTTTTCCGGGGCTTGTACTTAGTCAGTACCACAAATATCTGTTTTCCCTATAAACAGATAGTTATTTAGAGATCCTTAAAAACGGGTGCACAAATCTTGTGTTACAAGTTCCCTTTTGTCATAGTGCACTTTGAAAAAATGCCAAGTATGTAGGTAGCTTCAACAAGGCCACTGGAAAATGTTTTTGGCACAATCGATCATTCTAAAACAAGGTTTATGAATTACATATTATTAGGTATCTATCCGCAGCCTATAGTCTAAAAAGTAGCCTATAGTGTATTTAAATAAATAGGCTATGTACCTCATTTTAGATTATGATCAAAATATTTTTGTCCTTTCGCAAACATTAAGGCTTTATTCCTCTTTGCATGATACATTTGTATCCGCATAGAGTGTGTTGTATGTCACCGAGGATCCTTTAGCAGCTGCTGTGACTTGAATAGCATATTTTCTGCCAGCCTTTAAACCAGTTATCCTTTGGACGATTACATTCCTGAAAATAAATGTGTTTTATTAAGAGCATGGTAAGAGCGTATACAGAAACGCAGGTGCCCTGCGCTGACCACTAGCGCTGACATGACCTAATAGTTATTTTGAAGATATATACCTACTGAGAGGAAAGATATAACCTGCGCTGCAGACACTGCAGGCTACCTGATTTCTTTCAGTCGCAATAAGCGGTTCCGGAAGCGTGTGGACATTCAGAAAATCTCTAGTGTAATGTCGACCTTTTTGATGAGCTCCATAGTAAACGAAATTAGAAAAACCGAGGCAAGGAGCTCACTCCTACCGACCTACACATACCGCAGAGCTGGGCCCCGATTCTATGGATTTAGACATTTATCTCTAATAGACAAAAATAAATCGAACAAAAGTGGCGCTTTCTTTTGTTTTTCAATGACATTCGCCATTGTTTCGACATTAAAATTTGTTTATTATTTAAAATGATATATCTCATTAAAAACAAAAAAAAAAACCATTTTTATTGCGAAATGCGAGAATCGGGGTCCTGGTCATTCGCGCTTGCCTAACTAATAGTACATATTGTGCGACTGCAAGCTAATATTACTTGGTTCGTTCAAGGACAAGAAGTTTAACGAACCGATCAATCTTCCTCGAACTTTTGATAATTGCAATTCATACAATATTTGAAGAAAGCGGGCGTCTAGGAGGCATCCCGCAGCCACAGCGTTAAGAGAAAAATTCACTGAAACCCAATGTACGTACCAGTGTACCAACATAGGGTAATTTACCCAATATTTAGAGTAAGTAATCCGGCAGGGTAATTTTTGGGGTAACAGTCAATAACAGAATAAAATAACTGTATACGATTTTGTTTCATTACAGATTCCGGTGCATTAACGCACCGAGTGCTCTTGGTTCCCTCTGTAGTTTAAATTGTGTTGCTCTTTCTTTTCGTGTGTATTGTTGTGAAAAATACAGTTATTTTATTTGTAAAGAAGGAAAATACAAGGATATATTTATGGTATTTTTTTTAAATTATACAGATTCTACGCTAAATTAGGACCAAGCCAAGGTAAAGTAAAACTTTGACCAGGCAACACTGCTGAAACGACATCGTAAAGAAGATAATAATAAACTGCTAAAGAAGAAGCACTTACGATATTTGTGTGTGGTCGACGCACTGGCCTTTTATTGATGACTTTCTTAAAGACCAGCATGTGTAAGGCT
Source organism: Meganola albula (assembly GCA_936450015.1). NCBI lineage: Eukaryota > Metazoa > Arthropoda > Insecta > Lepidoptera > Nolidae > Meganola > Meganola albula. The sequence goes on from OW388159.1 coordinate 3,221,804, forward strand.
CCCCGTAGACGATTTCGCGCGCCACGGTACAATATCTGAATATAAATTGTTTGTTAGTACATTGGCCGCATAACAAAGTATGAACACAGATGTAGTAGGTCTGTACAACACAAGCTGGCGTTCATTTGTTATTTTAATAAACAAAGCACTGTCTGTCTCTATCTAATCATCCTTGAGCGATAAAAATAGCAGCGTTGGCGCAGCGCAGCGGTATAAGCCCCGCGTTTGAAATATATGGTCGCGGGTTTGATCCCCGGTCGTGTCGACATATCTTTGTGCGGATTGTTACATCGCCGCTGCTCCATATTGGTGACGGAAGACATCGTCAGCAAACCGGTCTAAGACCTAATCATTCGAGGATATGTGACCAAAATCTATGAACTATTATAATCTAAGTAAGTACCTATTCTATTTAAAATTTTATTCTATTTTTAACATTAAAGTTTTCGGTTTATCGAACGATTAAAACAAAAAATATGAAATTGAAAACGCACTTGACAGGTTCAAGGTACTGTAGACGAAAACAGTTTCGTATTGACAAACTCGCACTAAAGTCATCTTATTATTATAGTGACGAAATATGACTGCGAATTAACAAACGTTTCTTGCATACGAATAGCTAGGCGTTGCCCGGTTGTTACTGATAGGAAGATTGCGTAATTTTTGGGACAATAACACACACAGTCATCGATCCCAAGCTAAGTACTGTAAGTTAGTACTTAGAACTAGTGTACTGTAAGCTACAGTAGTCTGTAGCTTACAGTACACTAGTTCTTTTTTTTTATTCTTGAATAGGCTGCCGCTTGACTACAACTTGCTTGATGTTAAGCAATGAAGTCTACAATGGAACGCACCAGCCTAGTATACCGATTCACTCGTGATTACGAATGATTATCGGTGAGAAGGTGGCAATGGAATGAGCCTCCATATAATTAAATAAATAAATAAAAATAAATATTCTGGGACATTAACACACACGGTCATCTGATCCCAAACTAAGCAGAGCTTGTACTATGGAAACCAGATAACTGGTAATATACTACATATAATACTTTTCTTTTGTAAATATATACTTAAATACAGATAATTATATGGTTAGAAGCCTTAAAAGAGCAACAATTCCGACCCACCCGCTTTGCATGGTGTCGCCAGACATCGCGCCGGAACACGGCAAGGCCGCTTGGCGGCGTGGCATTGTCTGGTGGGTGGTCACTAACCACTGCCGAAGCCTACCAACAGTTGATTGTCACCTGATTTGCACCAGCCGGGGACCACGTGTGGGGATTCAATTAAAGGTCTACCTACACCCACAGACGAAGATGACCCAGCCCCCAGTTTTTCTTTTCTAATACCACAGGTAATGTAAGTACGTACATTTCTAACAGACTAGCTTACTGACCGTATGTAAGTATTCTCAAGACTCAATATAAACAGAAAGAATAATACTCATGCACTCAAATGTCTTTCTTGTCTTAATTGACGGGCCGGTGGCGTGGTCGGTAAGGTACTTGCTTTTCACGCAGCATGTCGTGGGTTTGATTCCCACCCGAGACCAACATTAGCGATAAACATTTGCGTATCGAGTCTGGGTGTAAATATCTATTAAAAGTATATATTTACAAAAGAAAAGTATTATATGTATGTATAGTTTATACCATTTATCTGGTCTCCATAATACAAGATCTGCTTAGCTCGGGACAAGATGACTGTGTGTGTTAATGTCCCAGAATATTTATTATTATTTATTTTCTTGGGTAGGAACCGAATCTACGACGTGCGGCGTCAAAAATGGCATCTCAAACTACTCCTTTATTAAGTATCTTCCGAACTGCTGGATGGATAATGAAGGTATCGTTAGATTGGACAGGGTGAACCGTTATAGTGTGTAAACCTAACTAAGCAGGTATGCAGCCGGCCTTATTAGTTCGCTGACAACAGCAAAACTGTTTATATTATAATTTGTATTTTGAGACACAATAAATGGTACCATTGTCGTGATCTAACGTTTTATCATTTGATATCCATAACCCTACAAACCTGGACACACTACACCGTAAAGTCTATAACATGCCTAAAATTACACGATATTTGAGCCAATAAGGACAAATTATGGAATAACCTATACAAAAAAAAAAATCTCAGACAACCCTAAATTTTAAAGTGTATAGAGAGTTCAGTAAAACAGCCGATTAGAGTTGAACGACGCGAAATTTTTGCGAAACTTAGCACATCCAAAATCGTATTAAAATATATTGCTTAATTTGGGACTAGATGGCGCTGTGTATGTGTGAAAATATTATTATTTCTTTGTATGTACCTATGGTAAGCGATCACTTAGCCAATTAAGGCCAATTTCAATGTTTTTTTGTTTGATTTAAGCTGCATTTAAATCGGTTGAGCGGCTATTGAGTTTTTTTTTTTTTTTTTGTTGAAACCTTGAATACACTTCGTATTAAAAAAATACATTACCTGATGACGTCAGTAGCGTTATGTGTAGCAGGTAGAAAGGCGACATCTATACTGTGGCAAGACCTCTTTGGTTTCAGCTCTCTGACATTTGCATCTGTCAATTCTGGGGTACTCACACCCCACCTTGTTGTTGAAGCTGTTAGCTGAAATACGTCAAATTTGGTCAATCCTGTTGTTAAACTGCCTCATGGCGTGACAGTAGCGCGAGGGCAATCAATTTGGTATAGGTGGTAGGCAATAGCGACGGCGGCGGTCTCTCTTCGCACATCAAAGAAGATTACCGCGGTAATTACTGCTCGAGTGGTAACATCTGGCTTTGTTTAGTCTGTACTATGTTATTCACTAGCGTACACACGTGTCGACGGATATTGAGTGTAAGTACATATGAAAAGGCACTCGAGTTTTTGGAAGCTTTGCAGTCGGAACCATTCTTAAGGGATTTTCAATAACTAGGTAAACTCTAGTGTGACCACATCGCTTCAATTAAATGCCAATAAAAAAAATAATAAAATAAATCATGATAAATTAAATTAAAATAAAATAAATAATAATAAGTTAATTTTAATTTAATTTATTGCAGTAAGCGGGCGGTAGACGGTAAGGTAGAAGGCCGTAATGTTAGTGACCGTTTTTATATTTTAATTATATTCCACTATTTTTTGCTGCCAGCGGTAGTAAAATATGTTGACTGGATACCTGAAGAGCGATAGCATTGTCTCTTTCCCATCTGCTTGGAGTTACTTTAATAACATATCGAACTCTGGTTTCTTCAGAGTTGGAGTCGAACTGGATCGAACTTTCATCACTAGTCTCTTGGATTGAGGACTGCATCATTGGAGCTTGTACGAAGAATTTTGAATGGGGATCTGAAATAGATTTTTAATCATCAGTAGTGAGTTCTTTTCAGTACCTTCAGTATTTTTAATGGGGCATGCCTACCCCTAATACAAGTTCATCAATACGAAAAGAGTTTTTGAATAAGTACCTACCTATTATCTTGAATTTGTCAAAAGCATTTTTCCATTATTTTTACATTTTAAAACGTTCGATTAAAATAAAATAAATTTATAGAAATAAAATAAAATAAATTTAAAATAGAATAATCATGGCTTAAATATTTTTTGTAGATTTGTTGCATTTTAAATTATTGTCTTGCCAGGTCCATAGTTTAGTATTTGAAAACTTTTTTCATATTCACAATTCGTACTAAGGATACTGAAGGATATGGATTCATGATCATCCTTAACTGACTCGTAGCTGAGCGTAGGTGAACGTTCCTCGAGGGTATGAACGACGCACGCACGCATAAACCATATAGGTAGGTACTCTATAGACCGCATAACAATATACACCATAACTATTTGGCGGCCGGTGGCGTGGTCGGTAAGATGCTTGCTTTTTACGCCGCAGGTCGTGGGTTCGATTCCCACCCGAGACAAACATTTGTGATGAACATTTGTGTTTGTGTCGAGTCTGGGTGTAAATATCTATTATAAGTTTAAGTATATATTTACAAAAGAAAAGTATTATATGTATAGTATATACCAGATAACTGGTTTCCATAACACAAGTTCTGCTTAGCTTGGGACCAGATGATCGTGTGTGTTAATGTCCCAGAATATTTTTTATTATTATTATTATTATAGAAAAATCATTTCGACCTTTAATTTACGTTTATGAAATAACTAGCTTTCGCCCGCGGCTTCGTCCGCCTTTTTCCCTTTACACTCTCAGGGGGTGAGTTTTGAAAAGACCTTTAGTGCAACCTTAGACCTTAGTCAGAACCTATATCCCAAATTTGGAGTCTAGACCAAACGGTTTAGGCTGTACGTTGATATTATGTCAGTCAGTAAGTTATTTCTTTTAGATGAAGAAGAGGTAGATAGGGTTAAAAATAGAACTTTCTATTTTAAATTTTACTGTTATGTAATTATAAGTGGGACTTACGTATATTTCTAGTCAAATGAAGTCGTTTGCCCCGGACTAAGACCTCTACATCAACTGCGCCGCCACACGTAGATACTGAGAGCCACAAACCACCACCATCCTCAACTGTCCCCTGCAACACAGAAGAATTATTTAGTCTTATTTATCTATGCCTGCAATAAAATACTAGGTTAAAGGTATAGGTTAGACTTGGCCTATTGGCGTAGAGGTCAGCACCCTGACTGCAGAAGGTCGTTGGTTTGATTCCCACCCAGGACAATCTTTGTGTGATGAGCATCGATTTGTTCTGTGTCTAGGTGTAATTTGTCTTAGCTATTTTTTGGATGTGTTTACAAAAAAACATTAGTATGTGTAGGTATAGTCATTTGCATCAGTTATCTGGTTTCGATATCATAACGCTCTGCTTAGTATAATGTCGCAAAATATTTATTTATTTATTGACAAACAATGGTATAGTAGCATATTATGTATTAAATTTAGTATCACTTCAACCCTTTTTAGTGTCCCACGGCTGGGCACGGGTCTTCTCTCAACTATCTTATGAGTTGAGAGAGTTTAGGCCTTAATCCACACATGCTGGCCAAGTTCGGGTAGGTGGATGCCACATGTCCTTGAAGGATTAGTTCTTGGACTTGCCGGTTTCCTCACGATGTTTTCCTTCACCGATATTGAGCAGCGGAGATGAGACAATTCACACAAAGATGTGTGGGCACGACCAGGATTTGAAACCACGACCTTATTTTTCTAAGGCGAGGCCCGTACCGCTGCGCCACCGCTGCTCATATTTAGTTTGATATTTAGTACAGTAAGTATTATTTATCTGTGGTAGTCATTGGTTCCTAGCTTCCATAACACAAGCTAATATAACTGCTACATTTGGGACTAGATGGCGCTGTGTGTACGTGTGAAAATATTATACTAAGCTGCAAAGTCGATTAATAATTATCCTATCCTACTAATATTATAAATGCGAAAGTAAGTGTGTGTGTGTGAAGGTTTGTTACCGCGTATCTCCATAACCGCTCAACCGATTTTATTGAAATTTGAAATGTAGGTAGTGTATACCCTAGAATCGGACATAGGCTAACAATATTTTCAAAAATCATCCCCTAAGAGGGTTAAATAGAGGGGTGAAGTTTGTATGCAACTTTTTATTCCTTGGTCCTATTCATTTAAAATTCGGTTCACATAAACCTTAAGACAAATAATGAGATACGGGTTTTTTATTTTTCCATAATTACCCCTATGAGGTGTGGATAATGAGTATTATTGGTAAAAATTAAAGTTTCTCTGGATCTGTATAGTCTCAAGTCCGATTCACTCCAAATTTGGCACACATATACCTTAAAAGAAATCATGAAACACGTGTTTTTTATTTTTCCAAAACTACCCCCGGTGGGGGTGTTAAATGAGTATATTTGGAAAAATTAAATATTCCATAACTGTTTAGTCCTTGGTCCGATTTCCTTCAAATTTGGTATAAATAAAGCTCAAAACAAATAATCAAACACGTGTTTTTTATTTTTTATTTATTTTTTATTTTCATCCTAATACTAAGCGGGCAAAGTCTGAGAAATTATTCTGAGGGTGATTTTCTTCAAAGTTGATATCATAACTCCTTCGTAATTTTGATCTAAATTACTTTTTATTTTGACACATTGACATGTTTGATATTTCAATGCTACGAATAGAATTCTAAATTTAAATTTCATTTCTTATAAGTATGGTCTAAGAGCCGTAGTATTTTTAAGAAACGCCTATTGATTTATGGATATACCTATGGGCGCTTGACGATTTCAAAATGTTGCTTACACTCCTACACTACTGAACTAATTTTGTATGGAGATTGGTCGAGACCCGGGAAAGGATAGTTTTATCCGACTGCGAAAAAAGGGATTAATGGTCTAGCGCGATATCCAACATCCGCGGGCGAAGCCGCGGGCGGAAAACTAGTAATTAAATAAGTGTCGAACGAGAGGAAAAATAAAGTTGCCACTACATGTTAACAATGAGCAGTCCGTCTGGCGTGTTCATGGCTTGGCGATGTGGATTTGCGAGGACACGCTTGGCGGTACAATGGTACTAAATGTGTTAATAAATAAAATGAAAATATTGAATCTGTTAGTCAACTTTTGTAGCTGACTGTACCATAATCAAAATTTATGTAAACGAATAACGAATAACTTCTACTTGCCTTGAAGTAGAAGACATTTTTCCCTCTAATATCAGCTTTGTTAGGAACATTCTCTCGGAGTCTTCTAGCAGTTGATGAACGCGGGCGCACACTGCCCGATGCCAGTAATGATCCAAATCTGCGATCTTTAGCAACGCCAAATACGTTTACAAAATACGTCTGAAAAATTGACAAGATATTCAAATTAGTATGGAAAGTATTATTAAGGCATAATCTTATTCCTCCATCTCATCCGACAAGTAGAGGTATGGTTTTTACGGATGACCTAACCCCATTAGCCGGAAGGGCCTTTATTGGTTCACTGGACTTTTTCAGTGAGCCGTCCGAGGGAGATCAAACCGATCAAATACTCTGGCAACTGCCATGGGGGCTCTCCATGTGGGGGAACCTCGGTTCAGGACGTTGCCGGACACTCTAGTTTTAAGGGATCGGGGAGCGAAAGGTATGGCTATGCGCCACTAATATTTAGGGTGGAATTTCCAGGAGTATGCACAATGCGCTTCGGCCCCACTTTTACTGTGCAAACTGCCGGAAACAGAGCGCGGCATCTGTGTTTCCCGATAGCTGTAATCTGCCTGTCTTCAAGTCACGATTGAATCGGTATTTACTGGGTAAGCCCGTTTCATCGTTGACTGCATAATTTCTTAACAAAAGGCAAGTTTTGGTCTAGCGCAAGTTTATTATAGAATAAAGAAAGACTGGTGGACAATAGTCCGGTAAGACAAATTAAATAACAGTTGCTCGATCTATCATCAAACAGGGTAAACTATCTCCTTTAAACTTGCATGTTGTACCTTTTAAACCTAATAAACAATTATTATTATTATTATTATAGACAGATTCGGGAATCTTCGAAAGAAGATTCTGGAACTTGCAAGTTGTGATCAAGGCAATATAAAAGAGGTCTTGCAGATAGTCTGGATTTGGAAAGAGACGGAAGCAGAAGTAAGGGATTTTAGGGAAGGGAAGTTAGTCACTAGGTGTTTAGTGTTAAGTTAATGATTCTTATTCTTATTCTTTATTGTACACAAATCACTTACATAAACAATTATAAATAGGAAACAACAATGTACACAGGCGAGCTTAATTCAAATATGAATTTTCCACTAGCAAACCTCTAGAAGAGAAAACTTGTGGAATGGGTAGAAGTGCGCAACAAATAACTTTAAATACATACATATACCTACATACTAACTTTACATACCTACTATGTACTTAGAAATATTATATAATTTATTATACAAAATAAATATATACTAATGATTTAATTAAACGTGTAAAGTTAAATAAGAGGTTAGTAGGTAATCAATTAAGCGTCTTCAAATTGTAAATTAATGTTTTGATAATGTTTTGAATAATCTCACTGAAACGACCTTAAGATATACACATTTAAATTTATTCATCTAGATGTGATTATTATATCGAACAAACATTTTTGCCCACCGTACTGAAATGTGTGAAGTTGTTGCGCATTCCGGTCCAAGATGGTGGATTTCCAGTCCTATTCTTATTTGAAACGCATAGATAGTACTAAAAGTTGCGTATAACACCTTCCGTGTTAAATTCTCTAAGTCATTAAAATAAAAACAGCATTGATGAAGTACATACCATGCTGGGATCCAAGTTCTCAATCAAATGATGAGTTCTTCCACCAACGCAGGCGATCACGGGATCTTCGTCTGTTACTCTAGTGCTGCGCCCTAAAATGTTAACTTAATCTCACGGACTAAACATCTACTAGACCCCACTTAAATTTAGGGCTCTTGCCCTAAATATTGCAGTTACAGAATTGAGGAAATTAAATATTGAAATTTGTATGAATAATTGCATAAACAACTTAGTACTATACTTAGGCTCTGTTGGTTTTGTAAGCTGATTTTTTTCAATTCGTACGCCTTAACAGGCAGAACATATCGACCTCATTCTAACATGACTCGACCCCTTAGGCTTTCTATAGCTTATTGCCTCTGTTCGCAGTGACACCTCACCTTTAAAGTCCTTAACCAGAAAATTGTGACGACCGCTGTTCTAAATTGTACACATTGCATGCCTGGATCGGACGTCCATTTTCCCATTTCTATTGGGGTCGGCTCTCAGTCAGTGGTAGCTAGCCATATCAGGTTAAGTATGATGCGGCTAGCTACCATAATTAGACGAGCGACTGCCATCAGACCTCGAAACCTGTATGGGCCAGTAGCTGAGTTGGTTAGACACGGTGTCAGATTATATTAGGCTTATGACTACCTTTAACGATTGTCACAGATGTTTTAACTGACAACCGGGACGACTTAACGTGCTATCCGAGGCACGGAAGGTAGTCCATCAACTAACAATACATCGAAGCAAATCTTTGTCGTTACACAAAGATTGTCCGGGGCAGAAATCGAACCATCAATCCGACGGCTTACACTGGTCAATTACGGATGTCGTCAGATGACCATGTTAATGTCCCTTAATATTATTGTTATTAACATTAATAGCTCACCGGATTAGTAAGCTGATGTGGCAGTTGGCATATCTGTCGCAGAACTGACAACCGTTGAGGTAAACAAGTTCTTGAGCGGAGACCACGGATTGGCAAACGTAGTAAAGTACGCCCTCAGACTGGGTGGAATGATGATCTTTCCAAGGTGGCTGGTAAGAGCTGGATGAGTATAGCCACGGATCGTGCTCAGTGGCGTGCTTTGGGAGAGGCCTATGTCTAGCAGTGGACTAAAATAGGCTGATAATGATGATGATGATTATTGCTATCCTTTAACCGGGAGGTAATACATACCAAATTTCTTTCTTTTGAAAACATTATTGAAGTTTCCTTCATAAATGCTGAATGTGTCTTCTTTGTTGATAGTGTTATCGATTTCGGCGGAGTTGTATAATCGGGTATCGTTATCAGACCGGCCAGAATTTGAACCCAGGACTGCCCGATTAGGTTTATCAACACGGCTAATTTTGATGTCACGTTGAGCGGCACACATTGATGTGTAATTCTTTCTGTGAGACGCTACCACGCAGTATGTTGTGGCTTGTGGGTCGATGGGGCTGAAACAAATAATAACAAAAATAAACAAGATGTTTATAAATTAACGCTTCAAAATTACAGATTGTCAAGTATCGTTTTTAGATAATAATAATATATAATCTATATATATAAAAATGAAACTCGTTTCTGTTGTCACGACATCTCGCGTGAACGGCTGGGCCGATTTTGCTAATTATTTTTTTAAATATTCCTTTAAGTACGAGGATGGTTCTTACGCAGAGAAAAATTTAAAAAAAGAAAATTTAGAAAGCGAAGAAGTGCCGAAAACCGGGTTAGATACCTATTATTTATTATTGGTTATATTCGGTAAGTCTGATACCCGGTAGATGGCACTGCTTTACCGGGCAGAACGACGTCTGCCGGGTCCGCTAGTAATAAAATAATTATGCTAATGTTTTAAAGATATGTAATAATTTGCATTTAACGTAAATTATTAAATATGCTATCCGTACGGTACCTTTCTATAAATCAGACAGTGTGTGCGTCATCGCATCGTACGTTAGGTACTGGACGCGAAAGAATTTTTATTAGATATATTTTCTTAGTCGACAATTAAACATTGCTTAAATTTTGTTTTCCTGCATCATTATATAAAGTCAATATGATATTTGAATCCTTAATAGTATCAATACTAGATTTATCTCAACGTGACATTCTGAGAACACGAAAATTACTTTTCAAAGGATATACGCCATTTTTTTCGATATGTCGTACCTACTCGAAATAAATGTCTAGCACGAGGATCGATGTCCTAGAGGACTGGTTTGTTCGATTTTGGCTTTTAGAAGATAAACTAAGTTTACTGGCATTCTTCGAATGACAGTCATTCTTTGCGACTTATATAGAGTCAATTATAGTAAGTTCACATAAGGCGATACTGGTGATAGTACTAAGAAGAATCCCATTGAATTACTTTCATGGTATGATGAGCTAGCTTAAATAGATAACAAAAACAAAACCAACTAGTGGTTGTGGCTAACACAAGTATAACTTGATTATGTTTTTTGATAATTACTGACAAAGTTTTATTTCAATCACCTGTAATTTATCTATCCATGTTTACAAATAAATAATGAATGGAATTGAATTGTAAAAATTGGTGTATTTTGTGCCTAAAACTACGGACGCAGTCACAAAATGATAGTTAATAACATAAGTTTATTTTATTATACCATCTACTAAATAGTCCGAACAATGCCTAACATTTGGTTCGAATAGGTAAGCCCGTTTTTGAGTTATAAAATTACAGCGAAAAGTAGCATTGATTTTTATTTATATAGATTTGAAGACAGTGGTGTCTATTTAATATCTAGTCGGTTGTAAAACGTTTAGTAATAATGAATATGAATATATTCTGGGACATCAACACACACGGTCATCTGGTCCCAAGCTAAGCAGAGCTTGTGTTATGGAAACCAGTTATCTGGTATATACTATACATATAATACTTTTCTCTTGTAAATATATACTTATAATAGATATTTACACCCAGACTCGACACAAACACAAATGTTCATCACTAATGTTTGTCTCGGGTGGGAATCGAACCCACGACCTGCGGCGTGAAAAGCAAGTATCTTACCGACCACGCCACCGGCCTGTCTAATAATAAAAAGCATTGACACATTCTACGCATTTAAAGGGCCGATGTGATCCGGATTTGTGGAATGTAGGAACGGCACATAGATCCATAATAATTAAATGTCATACGCGCTAATATAAGTTACTGACGACTTTGTATAGACAAAAAATATTTTACTTTTACACGACAAGGTACACTTATTTTTTTTTTGTTTTTTTTTTGAGGATGACCTCACCCAATCAGCCGGATGGGCCTTTATTGGTTCACCGGACTTTTTCGGTGAGCCGCCGTCCGAGGACGGGCGAACCGATCAAGTACTGTGACAACTGCCATGAGGGCTTCCCATGTGGGGACGAACCTCGGCTCAGGACGTTGCCGGACACTAGTTTTAGGGGATCGGGGGAGGTATACCTAATTACTAGGAATCACTTTATTCAAATACAAGCAGCCTGGTTTCGCCCGTAAAAACATTTGAATGTCGTAATTAAAGCAGCGGTAGCACAGCGGTTCGGACCTCGACTTAAAAATAAAGGTCGAAGTTTCGATTCCCGGTCGTGCCCACACATATTTGTGTGAATTGTTGTATCTCCGCTGCTCAATATCGGTGAAGGAAAACATCGTGAGAAAACCGGCATGTCTAAGAACTGCTGCAACTGCCTGCACTTGGCCAGCGTGTGAGAAATTAGGCCTAAACGCTCACAACTATCTTACTTTCTTAAGTAACAATTTGTTTGCTCTGGCTTCCTTTTTCAGACTTCCATCCTTCAACACTGGTCTATAGGTATCTGGTAGGTACCTCCTCTACCAGGTAGGTACAGCTGGCATCCTACAGTACTGTCTATACCCCGAGACCTAAGCCTATATCAACAGTACTTTTTGTTGTTGGTTAAAAATAATTGTCCGCAAATCTAGAACAGAATCCATATAAGGTGGCTATCGATGATAAATTGCATCAACTGTAGTTAGAAAGTTACCTATAAAAATTTCTAACTGTCAATTGATTAACTGTATCTTGTATCTTGGAAAAAGTAGTAGTTTATGATTGTATATTAAATTACAATAATAATATAATAATATAGTGGGACATTAACACACACGGTCATCAGTTTCCAAATTAAGCAGAGCTTGTGTTATGGAAACCAGATAACTGGTAATATACTACATGTATCTAATACTTTTCTTTTGTAATTTTTTTTTTTATACTTAAATATAGATAATTACACCCAGACACAAGAAAAACAGACATATTTAAACAAATGTTTGTCTCGGGTGGGAATCGAACCCACGACCTGCGGCGTGAAAAGCAAGTATCTTACCGACCACGCCACCGGCCCGTCGTATTATAACCATCTGTAACCCAGTGTAACCCCTTTTAAAGTAATTTTTTTTTTTACTTCATCCCTTTTAGATGGGCCGGCGGCGTGGTCAGTAAGATACTGCTTTTCACGCCGCAGGTCATGGGTTCGATTTCCACCCGAGAGAAACATTTGTGTCATGAACATGTCTGTTTGTATAGTCTGGGTGTAAATATCTATTATATGTATATGTTTAGAAAAGAAAAGTGTTATATGTATAGTATATACCAGTTATATGGTTTCCATAACACAAGCTCTGCTTAGCGTGTGTGTTAAGTCCCAGAATATTTATTTTTATTATTATTAGTGTATCACAGTTGGGCACAGGTCTTCTTTCAACTATCTTACACGTTGAGAGAGTTTATGCCTTAGAACACGTGACATCCACCAATCCGCAGTTGGCCAGCATGTGCGGATTAAGGCCTCAACTCTCTCAACTCATAAGATAGTTGGGAGAAGACCCGTGACCAGCAGTGGGACACTAAAAAAGGGTTGAAGTAATGTTACTTATAGTATTTGAAAACTTTTTTTCGTATTGACAACTCTTATTTAGGGTACAGTTTACAGAGCAGCTGGTAGAGAGTTTTGAGTTACTGGTAGATAGTCTACCCCGTAACTATCTCTGCATCTGGCACAGCCAATTTCCTCTAAAACTACTGGACTGATCAAGTTAAATTTTGGTACATTTGTTTTTACCTTCATTCGAGTTTCGCCGCTCGCGCCTTTCAAAACTTTCATAACAATATTATATAGCACAGAAAATATGTTTAGGTATAATATTTTTGGCAGGCGCTATATTATCTCTGCACAGTTTAAAATGTATTAAATATTAGCTCAATACAACTGTTTTTATTAATTCCTATAACAATAATTATATAACTACTAGCGGACCCCGCAGACGTCGTCCTGCCCGGTAAAGCACTGCCACCTACCGGGTCCGAAAATAGCATACAACCGATTCTCAAACCTACCGAGTATAGATATAAGATTTCATAAAAATCGGTCAAGCCATTTCCGAGGATTTTGGTTTTTTTAATTCTACTCTGCGTAAGAAGCGTCCTCGTACTATAAGGAATATTCTTAAAAAAGTAATAGCGAAATCGGTTAAGCTGTTCTCGAGTTTTGCGGTAACTAAAATCATAAGCTAAAGTTGTATATCTATAAACCTACTCTTGTAAAATCACGACTTAATTAGATTTTTTTTTATTCTATAATCTTGCGCTTGACCACAACTGGTCCGTTGTTAAGCAATGAAACGATGAAACGCGCTTACCCAGCCAATACTGATTCACTGGTGACTTGGAAGACAGGCAGACTATAGCTATCGGGAAACAGAGATGCCGGTAGCGAATTCCATAAATTGGCACTTTGCTCAATAAAATTGGAAGCTAAGTGTTTTGTGCGTATCCGCGGAAGCTGTAAAAACGGCTAGGAAGGTATTATTATTACACTAACCTAGGTTCCCAATTGGCAGCTAATCGTCTGCGCGAGCGCACCCTCAGCCGCATGCGCACTTGTCTCGTGACTTCCCCTCTGACACTCACTACTGATGATCCACCTCGGACTGATGACAACTAGAAAAAGTTTATAATATTGAGGTTATTACTAATCGTGCGCAATAAGTTGAGACCTGGAGGCGGTGACGTCAGAGACGCATGGTTGTACTGTGCACAAAAAAATATCTCAACAAGTTTCCACCCGCGACTTTGTCTCTGCAATTTTTTTATATCATACAATTTCTTTTTACTGCCTGATCAACAGGTAAGTTAGAACTATTTGTTCCATCTTTCGTTATTAAAAAAGTCCAACACTTTTAACACGAAATTTTTCTCTCCGCTATTTAAAGTTATACTACCGAGGTCGTCGTAAAATATAATAAAATAAATAAACTAATTTTAAAATTCTATCTTAAAAACTAGATAAGGCGTCATAAAATCCTCCGAATCGAGGCCTTGGGGAATGTGCCTAGAAGGCTGGCATAATTCTTTGACCAAGATGTAGGCCAGCCCTATGGTCACGTGAAGAGTCTATTAAAAATATTAATATTTTAAATTATTTTGAATTATACAGTTAAATATTTGTAGGAGATACTTACTACTAAAACATATTTATCGTGACGCGATATGTTTATGGAGAATGCACTAATTTCTCCAGAATTACCTTCCCTCTGTATTGATAGTTGACCTGCAAAAAATAAAATAATTTAATTAAATATTTTATTATGTGCTTGCTGGCCCGGCGCCACTATCGGTGAGCATCGGTGCGGTGTGAGCATAACTATAGGCCGACCGTTTAACTCGCGTATCGCCTTTCGCCAAGATTCTGACTCGTCAAGCTGCACAGACAGTGATGATGATTCAAGCGATATGGATATTAGTGACGAATAGTCTTACATTACTTTTATCTGTAGTTATTTAAGTTCTTTAAGAGATTTAGTCAATATTTTTTGACTTTGTACCTTAGATGGCGATACGAGAGTTAAACGGTCGGTCTGGACGTTATGCTCGGGTAGCATTTCAAGGGTTGAAGTGAATACAGTAACCATGGAAAGAATACTCGTTATTACCTTAAAGACAAACTGTCACTAGACGAAAATATACAATTTTACACAGGAGCTTAAATAAAAATAATCTCGGTATTTTCGCAATAGTATTTAAGATCATTGTATTTTGACCCATCTTTTGGGGTCATATTGATGGATATTTATTTGTTGATGGATGTACACGGTCTAATTCATAAAAATCTTATTGACCTAAAAATGGACTTTGTCTCTTTCCTACTAGTATAAATGTCAGATGACAGATAAAGACAAACGAATTTTAAACCTGTTTTAGCTATAATGAGCTTATAAGACCGTTTATGAATAGGGGTTACTCTATAGCATTTAGATCAGAGATGCATTATTATTTTGTTGAATTTTTGAAGTTGCATTCTTAGATCTTTTTTTTTGTATTCTGCGATAGGCTGGTGCTTGACTACAACTTGCCTGATGTTAAGCAATGATGTACTCCACGATGGAACGCGCCAGCCCAGTATACAGTTATAGGTGAGAAGGTGGCAGTGGAATGAGCCCCCCTATAGTTAGAAACCAAATAGGAGCAACAATGCCGACCCACCCTCTCTGCATGGTGTCTCCAGACATCACACCGGAACACGGTAACGCCGCTTGGCGGTGCGGCTTTGTCTGGTGGGTACTAACCACGGCCGAAACATACCACCAGTTGATTGTCACTTAATTAGATCTATTGTATTTCAGTGTAGGTATGTATATCTAGACAGTTTTCAAATGTCAAATAGACCTTTTACTTTGTTGACAACTTTAACACCATCACTAATGGTTATCCTTACCATTATTCCCAGATTTTCCATGGTACAATGCCCAGTAGAAGTCTTTGGAACATGGACTTATTGTAATGTAGACCAGTTGTTGGGAAAGTGAAGAAGTGTTCAACTCCAAACTGAAAAACAAAAATAATTGCGTCATAGTTTTACTACGCAAAGGTAGGCAGAGGTGAATATTACCCAATAACACAAGCACATAATAATTACTTAATTTGGGAATAAATGGCGCCGTGTGTGTGAAAATATTCCTATTAATAAGTACTTGTCGCTGGTTGTTTAGGTCGTATAAGTAATAGGGTGCGAACCTATTGCCGTTTATTTGGCACAATTCTAAACTTCGAACTGCAAAAGATTCTTTTTAACCTATTAGAAACTTCTTTTTACTCAACCTGGGCATTGAACCCGGTACCTCTCGATTACTAAGCGAACACGCTTAGCTCTGGACCACCCAGGAAATTTCATATTGTTTTTAAGTGAAAAAAAATCGCTTACCTCCGGGTTTCACCTTCATCCAGCCGGTACAACGTCTGGTTGTCAATGGGCAACCATTCTAAAGCTACCCTATCCACCGGCCTGCTGACTAGGACAGTCGACATCGCGAAACCAGCGCCCGCCGCGTGGAGGACTAGCAGAATAGCCAACCTTATTGTAAATATGACTAACTGACTGAAATTAAAAAAATATTGGTTATTAATATACTGTACAGAAATTTAATTGCCTACATTAAGTACCCTTACATAATACGAGTTGATCAATACGAAAAATGTTTTTAAATACTAAAAGTAAAAGTAAAGTAAAGTAAAAGTAAAATTTATTCATATAGTAAGTAGTTACAATTAATATCTTAGAGTACAGGTTTATTTCATAACTAGTTTTCCGCCCGCGGCTTCGCCCGCGGATGTTGGTTATCGCTCGTCACCACTTTTTTCGCAGTCGGATAAAACTATCCTTTCCCGGGTCTCGAACAATCTCCATACAAAATTAATTCAGTAGTGTAGGAGTGTAAGCAACATTTTGAAATCGTCAAGCGCCCATAGGGTATATCCATAAATCAATAGGCGTTTCTTAAAAATACTACGGCTCTTAGACCATACTTATAAGAAATGAAATTTAAATTTCGAATTCTATTCGTAGCATTGAGTTATCAAACATGTCATTGTGTCAAAATAAAAAGTAATTTAGATCAAAATTACGAAGGAGTTATGATATCAACTTTGAAGAAAATCACCCTCAGAATAATTTCTCAGAGTTTGCCCGCTTAGTATTAGGATGAAAATAAAAAAAAATGAAAAAATAAAAAACACGTGTTTGATTATTTATTTTGAGCTTTATTTATACCAAATTTGAAGGAAATCGGACCAAAGACTAAATAGTTATGGAATATTTAATTTTTCCAAATAAACTCATTTAACACCCCCACAGTGGGTAGTTTTTGAAAAATAAAAAACACGTGTTTCATGATTTCTTTTAAGGTATATGTGTGCCAAATTTGGAGTGAATCGGACTTGAGACTATACAGATCCAGAGAAACTTTAATTTTTACCAATGAAACTCATTATCCACACCTCGTAGGGGTAATTATGGAAAAATAAAAAACCCATATCTCATTATTTGTCTTAAGGTTTATGTGTACCGAATATTAAATGAATAGGATCAAGGAATAAAAAGTTGCATACAAACTTCACCCCTCTATTTAACCCTCTTAGGGGATGATTTTTGAAAATATTGTTAGCTTATGTCCGATTCTAGGGTATACACTACCTACATTTCAAATTTCAATAAAATCGGTTGAGCGGTTATGGAGATACGCGGTAACAAACCTTCACACACACACACACACTTACTTTCGCATTTATAATATTAGTAGGATATGTAGTGTATAATGCATTTGCCTGAACTAGGTTGCCCTGTGTTTCAAGCTTAAAAGGCAGACAATGTTTTAATAATCACTAAAGTGCAAAGTAAAAAATAACACATTTCATAACACTAATTGTAATACAAACTAAGAAGTAAATAATAAAAGAAACTTATTCACTTTAATACTAGTAATAACTTCTTTGTATATGTCAGATTTTGTAGGGCATCCTGAAGATTTTTTTTTATTACCTGTAACTTTTTTTTGTAAGTGCGTTTTCTAAATGATTTTTTTCGTTGAAAACATTTATGAAATAGAAAATGTGATGTTAGAAATAGAATAAAATGGATTGGAGATAATATAGATACAATAATTCTTAGATATATGTGTATTTTAGCTGATTATCTTGCTATGTTACTGATAGTATTTGAAAACTTTTTTCGTTTTAACAACTTGTACTACAGTCCATCAAATCTAAGAAGTACCGTTTGACTATTCTAAACGTAGTACATTTAGAATGTTATTTTTTGTATGAAAATTGTTTATGTTATGTTAAAATAAAAATAGCTTCATAATTAAATTATTTTACAGGAAAGCTAATAAAAATAGTGTGAATTACGCTTCTCTAAAGCTAATTTAATAGAAAACAGTGACACGTCAAAAGGTACTTCTTAGATGTGTTCAATTGTAAAGGTGCTGATTCTTTGAACAATATTTAAAAAAAAGTAAGGTAACACAGGCATTACGTATTATTTATGTAATAATTTATTGAAGTCGAATCGAAAAGAAAACAAAAAAAGGACGTATCTAGTAAATTTGAAATTCATTTTCAATTTAAATATCACTCGTGTAAAAAGCTACATCCTCTTGTATAATCTTTGAATATCGAATATATTTGTTAACACTTCGTTATTTATTCAACGAGGTCATTGATTTACTTTATTCTATTTAGGATATTTTCTAATATCTAACGTGTAACACGTGTAAAGCCCCGTGTTCACATTCAGTATTACTCGATAGTTTTACTCCGAAATGAATAAAAATCAATGTGTGGACCGAAAACCTAGCAAAGCTCAGAACTTGTCAAAGATCGATATTGAGCAGCCTTGATGGAGTAGGCGTTTATTTGTAGTTATATTAACGCTGCCCGCACACGAACGATTTTTCTACCGATTTTTATAACCGATTTGGTGCAACTTAATACAAAACTCAAAATAGAGTATAGAGAGTCGGTTACAAAATCGGTGATAAAAATCGGTCGTGGGCTCAGCGGGCTGAGTAAACCGTCACAATCTAATTACACTATTTAATTTAGAAAAGATAAAATTTTACAATTTACTTTTTATAAATATATTTGATTGTATAGTTATTTATAATTTTAGAGTGTACAAAATGATATCGTCGAAGCTTGTGGCTACAATGATGAAGTTATTTCTTTAGAAATGATAAAAATAAATAGCTCTTTAAACTTCGAAACCAGGTTTTATTGTCTTTTTTTACATCTAGAAATATAGATTTAAATAGTTAATAAGGTTTCTAAAGGGTCAACATTAGTTCGGTTCGGCCACATGATTGTTTGCCAATTTAATAAAAAAACCAGTTGCAGTTGCCAGTGCTTGGACTCGCGCACCGTGGGTTCCTTACAAACTGTTTTTTTGACTGCGTGGACATAGAAGTCTGATTTTGTAACAGCTTTTGAGCAACGGTATTGCAGCGGCATCGACCTCGCCTTTGAAATATATGGTCTTGGATTCGATCCTCGGCCGTGCCCACACACTGCTCTATATTGTTGAAGGAAAATATCGCGAGAAAACCGGCATGTCTAGAAACTAATTATTCGAAGTGTTGATTAAAACATTCGATAACCTGTATTACTGTAAAGGGCCTCGCAAAAACAGTCATAGTTTTGCCTGATATTTTATAACTAGAGGTTCGCCCCAGCTTTGAACGGTATAGGTACTAATTATATACCAAAACTTCTTTAAGGATCACTCTTTCTGTAGGTGACAACCGCATAAAAATCCGATCCGTTTTTGAGTTATTTCTCGACGGAAGATACTTCATTTTATACTATGTAAAAATAAAGATTATGTAAGAATTATTTATTGATTTACTCCTAGTTTTAACGATAAAAATCTGTGAATCGAAACAAAACAAAGCGTAAAACAAAGCCGTAACTGCAATGTCCAATTTTTAATATGCTTTTATTTAAATTCACGTGAACGAATGTATGTATGTCCTGGAATCTTGCAATCAATATTTCAACCACTTCCACTAAAACTATCAAAGCTTCATTGGCTCTATTTTTCTTTTAAATTATAATTTAAGTATCATAAAAATTAAATCCTGTCAATTATACTGTGTGCGGTCGAATCGAGTCACATCACGATTGTAGTTCAGTTTTAATAATGTGTGGGCTCCTTTAATATGTCACTGCGTGTAGTTTTTACTTCTAACGAAAAGTCAGGTTGTTAACGTGTAGATTACAACATTCAATAACCTGTATTACTGTATAGGGTTAGGCAAAAACAATAATAGGTTTACTTAACTCTAAAAAGCACACAATCGAATTCAAAACTTTCTTATCGATTCTCAATCGGCGGGAAAATAAAAATAAACAAGATTACAGATTCTAGGTAACCACAATAGCCTCCAAGCTATTTTTACTACAAACAGTAAATTGTTTGTAACACATATAGTGTTTTTACACGAGTAATTATCCGTAAAAGGGTGAATATATGGTTACTATAAAATGGCCATAAAGATCGGCCACCAGGTAGGTTTTATGTGGAATTCTTCTCTGAATATTTACGCGTTAACGTGTCCTATTAATTTATTAAGGCCACGGATACATTAGGAAACATTTTGCTCGCAACAAGACACGCCACACGAAATCTGAATGAAGCTTAAACAATCCACCCTATATTTTTTCTTATTATTTTTTAGCTTGGGAGCCAGTACAATTCAATACACTGTGAGCTCAGGTAGACTAATTCACGTAATTATAAAGTTCTGTTGCATTGCAGTAGCAGTTAAGTTCCGATCAAAACAACCCTTTTCGTATTCCCGTAGTTTTGACAAACGCTGCATCTGACAGCGGATCAATTTCAGTTTATCGCGTCAATTTCGCATCACCGAACGGTTTAGCTTATATGCTTTTTTAAATGACAGTTACTATTTTGCACCAAGGTGTAAACTTAATTGCAACTGCACTGCAACATGATCGGCGCGTCTAGAAATTACGTGAATTTGCCTACAGTTTGCTTAAATCGGTAAGCAAATTAAATACTATAATGTTTGACCCTCGACCACGAAGTCTAAAAGGTTTGAAACGTCGGGATATAAAACGTAAAATAAACCGCAATAAAATCCTTTATAAAGTAGTTTTATTTCAATGCACTATATACACAACCAGACTCATTTGAACAAAGAAGTAATACATATAATATTGTTTTTATTTTTTCGAACAGTTCTATCCAATTACCTTAGGATTTTATTACTTCACAGAAATTTTCCGGATCAAACTGGTTAAGTAGGTAGGTACATCTACTATAAGGGCTCTCCATGTATGAACGAGCCTCGCTCCAGGACGTTGCCGAACCACTCAATATTTTGGAAATCAGGCTGTTGACTAGATGGTAACAACATTGAGAATTGTTGTTGCTTCCATTCTAACCCGTAGTTTTCACCGGTAAAACATTCACAAGAAACATTTTACAAACACTATACATCTCTAAAGTTTAGGAGTGAGTACTTAGAAAGAGACAGGCAGTTTTCGCGACTATAGATAGACCGTTTAGCTCGCGTATCGCCTATCGCCAAGATTCTGACTCCACA
Organism: Meganola albula; assembly: GCA_936450015.1. Lineage (NCBI taxonomy): Eukaryota > Metazoa > Arthropoda > Insecta > Lepidoptera > Nolidae > Meganola > Meganola albula. The sequence goes on from OW388159.1 coordinate 3,243,425, forward strand.
AGCTGCACAGACAGTGATGATGATTCAAGCGATATTGATATTAGTGACCAATAGTCTTACATTACTTTTATCTGTGGTTAAATAGTTCTTTATGAGATTTAATTAATGTTTTATGACTTTGTACCTCAGATGGCGATACGCGAGTTAAACGGTCTATCGGTATTGTTATCGTAACGCACAGTAGTCCGAAACATTTCACAGGCATACCAAGGTATGTTGCGCAACATTTTAGTTTATTTTGTATCTGCCTAGTGTGTCCGTGGCTTAAAGCTGAACATGGCGAACGGAAGGGCTCCAAAGGCGTGTGCTTATCTTTGCATGAAATGCATGTGGTAGCGTTAACTGCAACCTACAACGCTACGTATCCCTTCAACCCTTTTTAGTGTCCCACTGCTGGGCACTGGTCTTCTCTCAACTATATTATGAGTTGAGAGTCTAGGCCTTAATCCACACACGCTGGCCAAGTGCGGGTTGGTGGATATCACATGTCGTCGAATGATTAGTCCTTAGACATGCCGGTTTCCTCACAATGCTTTCCTTCACCGATATTGGGTAGTGGAGATGAAACAATTCACACAAAGATGTGTGGGCACGACTGGGATTCGATCCCGCGACCTTATATTTCTAAGGCGAGGCCCTTACCACTGTGCCATCGCTGCTCAAATGTGTATATTATTGTTATGAACTAACTATATTATCTTTTGCGTATGTAATAAAAAAAATGTCATGTCGCGTTGTTTGTAACCAAACTCCTCTGAAATTGCTTGACCAGTTTATATAAAATTTTATATCTATATTCGTTAGGTCTGAGAATAGGTCTAAAAGTATATTTTATACCGCTAACTTCAAGTAGGTACCTACTTACACCATCCGGGAGAAGCTGGGGCGGACAGCTAGTAATATTTTAAATTATTATTATTTAATCACATTTAGGGACTGATGTTTTTAATAACAATGCAACGGGGAGACTGAGGTTTAATACCTCAGTTCTTCAATCCCTGTCCAAGTCGTCTAGTCCATTGACTATGAAGTCTGACTTCATGGTCACGGGGGGATTAAAAGACTGAAACCTCGAGAAATATCTATATATATAAATAAAAATGAAACCCGTTTTCCGTTGTCACGACATCACGCGTAAACGGCTGGACCGATTTCGCTAATTCTTTTTTTTAGATATTCCTTTACGTACGAGGATGGTTCTTACGCAGAGAAAAATTAAAAAAAAGAAAATTTAGAAAGCGAGAAGTGCTAAAAACCGGGTTAGATACCTATTATTTATTATTGGTTATATTCGGTAGGTCTGAGACCCGGTAGATGGCACTGCTTTACCGGGCAGAACGAACTCTGCCGGGTCCGCTAGTATAATATAAAAATGAATCGCAAAATGTGTTGGTAAGCGCATAACTCGAGAACGGCTAAACCGATTTCGCTAATTCTTTTTTTAGAGTGTTCCTTGAAGTACGAGTATGGTTCTTTCACAAAGAAAAATAAAAAAAACGACCTCCTCAGAAACGGCTTTACCGATTCGGTAGGTCTGAGAATCGGTCGTAATCTATTTTCTGACCCGGTAGGTGGCACTGCTTTACCGGGCACGACGACGTCTACGGGGTCCGCTAGTGAAATATAAAATAAATCGCGATAAAATGTGTTATAAAAATGATTTATTTCAATAATACGACTCCTTTGTATATTTAAATGAAACCGCCATTTTTTACAACATTTTTTATAATAATATGTTTTTAATTTTACTCAACATACCGCGAACCCGAGATAATTTGCAATTTGCGCTTTGAATGTAATTGTAACGATTTATTTTTATGGCCCTAAATTATATTGTTTAGGTACTTTTCTTTGTAGGCAATGTATAATGGCGTAAGTGAACTTTCTGGTGGTCTTTCTGAGGAGCGGTAGCGCAGCGGTACGGGCCTCGCCTTAGAAATATAAGGTCGCGAATTCGATTCCCAGTCGTGCCCACACATCTTAGTGTGAATTGCTTCGTCTCCGCTGCTCAATATCGGTGAAGGAAAACCTCGTGCGGAAACCGGCATGTCTAAGAGTTCTTAATCATTTGAGGACATGTGACATCCACCAACCCGCACTTGGCCAGCGAAGACCCATGCCCATCAGTGGGACTTGAAGTGAACTTTCTGGAGCCCTTATTAAACTTTACTTTCCCTAAAATAATCTTACTCTATAATTATGCTGCATATAACTTTGTTTTACTGGCTAATGGACTTTTTAACCGACTTGAAAAAGGAAAAGGTTCAAAATTTGTTTACAATTGCAACGTGGTATGTCAAAGCTAATTCTTTGACCGAGATGAAGGCTACCCCTCTGGTCAAGGAAAGAGTCTATCAGACATTGTGAATTTTTTTTTAAATTTGCGTTAGCTCTCCGGTCCGGTCTTTCAATTTCAAACAAAATTTGTACTCAAATCACTATATTTGCTGCGTTTGGTGGTCTCTGGATTTGCAGCGGCGCACCCGCAGACATACGAGTAGGTACTAGGAAGGTGTGACAGGGCCAGGGTGGTGGTTTGGGTAAGTTTATTTAAATTAAAATAAAAGATGAAGGTAAACAAGTTACCATCTGTATCACTTGGGCTTTTGAATAAAAAAACGCATCAAAATCGATCCATCCGTTTAGGCGACAAATTCGTACACAGCTACACAGACAAATACACGTGTCAAATTTATAACACCCTTTTTTGTTGGGGGTTAAATATTGGAAGGGCATTGTAACATCCATTTCACATTAATTTAACGAAAACAGTCACAAAACGACCTAACGTATCGCTATTGCAATCTATAAATACAAGTAGTCTGGTCGTCTGTCTGTTTGTTGCTGTTTTGTTCTGTTTTCATGTACTTTACTTTATGCAGTTGGATTCTGAAACGTCTGAGCATAAATAGAATCAAGGTTTGAGTCATTGAAATAAAACTACTTTTTAACGGATTTTAACATACTCAAAAAGGCCCCAACCATTACCTGAGATTTGATAAAACACAGGTCCTTGTCAAAGAAAACCGGTTCCTACCAAGAATGATCAGTGAAGCTATTGAAATTAAAAAAACATCCTAATTTTATCAGAGAAAAAACGGTTGGAATATACCACCAACTTGGGACCCAGTGCTTAATTTACTTGTACCAAAACCCAAGCAAAATCAACTCAGAATTCAAGACACTGTGAGCTCAGTTTGCTTAAATCGGAACGCAACTTAAATATTAGTGTTTGAAGGTAGTCAGTAATAATTGTGATTAATATTTTTGGACGTCAAATACCTCGGTCCACCCGTGAACATGAAGTCTGAAAAGACTTTGAAACGTCAGGATCTAAAATCTAAAATAAACCGCGATAAAATCCGTTAAAAAGTAGTTTTATTTCAATGTGTGATATTCGCGTAAATCTAAGACAATACTAAGGTTTGAGTCAATTTCATCAGTATGATAAAACTGGGCACGGGTCTTGACTCAACTATCTTACGAGTTGAGAAAGTTAAGGCCTTAATCCACACACGCAGGCCAAGTCCGGGCTGGATGTCACATGTCTTCGAATTCTAGTTCTAAGACATGCTGTTTCCTCACTATGTTTTCTTTCACTAATACTGAGCAGCGGCGATGAAACAATTTACACAGAAACAATTTACCCGCGACCTTATATTTGTAAGGTGAGGCCGGTACTATGTCTCTAAATTATAATAATAAGCGAATTTTATTAAAAAAAGTTGCTCCAAAAATTTTCTTTACAAATGGTAAAGTATTTTAAATTATTTGCCAGTCACCCTATACATATACAGGGTGTGATCATAATGAAATTTAATTAATAACTAGCAAACCCGACAGACGTCGTCCAGCCAGGTAAAACAGTACCATCTACCGGGTCTAAGACCTACCGAATATAACCGCAGTGGTTAAGTAATGAATACCAAGTGTTTTTCCTTCGGCTTTCTTTTTATAATATCTCGACCGGTTCTTGGCGTTGGAAATCTTCATAATTTTTAAGCCTATCTCTTCTTCTTTCAGATAACTTCTTTCTTTCTACTTTTTCATTATACATTTTTCTTTTTTTTTCTCTGCGTAAGAACGATCCTCTTACTTCAAGGAATATTCAAAAAAAATTAAAACGAAATCGGTGCAGCCATTCACGCGTGATGGCGTGACCAAGGGAAATAGGGATTTATTTTTATATTATAGATAAATATTAAGGTAAGATTACCTGACGTAGCTAAGAATGATCTCGATCATTTCAGTTTTTAATAAAAGCCGTTTTATTAATTTTTAATTGACATTTTTACTTACTGGGCAATAATTGTTTTTTGGAACACGGCAAGGCTGCTTGGCGATGCGGTTTCGTCTGGTGTGTGTTCACAAACTACCACCAGTTTATTGTCACCTGATTTGCACCACCCGGGGACCACGTGTGGGGATGCAATTAAAGGTTTACACTGTACACCCACGGATGAAGGTAACTCAGCCCCCAAATAAAATACAATTAGAATTTTCGTACCATGCCTACTACCATGTGAAGAATCTGCTAGGATTCCTACTGAAGCTGACCCGTCTGGTCTGGAGAAGACCTCTGACATCGAGTCGCGAATTAATAAGACTAAATACAATCTAAGACTAAATATCGGGTTCGCAGAACCAAACCTAATATTTCGTTAATAACACAGTAATTTCAAAGGAAGGACTAAAATTTAACTGTTTACCGATTATCTATCACTAGTATAAGATAAAAAGTAGCGTATGTGTTATTCCTGACTACAATCTATCTTTGTGCCAAAATTCATTCAATTCCGATAGATAGTTTTTGCGTGATGGAGTCACAAAAATCACTCACAAACTTTCGCATTTGTAATATTAGTAGAATTCCGAACTTTGTGCAACATACTTATACACCCCGTGTATACAGAATATTGGAATTTTCCATAACGACCATACTGTATGTTTGAATGTGTGAATTCAAGATGGACTTACTCACTCGTATATTATTAATAATAATTATTATAGCCTGCACAAGCTTTTATAGTTCACAATTGTGGTTATTTTGCATTCTGGTAATGAAAACATGCAGAAGTGGGTTTTATATCTCTGGTGGGCGGGGTCTGAGATTTAACTACTACCTACCTACCGTAGATACTCTTTATACATTACACAAGCAAAATTCTTGAGTTGGTTCTACCGCCCTCGGACGGCTCACCGAAAAAGTCCGGTGAACAAATAGAGGCCCTTCCGGCCGATTGGGTTAGGTCATCAGCAAAAAAAAAATTCTTGAGTTATGCTCAAAATAAAATGTTTCTCAAAGTTATTAATCATTTTCAAAAACACAAACATAATGAAATAACGTGGCAACAACAACTGACATTTAATGTTTTAACCAATCAAAGAAGGTTTTCTAGGTATTTTGACCGACCAATCAGCGTTCTTATTTCACGATATCTACGTTTCGTTTCGCAATAATACTAAAGTGACTCGAGTTTTTGCACAAGTAAAATTTAGAGATGTTTTCACCTTCGTTTAACTAGCCGTGTTTGTGCTAAATTTTAAAACACCGTGCTATATGAAAAAAAGTATTTGAGATGCTCGTTATCACATTATTATAAGTGACCAGAATAATAGACTCTTCACGTGACCAGAGGGCTGGCTTACATCTTGGTCAAAGAATTAGCATTGCCATACAACGTGGCAATGCTGCCAGCCTTCTAGGCACATTTCCCCAAGGCCTCGATTCGGAGGAATTTTATGACGTCTTATCTAGTTTTTAAGATAAAAATGTAGAATTAGTCAATTTTTTTTCTTATATTTTATGTAAAATCTTATTTTTAAAAAACCGCAATAAAATTCTTATTATAAGTAAAGATGTTTCTATTCCCAAAATAGTTTGTAGTTAATTTACGACCGTTTAAATGCATTTGATATTTATTTCTTCTCAAAGATTTTCTGTAACATAAATCACAGAACATTTGCTGAGGACACTTGAGTATAATTCAATCTTGTCTCTTTGACTGAAACGTCAGTACAAAAATACAGATGGGTGTGTCTGTTCGTTATTTATGGCTCTACTCTAAACTGTTTAAACAGACATTAGTCACTTAATAAATACCATTAAAAACACGTATTGACTTCATTGTACCAATAACTCAAAAAATGTTTGACCATTATCATAAAATCACACAATAACAATACAGTTTTTTCGTAATATTTTTTTCGAGTTATCAATACGGAAAAAGAAATTTCATTTTTCAATAAGGAATTTCTGGATTCGGTCTCCACGCTCAACGCCCGCGATAGAAGCTATGCAATAGCTTAAAAAAAAAATTCCAGTCATTGAACACATTAAACTGCCGGTAAAAGGTGATAAACACACCTATTACCGCCAGTTTGACTGCTGTTACAATTACAGATAATATTATTAGGTATACTATGTAGTATAACCAAGTCAACGAAATACTAATATTCAACAACCACAATGGCATACAGTAACGGTGCAGGGAAACAATATTTTATGTTATTTATTTGCTTAATATTTCAACTTGTAGCACGTTCGAGAGCATTTAGCTCAAATAACACGGGAACGAACTCAAACAATAGCTATTATTTTGTTAAGTGTTCAACTAAATTTGACCTCATATTTCCTTATGAAAGGGTCTTTAGGTTTGAAATTGATATTTGTAAAGATCAAAGTCTTGTGATACTGATGAACCATTAATGCATCTCTTACAATCAACCTCAGTATACAAGCAATTCGCTCCAAAGTATTGTCTTAGATTTACGCGAATATCACACATTGAAATAAAACTACTTTGTAACAGATTTTATAGCGGTTTATTTAAAAGTTTAGATCCAGACGTTTCAGTCTTTTCAGACTTCATGTTCACGGGTGGACTGAGGTATTTGACGTCCAAAAATATTAATCACAACTATTACTGACTACCTACCAAACATTATTATTATTTGTGAGTTCAGTTATAAATCGGACCGCAACTTAAATAATAAGGTAAACTGAAATAGTGGGAGGCACGAGGCTTTACTGGTTCTAGTAGAAAATTACAGCGAGGGCCTTAACAGCGAGGGTTTAACTCCTCTGTGGTGTAGACAGACTAGGATCGCGTCGCATCGCGGTGGGAAACTAAGTTTTAGCTACCAAACGATAGACAACCTGGAGTTGGGACCTTAATTGGGACTTAACCCATCACCGCAATCCCGCCATTGATATCCTGTAAGCCAGGATAGACGATGGCACCGTGAAGAGAATTGGGATTTCAACCCGGCCAAGTCCCAGGACACCTGAACTGTGCGGGATCCAAGGATGCCGCATGAATTTAATCAGAAAGATAATAGGAGCAGTTGGAAAGTTACAATGTCCGCTTCCCTCTACGCAAAACGGGAGAAACTCCCTCTATGACAAACTTTTTCCGAGTTATGTGTGTAACCTTACAGTAGCTAGTTGCTACTAGGTGTAATAATGTTACTCCCCCATGTAATAGAGTAGATGTATTAACATGGTGTCAATATAACAGAACAAATTGGTGATGGGGCTTCCGTTATCGAATTACAAAGGGGCTATTATAACACCAGGCGGCTGTTAAAAGCGCTACTACACATTATCGATCACCAAATAGCTGCAATATACATAGCCCTTTAATATAATTTCCAAAAAAAAACGAGCTAAGCTCGGTCATCCAGGTGCTAGTATGTTATTTAACAAAGTGTGTTCCCTTAAACCCGTCTACATCATTAAAATATTAAGATAATGGTGAAAAAAAATATTATGTTATTTGTAAAATTGTATTGAAGTTCACAAACATCCTATTAAAAATTACAATAGTAGCGCATAGTATCTAGCGTTGTCACTCTTCCGTTCTGCCTCGTTCATAAAAAAAGTGCGCATTTTGTATTTTTTTTAGGAATTTTATTTTTGGTTTTTTTTAATATACCTATTTTTTAGGTGTTATAACGGGGACGCCTTTTGTTATTTAACATAGTGTTTAAAGCGCTAAATCAAAAATACCATAGTATGTCTTAGATTTACGCGAATATCACACATTGAAATAAAACATGAAGTCTGAAAAGACTTTGAAATGTCGGGATGTAAAATCTAAAATAAACCGCGATAAAATCCGTTAAAAAGTAGTTATATTTAAAAAATACCATTAAATACTTTAGCTAAAATCATATTCTGAGGTCAAATACGTATAATCTAACTTGAACCCTTTTTACTGTCCCACTGATGGGCACGGGTCTTCTCTCAACTATTTTATGAGTTGAGTTGAGGTATAATCTGCCTGTCGTCAAGTCACGAGTGAATCGGTATTTCCTGGGTAAACACGTTCCATCGTAGACAACATCATTGCTTCACATCAGGCCAGTTGTGGTCAAGCGCAAGCCTAATAAAGGATAAAAAAAATATCACTTCTCAGAGCTCAACGGGACTGTGTTGCCACAACAACAACAGGTTAAATATTTGGGCATGCACCTGGATAGGAGACTTACCTGGAGAAACCACATAAAAGCCAAAAGAGACCAAGCTAATATGAAACTTCGTGGAATGTATTGGCTAATTGGAAGACAATCTTCTCTGAGTTTGGAAAACAAACTCATTATATATAAATCCATCATAAAACCCATATGGACATATGGAATAGAGCTCTGGGGGTCAGCTTCCCACTCAAATATAGAGATACTCCAACGATATCAAAATAATATATTAAAGATCATATGCAATGCCCCATGGTTTACATGGTTAAATCCTCAGAAGTCCATGACTATCTGGAAGTTCCAACGGTTAAGGAAGAGATTAAAAAGTCATGCATATCCTACAAAAGAAGGTTGGAAAAACATAAGAATGTACTGGCCAACAGACTTCTGGACACAAACAACAGTGTGTACAGACTTAAAAGAAGCCGAATAGCATCTATATGATGCTACTTATGCGAGAAGTCACACCACTGGGTTTGCATATATCTAAATGATAAGAATAACAAAAAATCTGATTATAGCTCAACGGCCGATCGCAGATGGATATAGAAAAATGAAAAAAAAAAAGCTTCATTAGTCAAATAAAAACAAAAAAATCATCCGATGTCGTCACATTTACGGATGGTAATTTGCCTAAGCATTTAAATTTATTAAATGACTAGCGACCCGCCCCAGCTTCGCACGGGTGCTATATGTTATACTTATAAACCTTTCTCTGGAATCACTCTATTTATTAAAAAAAAAAAACCGCATCAAAATCCGTTGCGTAGTTTTAAAGATCTAAGCATACATAGGGGCATAGGGACAGAAAAAGCGACTTTGTTGTACTATGTACTGATATGTACTATGTACTACTATGTACTACTATGTACTGATTTCTGGGTTATAGAACTTAGCATTCAACCATACCATTGACGTCATTAGGCGCTCATATCTGTTCAGAATAAAACGAAATTAAAAGTTAACGGTCTTATTAATTAAAATCTTAAGACTCTAATTAAAATTGACTTTGTCTCTTTCTAACTATTATAAATGTCAATATGATAGATAAAGACAAACAAATTATAAACCTATTTTAGTTATAATGAGCTTATAAGACGTTTATGAATATGGGGTAAAATTATAAATAATAAATAATATAAATAGTAACGAGCAGCGGTGGCGCAGAGGTACCGGCCTCGCCTTTGAAAAATAAGGTTGTGGGTTTGAATCCTGGTCGTGCCTACACATCTTTGTGTGAGTTGTATCATCTCCGCCGCTTAATATCGGTGAAGGAAAACATCGTGATGAAACCGGCATGTCTAAGAACTAATTATTCGAGGACATGTGACATCTACCAACCCGCACTTATAGTTGAGAGAAGACCCGTGCCTAGCAGTGGAACACTAAAACAGGGTTAAAGTGATGTACCTATAAAAGCATTTTCGTGCGGTTATTACTCTTTTTTTATTCGATTTTCAGGATTGTTTGATTTTTCTATCCAATTGATGGGAAAAAATCGATAAAAAATCGTTTTGTAGTTATTGAAAATATAACAAAAGAAAACACGGACAGACGCATTTACAAAAGAAAAGTATTATATGTAGTATATTACCAGTTATCTGGTTTCCATAGTAGAAGCTCTGCTTAGTTTGGGGCCGTGTATGTTAATGTTTCTCTATATTATTAGGATACAAGAAAAAAGTGGAATTTTTTGGTATTTTTAACCGAACTCATGCATTTGCATTGTTTCGAGTACGTAATACAGTTGCTTTCGAATATTTTTTTTTGTATTATTTTCTCGTATTGCTTGCTTGCGTATTAGAGTTTACTGAATAATAAGAACCACCGAGCCATATAATTTGGTTATAATTAAAAAACACGTGTACGTAATTTATACGAAAAATAGGTATGTAATAGGCATGTGAATAGATAGTTATTTTTGTAGAGTAGTCATTAAGAATAAAATAATATCTTTTTTTAACAATGTAATAAAATTTTTAGTTAATGTTTAAAACATTTATAATTTTAGCGTTGTTTATTAACATTAAAACTTTTATATTGTATGTAATATAATATTATGTAACTACTTATTTCTAAAAAAAAACACACTACAGTTATCTTTCATTTGACTCTTGTATCACAGTTACATAACATAAAAATATTTTTTCTCATAAAATACACTTACCCCATAGTATTATCCAGATATACTTCAAAATTATTTTGTTCTAACACACCTTACTTCCGCGCTTAGGAACTGGAAATGGTCCACAAAAATCTAAGCACCAACTTATAAAGGCATATTTGAAATTCAATGTGATAGTGAAAAATAGGATTGAATTTCAAATCAAAGTCAAAAACTAGATTGAATATGAATTATGCACTGACTAGCAAGTGGACTATTGCATTTTTATTCAGAAAATTGTAAAATTATACACTGTTTTACGTAAGAAAAACATTTTAGATTCAATAAATTATCCATTCAGAAAACATTTACACTGATAGATCAATAACCATTAAATTTTATAAAGAATCGATAACTGAAATTTTTATTCGATAAAAATTACACTTGGGTATTTCGGTACGAAAATCGATTGCAATTCGGTATCGAGTTAAAATCGCACGCGCTGCGTGTCTGCACCGATCATGCGTTTGGAGTCAACTAGCGTTGCAAGATGCACTGTTATCAAATAAACCAAAACTGCAATGAGCTTTGAGTGGTATTTATTTTATAATCGATTAAACGAGATTGTTATTAATCGGTATTGACTTATATTTACGCGAGTATTATTCAATAAAAGTAAGATAAAATTAATTTAAAATTAATTTTAATTGGTAATGATTTATTTTAAGTAGTTGAAATACTATGTCTAGTATGTAAATAATTGTTTTTTTTTTTCATTATGCAAAGGCATTTTTGCTCACCGATAAAATGTATGTAATGGATAAAATGTAAATATAATTTTGAATTATTAGCCTTTTGAAGTATAAAACAAAAAAAGATTTTACTTTGTTGTGTTTTTTGCTCTCGATCACAACTAGCCTAGTGTTAAGCAATGATGTGATCTACGGTGAAACGCGCTTACCCTTATGTCGGTAGAAATTAGCAAAATGATTTGTTGTAAATGATGCGCAAGCGCACAATACGTTCAGTTTAAATATAACTGTGCGGTGACAATGGATGGGCAGTTAGTCAGTGGTGTTAATTAAGTTCCCTACAATGTATGTTAGTTTTAATGATTTATAACACAAGTATGTACAAATATGTCTTTTACTTTAACTTAGACTTTGAAATTAGAAAATAGTTAACTTAACCGTGATAGCATTCTATATTAAAAATTATAACAACTTTTTCAATCCCATAAAAAACGTCAGAATAAGAGAAAAAAAGAAAAAATAAAAGAAGCCGGCGACGAAAATTAAAAAAAAAATCAAAATTGCTTCTACTGTAGAGGCCCGTTAGACAATTTTGCTCTAAATATAATTTAGCACCAACCGACGATTATCCCTATTCGCACCATATAGGTACACCCAAGGACAATCCCCGGTTAGAGCAGGACTATTGCAAAATATAGGAACTAAAATCTAGGTTATGGTGGTGGGTGCTAATGTATTAGGTAACAAGGACTATGGATGGACTATGGCCCTTATTATTATTATTATAGATCTCAGTTAAGAACAAAAAATCTTCAGATGCGCCCTTCTTTCATAAGGTCGCAGTATTGGTAAGTACATTTAAATCGGTCCACTTTTTTAATTTTTTTATTCTTTTTTTTACGAGTTAGCCTGTATATTATACACACATACCTAACTACTTAATATCTGTTAATATCTATTGATTGTTCTGAGTAATCGAAATGAAGACAGAACATATTATCGCTTAAGCTAGGGTTGCCACTAAGAGTAAACGCGTGAAAACGCCGGATTTTTAAACAATTTTTAAAAAAAAGTTGAAAATGTCAAAACTTACCTTTTTTATTTATATTCAGACTTTAAAATTCAATTTAGTCATCTTTTATTAACATTATAAATTTACCTAACAAAACTGAAAATTGTTACACTTTTTTTTTTAAATAGAGTTTTATAATCGGTGCATTAAAATTTGGCGAATTGTTTCGTCGTCTGTTGATCGCGACGTGCGGGCACAGTGCGTGAGTCGATCTTTTTTAGCGAAAGACCTAACTAGTTATAACTTTCAATAAGGGCCTTTATTGTATCCTTGGACTATTTAGGTGAACCGTCCGAATAGGTACTAAACAACTGACTATCTATCCACCTGACTAGCTATCCATATGAGGACGAACCTCGTCTCAGGACGTTGCCAGACTACTCTAGATTTAGGGGATCGGGCTGTGCGTGTGTCGCGGGCGGGACTTTAAATTATAAAACACGGGCTATGAATAAAGCCCCGGACGCTCTCCGGATGCAGTCTAGGACAAATCTGGGGAAACCCGGACGGATGGCAACCCTACTTAAGCCCATAGACATAATACTACTTCGTAAAGACACCCACAGTTGACGTTCTAACTTTACAACCCCTATTATACTTGTAATTAAGGCCAGGATTTCCCGTAACGGCCGCTTTTTGAGTTTTTTAATACTATCTGAGACAAACTAAAAAATAGTGATTTACATTCTGAAAAATAATACTAGTAATAATAATATACAGTGTGATATTAATACACACGGTCATCTGATCCCAAAGTAAGCAGAGCTTGTAACATGGAAACCAGATAACTGGTAATATACAATACTTTTCTTTTGTAAATATATACTAAAATATAGATAATTACACCCAGACACAAGACAAACAAACATATTTAAACAAATGTTTGTCTCGGGGGGATTTGAACCCACGACTTGCGGCGTGAAAAGCAAGTATCTTACCGACCACGTTATCACCGGCCTATCAGTGTATGTGCTAGTTTAAGATATTGCCTAGTCCTAGTCAAAACCAGGCGGCGTCCTGCAACAGTTTAAGCAGTATTGTTGTAGCTGCGTGCGGAAGAGGGATGACGCTATACAAAGTAGAACAACATCTCTTTCGTATAGCTGCTACAATAATACTTTACTGTATCAAGGTACGGCTGCTAATTTAGTTACAAAATCGATAAAATTGTCTTGATAGAAAAAAAAAACTCTTTTTCAAATATATGTTTTTTTAATTTTATCGTATCGCGTATCTGAGGTACAAAGTCATAAAACATAAATTAAATCTCCTAAAGAATTATTTAACCACAGATAAAAGTAATGTAAGACTATTAGTCACTAATATCCATATCGCTTGAATCATCATCACTGTCTGTGCAGCTTGAGGAGTCAGAATCTTGGCGATAGGCGATACGCGAGTCAAACGGTCGGCCTATAACAACCTATTTATGCGATACGTGGCAACAAAACGGGAACACACAGTTACACAGAAACGCGTCATAATTATAACAATTCCCTTTTTGCTATGTGTTAATAACACAATCTACTAACACTACCACCCTCGAGTCTACTCACACTCGCCGCGTCAATCCTGGCTTACATAAGTAGCAATGGTAGGATTGTCGTAGTGATTTAAGCCAGAAAAAAAAATTGGTTGTTTGTAAAGTAGGTTTACGATCGAGATGTTTACGTGATATAAGTTTTTGGGAAGTAAGGAATTAATATTGTTGCCGCTAGAGTGAGAGAGACGGAAGATCGGTCCACTCACTCGAACGCTATGCCAGCCTCCGCTCGTGAGGATTCCGCGTGACAAGTTTCACGGAATGACTGGCAGCGCTCGAGATGAGACGGGAGATCGGTCCGTCTCTCTCTCGTTATACCTGCGATCGCGCTCGTGAGGTTTTGGTGTGACACAAGTTTCTGAACATGTCACCCGACTAAAACGATTTTAAAGACGTTATCACGTCAAAAATCAACTAAACATCGTTCTAAATCCTGACCTTTCAGTTTTGTTTCTAAGTTTTTAGTGACTGTTTAGCATATTTTTAAACTTCATTCCGAATGTGCTGAAATGTCAGGAGCGTAATTAAAAAACAAGTTGCAAAGGCATTACATTCGCTATCTCTTTCTGTTGAGTTGAATTGTCCTATAGATGTTCTCACTCACACGCTGTGGTCGTCTCTAAGTAATATTATACGTCTATGCTAAAGGGTCAATGCACACCGCAGTGGCAGCAGTCGGCAGCGACCTTCAGCACCTTTTTAATAGGCAAAATCACAAAATTTCGATTTTAACACGGTCTTGTAGATTGTTTAAATTGGACATGTGTTTATTCTTTTGTTTTACACACTTGATTAAAAACTGAAGGAGATACATTAAAACAAAGTGTCGCGGTCGTGGCGTAACCTTACGTTTGCGAAATAGTTATTAATGATTATTTCGAAAATAACTGTCACTCCCTTAATTTATTGTAACTTTTTTGGGTATTTTTTTAGTAGTTCTTTTTTTAGTTTGATTAAAAAAATATTACTCTAGCAAAAAATATGTGTTTAATATTTTATAATATTCTACAAGATGGACTAAATAGTATTTAATTTTTTGTAATCTGGAATCATGCCTATTGTCTTGATTGTCGGGTGGTGTACAAACACTTCCATGCGATTTATATAAGTATTTTAAACTGTAGTGTATATTTTAAAGATTAAAATAAAGATAAAAAAGGTTTGACAATTTTGTCGGCCGCTGCGATGCGCTGCCGGTCACTGCCACTCCGGTGTGTATTGACCCTAAGACTACCCAATGTCTTTTTATGTTCGACTAGGTTGCCATTAATAGAACAGTAGTTATAAATGGTCAAGAATGCTACAGCGACCACATTCAGATATCCAAATAAGATTAATTTGATATATGACGATTTAGCACGCGAGTTTTAAGATGCGTAGGTATCAGCAGATTTTTAAAGTCGGTAACAGGTACCTATTTTAAACCCTCGACAAAAAAGAGGAGTGTTATACATAAGTTTAGAGCATGTACATATATATAAGCTTTTATACAAATATTTAATAGACTGCCTGCCGATTTAAAAACATTGTTTTACCATAGTATTATATGTATAGTATATACCAGTTATCTGGTTTCCATAACACAAGCTCTGCTTAGCTTGGGACCAGATGACCGTGTGTGTTAATGTCCCAGAATATTTATTTATTTTTATTTATAGCACTTTAAAGACTAAGCTCAAAGCATTTTTATTGGATAAAAGCTTCCATTCAGTGGAAGAACTTTAAATTAAATCAAAGAGTATTATTATTATTATTATTTACTAAATTAAAAATTCTATGTTATTTATAATTATTATTCAGTAATCATTAATCATTAATCTGTAAATTGTTGCATGTTATTATGTTTCTTTTTTATAATTTACTAGCTTTCCGCCCGCGGCTTCGCCCGCGTGTATGTCGGTTATCGCGCCAAAACATTACCTTCTTTTTGCGCAGTCAGATAAAAACTATCCTATGTCCTTTCTCGAGTCTCAAACTACCTCCATACCCAATTTCATCCAAATCGGTTCAGTAGTTTTTGCGTGAAAGCGTAACAAACAAACTTACATTCGCATTTATAATATTAGTATAGAAGTATAGATAAATATTAATTTTATTTTGTAAGTTGGACATCAAACACAATGCAAATTGTTAATGATAAAATAAACAAGTCTATTGCCACGTAGCCTAAATGTATATACCTACCAATATTGACAGTTTTTAGTTTTTTATTGAAAACTGAAATAAAAAGGATCTTGCTTGGCTTAAAAATACGCATTGGAGAATATTAAATTTTATTCAGAGTTAGATTTTTAGTGAAATTATTTAGTCAATATATAATTTCTACAGTTTTGGGAGCTGAATCGCTTTCAATCTAAATCTCTGTACACCATCCTATTCTAGTCCACCGCTGAACATAGGTCTCGGTTTGTCTCATCCAGTTCATGCCTCAACTGAGGGCGTTCTACGTTACATCGGTCAATTCGTGGTCTCCACTCAAGAACTCATGTACCACAGCGATTGTCAGTTCTGCGGCAGATATGGCCCACCTACTGCCACTTCAACTAACTAATCCGATGGACTACGTCGATGACATTGGTTCTCTGTCCAATCACTTCATTGCGTATTCGATCCTTCAGTAAAACTCCGAGCACTAGCCCTTTCTATAGCTCGCTGAGTCCTACCTCGAGTGTATGTTTATTATCAAATTTCACAATATTACAATATTTCATTGTCCCACAAAATTGTTTCCACAGTTTGTCTATGGGTACACACATTCTAGCTAACAATATTTATAACAGTGCGTGAAATTTTAACAAGCTATATAATAGTTCGGTATAGGTGTACACTTATACAGTATTCAAACGGCTAAGTAAGAATTGTTTTAGTGATTTTACAAACTTATTTTTATCGTCCATATCCCTAATGTCCATGTTTTAGCTCCGTATGTTATCGTGGGTAGGAGGCACTGGTTGAAGACCTTCGTCTTTAGACTCTGTGGAATGAATCTATACACGTAGTTCTCAAGTTAGGCAAAATCAGGTGACTATAAACTGGTGGTAGGTTACGGCCATGGTTTGTGACCTATTACCAGAGAAAGCCGCACTTCCAAACGGCCTTACTGCATTCCGATGCGATATCTGGTGAATCATTTGAGGAGGTGAGTCGCAATAGTTGTCTCTTATTATTCCTAACCATGTGGAGCCTCATTCCAGCTCCTCTTTTTCACCGATATTCACGAATAAATCTGTAGGTACACCATAGAAGAAAGACAGATCTTGTTATACACATATTCAAAACTAAAAAAACAACCCAAAAAAATTACTTCCAACTCGAACTCTAAAGTGAAATATTCTGTTAACTTCAACTTACATAATTTAATGAGTTAATCAGCGCCAAATTCAGCTAAGAACAATTTCAATCATATCATTTAAATGTGCTTAAAGGCCGACCGTTTAACTGTATCGCCATCTAAGGTACTAAGTCATAAAACATAAATTAAATCTCCTAAAGAATTATTTAACCACAGATAAAAGTAATGTAAGACTATTAGTCACTAATATCCATATCGGTTGAATCATCATCACTGTCTGTGCAGCTTGAGGAGTCAGAATCTTGGCGATAGGCGATACGCGAGTCAAACGGTCGGCCTATAACAACCTATTTATGCGATACGTGGCAACAAAACGGGAACACACAGTTACACAGAAACGCGTCATAATTATAACAATTCCCTTTTTGCTATGTGTTAAAAACACTACCACCCTCGAGTCTACTCACACTCGCCGCGTCAATCCTGGCTTACATAAGTAGCAATGGTAGGATTGTCGTAGTGATTTAAGCCAGAAAAAAAAATTGGTTGTTTGTAAAGTAGGTTTACGATCGAGATGTTTACGTGATAACGTCTTATTGGTGATATAAGTTTTTGGGAAGTAAGGAATTAATATTGTTGCCGCTAGAGTGAGAGAGACGGAAGATCGGTCCACTCACTCGAACGCTATGCCAGCCTCCGCTCGTGAGGATTCTGCGTGACAAGTTTCACGGAATGACTGGCAGCGCTCGAGATGAGACGGGAGATCGGTCCGTCTCTCTCTCGTTATACCTGCGATCGCGCTCGTGAGGTTTTGGTGTGACACAAGTTTCTGAACATGTCACCCGACTAAAACGATTTTAAAGACGTTATCACGTCAAAAATCAACTAAACATCGTTCTACATCCTGACCTTTCATTTTTGTTTCTAAGTTTTTAGTGACTGTTTAGCATATTTTTAAACTTCATTCCGAATGTGCTGAAATGTCAGGAGCGTAATTAAAAAACAAGTTGCAAAGGCATTACATTCGCTATCTCTTTCTGTTGAGTTGAATTGTCATATAGATGTTCTCACTCACACGCTGTGGTCGTCTCTAAGTAATATTATACGTCTATGCTAAAGGGTCAATGCACACCGCAGTGGCAGCAGTCGGCAGCGACCTTCAGCACATTTTTAATAGGCAAAATCACAATATTTCGATTTTAAGACCGTCTTGTAGATTGTTTGAATTGGACATGTGTTTATTCTTTTTTTTTACACACTTGATTAAAAACTGAAGGAGATACATTAAAACAAAGTGTCGCGGTCGTGGCGTAACCTTACGTTTGCGAAATAGTTATTAATGATTATTTCGAAAATAACTGTCACTCCCTTAATTTATTGTGACTTTTTTGGGTATTTTTTTAGTAGTTCTTTTTTTAGTTTGATTAAAAAAATATTACTCTTGCAAAAAATATGTGTTTAATATTTTATAATATTCTACAAGATGGACTAAATAGTATTTAAATTTTTGTAATCTGGAATCATGCCTATTGTCTTGATTGTCGGGTGGTGTACAAACACTTCCATGCGATTTATATAAGTATTTTAAACTGTAGTGTATATTTTAAAGATTAAAATAAAGTTAAAAATGGTTTGACAATTTTGTCGGCCGCTGCGATGCGCTGCCGGTCACTGCCACTCCGGTGTGTATTGACCCTAAGACTACCCAATGTCTTTTTATGTTCGACTAGGTTGCCATTAATAGAACAGTAGTTATAAATGGTCAAGAATGCTACAGCGACCACATTCAGATATCCAAATAAGATTAATTTGATATATGACGATTTAGCACGCGAGTTTTAAGATGCGTAGGTATCTGCAGATTTTTAAAGTAAGTAACAGGTACCTATTTTAAACCGTCGACAAATAAGAGGAGTGTTATACATAAGTTTAGAGCATGTACCTATGTACAAGCTTTTATACAAATATTTAATAGACTGCCTGCCGATTTAAAAACATTGTTTTACCATAGTATTATATGTATAGTATATACCAGTTATCTGGTTTCCATAACACAAGCTCTGCTTAGCTTGGGACCAGATGACCGTGTGTGTTGATGTCCCAGAATATTTATTTATTTTTATTTATAGCACTTTTAAGACTAAGCTCAAAGCATTTCTATTGGATAAAAGCTTCCATTCAGTGGAAGAACTTTAAATTAAATCAAAGAGTATTATTATTATATTTACTAAATTAAAAATTCTATGTTATTTATAATTATTATTCAGTAATCATTAATCATTAATCTGTAAATTGTTGCATGTTATTATGTTTCTTTTTTATAATTTACTAGCTTTCCGCCCGCGGCTTCGCCCGCGTGTATGTCGGTTATCGCGCCAAAACATTACCTTCTTTTTGCGCAGTCGGATAAAAACTATCCTATGTCCTTTCTCGAGTCTCAAACTACCTCCATACCCAATTTCATCCAAATCGGTTCAGTAGTATTTGCGTGAAAGCGTAACAAACAAACTTACATTCGCATTTATAATATTAGTATAGAAGTATAGATAGATATTAATTTTATTTTGTAAGTTGGACATCAAACACAATGCAAATTGCTAATGATAAAATAAACAAGTCTATTGCCACGTAGCCTAAATGTATATACCAATAATGACAGTTTTTAGTTTTTTATTGAAAACTGAAATAAAAGGGATCTTGCTTGGCTTAAAAATACGCATTGGAGAATATTAAATTTTATTCAGAGTTAGATTTTTAGTGAAATTATTACAGTTTTGGGAGCTGAATCGCTTTCAATCTAAATCTCTGTACACCATCCTATTCTAGTTCACCGCTGAACATAGGTCTCGGTTTGTCTCATCCAGTTCATGCCTCAACTAAGGGCGTCCTACGTTACGTTGGCCAATTCGTGGTCTTCACTCAAGAACTCGTTTACCACAGCGATTGTCAGTTCTGCGGCAGATATGGCCCACCTACTGCCACTTCAGCCAACTAGTTTGCTGGACTATGTCGATGACATTGGTTCTCTGTCCAATCACTTCATTGCGTATTCGATCCTTCAGTAAAACTCCGAGCATTAGCCCTTTCTATAGCTCGCTGAGTCCTACCTCGAGTGTATGTTTATTATCAAATTTCACAATATTACAATATTTCATTGCCCCACAAAATTGTTTCCACAGTTTGTCTATGGGTACACACATTCTGGTTAACAATATTTATAACAGTGCGTGAAATTTTAACAAACTATATAATAGGTCGATATAGGTGTACACTTATACAGTATTCAAACGGCTAAGTAAGAATTGTTTTAGTGATTTTACAAACTTATTTTTATCGTCCATATCCCTAATGTCCACGTTTTAGCTCCGTATGTTATCATGGTTAGAAGGCACTGGTTGAAGACCTTCGTCTTTAGACTCTGTGGAATGAATCTATACACGTAGTTCTCAAGTTGGGCAAAATCAGGTGACTATAAACTGGTGTGGTAGGTTACGGCCATGATTTGTGACCTATTACCAGAGAAAGCCGCACTTCTAAACGGCCTTACTGCATTCCGATGCGATATCTGGTGAATTATTTGAGGAGGTGAGTCGCAATAGTTGTCTCTTATTGTTCCTAACCATGTGGAGCCTCATTCCAGCTCCTCTTTTTCACCGATATTCACGAATAAATCTTTACACCATAGAAGAAAGACAGATCTTGTTATATACTAATATACTAATACTAGCACAAAATCTTTTGCATAATGTTTTTTGACATATTCAAAACTAAAAAAACAACCCAAAAAAAATTACTTCCAACTCGAACTCTAAAGTGAAATATTCTGTTAACTTCAACTTACATAATTTAATGAATTAATGAGCGCCAAAGTCTGCTAAGAACAATTTCAATCATATCATTTAAATGTGCTTAAAGGCCGACCGTTTAACTATATCGCCATCTAAGGTACTAAGTCATAAAACATTAATTAAATCTCATATAGAACTATGTAACCACAGATAAAAGTAATGTAAGACAATTCGTCACTAATATCCAAGTCGCTTGAATCATCATCACTGTCTGTGCAGCTTGAGGAGTCAGAATCTTGGCGATAGGCGATACGCGAGTCAAACGTTTGGCCTATAACAACCTATTTATGCGATACGTGGCAACAAAACGGGAACACACAGTTACACAGAAACGCGTCATAATTATAACAATCCCCTTTTTGCTATGTGTTAAAAACACAATTTACTAACACTACCACCCCATCAGTATTTTAACACCAACTGCAAAGGACTCAAAGGACCGCCTTCTAACACAAAAAATCATTTAATTTTACTTTAAACATGCATTCACAGAGACCATTAATTTATTATTTAACCCTTCTCGCGCATCCAATTTAAAATTTGACGTCTTAAACAGTCTTAAATTATACGTGAAATTATTTCATTAACACTGCAGTTACAAAGGACTGCGTGTGTTAACCAGGTCTCTATTCTAGAAGAATTCACATCGTTGATCCATCGTTTAGGTGGCGTTGAACGTTTTGAAAATCCCGAAAACCTGCAAAATCAAAATTATAATAAAAAATGTTATTTTATAATTGCCTTAATTTTTATTTATAGTTTATACCTAATAAAGCAAAAATTCTGCAAAAATTAACAAACTTAAGAAGCGCTATTTCCATGCGTTCCAACGATTTTGGCCGTGATGCTCGAGCCATTAGAAGAGGCATTTTTACCTCTTTGTACTGTTTCCTACAACTGTTATATTTTGTTTTAGATCCGTGCGGGATCCCAAATTATTGGATCGGACTTTGCCGAGTTTGAAATCTGAGCCTCTCCACGCGCGCTCGTGTCCATCATGCTCAGCAGAATTATACGGCATTGGATTCAGCTCTATAAACAAAGTATAAAAAATTAAAATTTAGCAATGGTAGTGCATTTAAATATGCAGTATATCTAATTAAGTTACGTTGTTCCAGCGATGCTGATACCTGTGTGGTATTTTGTGAATTGGCATCATTTTTTCGGTACCAAAAGACACCGAAGTTGTAATCATAACGTCAGCTGACCACGCCTCTAGTTTTGCCTTAATAAGCCCCTCGATATTGACTAATCGTAAAAGGGAAAAGATTAAGCAAAACTTCCAACTTCGATATTGAAACTTTTTGGGGATGATTGTGCCCAGCAGTGGGGATCTGTCATAACACAAAAGTGCAGTATTGTAGGAAATGCGGAAACTGGATGGCGCTAAACAATGTATTTTTTTATTCCGGAAAGCCTTGCGCTTGACTACAACTTCCCTGATGTTAAGCAAAGATGTGGTCTACGATGGGACCCGTCCGCCCAATATACCGATTCACTCGTGATTATGAATGATTTTCGGCGGGAAGGTGGCAGTGGAATGAGACTCCATATAGTTAGAAACCATAAAAGAGCAACAATTCCTACCCACCCTCTTAATGGTGTCACTAGATATCGCACCATTACACGGTAAGACCGCTTGGCGGTGCGGCTTTGTCTGGTGGGTAGTCACTAACCACGACCGAAGCCTACCACCAGTTTTAACAGTGAACATAATTATCAGTAGATTGATTGTCACCTGATTTGCACCACCCGGGGACCACGTTTGGGGATTCAGATAAAAGGTATACTCCCACAGACGAAGGTGACTCAGCCCCCTAAAGCAACTTCTCTTTTGAACAACTGCAATAATAATAGTATTTAAACGGTACCATAGTACAGTTGCAGAAAATAAAACAGCAAAAATAAATGTAAAAAAAAACAAACATTAACATAATTATGAAAAATTTCAATGACGATTAAAATAAACTTAAAATAAATATGTAAGTACAATCACATACATTGACAGTTGAGCCATTTAGTGGTATATCTAGGGTGGTTTTAAGAACAAGTAACATATTGAAACTAAATTTTATTTTCTCATCATATTTTTTTGATTGGTAAACAATGGTAAATAGATTAGGTAGCCCGTATTGCCAGTTAAAAGGTGGAATAATAGAAATTTTAGAAAAATTAATTTACTTATGTTTGTATTGCTAAAACTAGAGAACGGGTGAACCTATTTGGCGGATATTGGTGTTTAAGTACTTATCCAAGTCAAATGTAGGTTTGATTAAGGTTTTTAGCTGAGAAATACTCGGTATGAAGTAGTTAGTAACATATAAAATTACCGACATTGATGCCACTGACTGCCTTAACTTTTAAACATTGGGATAATACCTACATGTGTTTTTAAATCTCTTTGCGACAACCTAAATTATAGTAATAGAACCCTATTAACACGTTTACTGTAGAATTGCGTGTTGGGACAGGTTTTTTAAGCACTAAGTGCCTTATAATATGCAGATGTAGTTTGTACATTCGCAATTAGTATTGTGATTAGCCCGTTTTTATTTAGCACGCGAACTAAAGGTCTACTCAGCTTCTATTCGATACAATAGATACTCCTCTAATTCGATACAATAGGTTTGTGTGGTAGGGTTGGTAAAACTTTGTATTAGTCTGTTATTTAAAAATGTGTTTGTTTTGTTGAAGGATATTTTAACCAAATCAAAATTGAGTTTTCTATTCGATGTTTTATATTTTCTTAAATTAGTTTGATATTAACTCTATCACATATACTGATTAGTTTCTTTTTTACTTTTGATTTTTTATCTTTGTTTTGCTTAAAATTAAAAGATACCGCCATAACTAATATAATGCACTTATTTTCTGGAGTTGGGAAAAATTGAATTCAGATTAAGCACCTACATAAATTAAGAAACAAAATGTGTTTAACATTAAATGTAGAATACGAAATTATAGCAAGATTTTTATATAATTTTTTCTTAATATAAGTAGTAGTAGTTACCTATTATTAATAATTTTAAATCAAGTTAAAGCTTTTTATTTTTTTTAAGAACCATTTCGATCTCTATCAAAATCGAATTATTCATTTTAGTGCAACAAAGCCACAAACTTGTACATAAATACCTCTCTTTTTTGGTGGATGGTAAACATAAGTCTCAACATAAAGATTATTGTATAAAAGCTGAGTAGGGCTTCTAGTTATAGATATGGAAATTAGTTTTTGAAAACAAAATATGAATATATTGACGAATAAGTAGGATTGAAAGTATTAGGACACTTAAAATAAAGAAGAAAATAAGGACTCATAAATAATGGTTCTTTAATGGTAATAGGAATGTAGTATTAAGAATGTTGTATATTTAGATAATTATTTTATCTAGGAGCGCCTCAAAGACATTTAAGGTTTTGTCAAAAGCCTTAGGCCAAATTAATAAACGTTATTAACCAAGGGTCAACATTAAATGTCAGTATGTAATTAATTTCCAACAAGCTTAATAAAATTACTAATAATACTAATAGTAGATTCAAATCTTTGACAGACATTTTGTATTAAGTAGCACTTTTACAACCACATAACCTATTAAGCATTTATATTAGTTATATGCTAAAACCTAATCTAATAAATACATTTATATCATAAATCTGACTGTTTGATGGTTAAACGTATTAATTTCAGGAAGCAAAATTAAGAAACCACTTATGAAGAATATGTAAGGTGTACGTCTGTACATTCCTCAAATGTCAAAGTTAGCTAAAATAATTCCACATAATCAAAAGCTGACACAGTTTAGCGCTGCGTTGACCTGTTTTATTGTATAGAGATAATAATATAGAGGAAGAGAGAGAATAACAATTTAAAATGCTCAAGAAATCTTTTTTAAACAATAAATTGTTTAAAAAAGATTTTTCGCAATATTATCCCGTTTTCTAGAAATAAGGTACCTATTTTTGAAACAAAAATATTTATTGTATCTTGTAATGAGCATAAGCGTATTTAAATACACCACTGCAAACATTTTTTTGTATTGAATGTGACTAGGATTTCTTTTTATCTTATTTAGATTTTTTTTTGAATTTTCTGCGGTTATTTTCTTTCTTTTTCTTCCACCTCTTTTCTCCATTGGGCATGGATGGCTACCTTCACAAAGCCCTTCTTGCGATTGTTGCCGCCTCCTTGAAGTTCGTCTTTCAACTCTCATCTTTCTTGTCCCTTTAAATTTTTCCTTCAAAATATATAAGCTGAAATCTAATAAAAGTTTAGTTTTTTAGCCTGCATCGATATTCCATTTAGAGATCTTAGGCTTCTTGACTGTGTGCAACAGTGCCTTGTTCTTTTTATCGTTATTAGAATCTGTGTTTATGACTGACATTTTCGAAGTTTCAATTATTATAAGGTCTATGTTTTAACTTTCAACACCAAAGTAACTTCTATGTACCTAATAATGTGGTAGAAAATTCAGTTTCTCTCTGTGTTACATTTAACATCTATCCTTCAAGTTTATACGTGTTCGGATGCTCAAGCGCCGTTCAATTTGCAGCTTTTGTACAACGCCGCCACTTACTACCCATCCAGTTTAAGAAGACCCTCAAATTATGCCACTGCGCACAGCACTTCTTCAACTTAAAGTCGCCAGAGGGGTTTTTACTAACTGGTTAGTTATAATAAGGGATTGTAAAGGAGAATTAACGCTTGGTAAAGATTGGGTTTTAAACTTGCGTGTAAGCCAGGTATGCCTATTCTTAGTTAAGTGCTTAGTTTATGTTTTAATTCTGATTGGATAGTTTTGGATGCAATAAATACAAGTTCTAAAGAGATCTTAAAATAATTAAAAAAAAAATTCATTAAGCGGAAAAGGGTCCAATCCTAACACATTGTTATTTGAGAATTGTGTTTGACAGGTAAAATTTTATACAAAATAAAAACGACTGAATTTATGACTAGTATTTACTTCGTTTCTTTTATCTAGTCATTACACTCTTGAAAGAGTGGTCGTGATCGTTATTTAGTATTAGTAAAAACAAATGATGCGCTTAACTATGTCGCACCATCTTACAGAACTAATTTAAAGATATTGCAGTCTTAAATAGGTCGATTCACTACTTAGATTTACATATTTCTTTACAAGTCGAAGCATACTGGAACTTATTTAGACTTATATAAAAAAATAAATTATTATTCTCGTAAATACAGTCACGGGAACTTTAAGAAACTCGAAGAAATGTGTGAAAACTAATACGTATTGAAATTAAAATATTCGACGTCACGTGACTTTTATATTATAAACTAATTGTTATGACATCCTTACTGTCATATTATTTAAGTCTCTTAAATTCCTGAGAGTTCTGGCAATGTTTTTCAACAACTACCACCTCATTCACAGCAAAGCAGGAAAATATTAAAGGTTTCTCTTAGAAATGCTTTCTCCAAAACGTAGAAGACTTTTACAATTCACATACGATTCTTCTTCTTTTTTAAAAATTAGAAACTGACTGACATATCAACACACAGCCCAAACCACTGGGTCTAGTGACTTCAAATTTGGCACATAGGTTCCGTATAAGGTCTAGGAATCCACAAAGAGAGGATTTTTCAAATGTCAACCCCTTAGAGAGTGACACGTGGAACACGCCGGCGCGGAAGCTAGTTTATCTATTAAATGTTGGTTTCAAAAAGATTGAATCAGGAATCCAATTAGCCGACTGTACTTCTGTTTACAGATAATTTTCGAATTTTATAACATGGTTTAAATTATAATTGACTTATGAACGAGTTTAAAAAGCGCTAAATAATTTGAATAAACACTTAATTTGCACAATAAAAATAACAATAATGAGACATTATCGATGATGTTATCGTAACATCTTCATAATAACGTGATCATTTTTGCATTAATTTTGTGATGAAGTGTATTAAGTGTTTTATGGACTTGTTTGCAATACAGGGTTTGCTTACGTTTTGTAAAATATTATACGAATATCAACTAACTTTTGGAATCCATTTTGAAAATATTTTCTGACACATGTTAGTTATGTTTTGGTTTAGTAATTTTTAAACTTTATACTGCATTATTAGATAATATTTATATTTATCACTAGTATTCCGCCCGCGGCTTCGCCCGCGGATATCGGTTATCGCGCTAAACCATTAATCTCTTTTTTCGCAGTCGGATAAAACTATCTTGTCCTGGGTCTCGAACTATCTTCATACAAAATTAGTTCAGTAGTGTAGGCATGTAAGCAACATTTTGAAATCGGCAAGCACCCATAGGTATATCCATAAATCTATAGAGGTTTCTTAAAAAATACTACGGCTCTTAGGCCATGATTATTGTAAGTTTTTCATTCAATATTTGAGAAGATATAAAATTTAAATTTCGAATTCTAATAATCGGACTGAGTTATCAAACGTCATTGTGTCAAAATAAAAAGTAATTTAGCTAAAAAGCACGAAGGAGTATTGATATCAACTTTGAAGAAAATCAAACTCAGAATAATTTCTCAGGCTTCACCCACGCAGTATTAGGATAAAAATAAAAAAAATTGGAAAAATAAAAAACACGTGTTTCAATATTTGTTTTGAGCTATATTTATACCGAATTTGAAGTGAATCGGACAAAGGACTAAAAAGTTCTGGAATATTTAATTTTTCCAAAAAAGTTCATTTTAAAAGTGTTTTATGATTTCTTTTAAGGTATATGTGTGCCGAATTTGGAGTGAATCGGACTTGAGACTAAAGAGATCCAGAGAAACTTTAGTTTTTACTAAAAAAACTCATTTTCCACACCCCATAGGGGTAATTATGGAAAAATAAAAAACCCGTATCTCATAATTTGTGTTAAGGTTTATGTGTATCGAATTTTAAATGAATAGAACCAAGGAATAAAAAGTTGCATACAAACTTCACCCCTCTATTTAACCCTCTTAGGGGATGATTTTTGGAAATATTATTAGCCTATGTCCTATTCTAGGTTATACACTACTTATGTTTCAAACTTCATTAACATTCGTTGAGCGGTTATGGAGATACACGGTAACAAACCTTCACACACACACACACTTACTTCCGCATTTATAATATTAGTAGGATAGGATAGGATAGGATAACGGGCAAGTACCGATCGTGGTCGCAAGCTGTCTGTTTGTGACTACGACCGGTGCAACCCGTGTCGAAACGTGAGTGCGTGAATTGCCCGTTATTATAAAATATAAATATTAGTGTAATTTTTTATGTTGCTAAGCTTAAAAGTAATCAGAAATTATTGCTACCTTACTCTGTCTTTTAATTCGTTTTCTTAACTAATTACAAGAAGTTTTAGACTAATTCGATGACTAAACTACCATTTACGCTCAGACATAATTAAAGTAGTGGGCGATGCCTTATGATTTCTTCTAATAAATAAATTGGGATATGCACAAACAACAAAACAATACATAATTTAAAAAGCTTAGAGCTTTAGAGAAAGCTTAACTGAAAGCTCACACCGCCTGTGTAAAGACTACAGCTCTATTATTTTATAACTCGGGTTTGTAACGATAAAAATATGTATCCGCTATTTCACCTTAAATATTAAGTCAAAGCGTTTATAATAATTACAGGACAATTTATTTAAAGGGCAGTTCCACTGGTACGATTTTTTCTCAACCTTCTTAAAAATCGTCGACGACCAGCAGACATATATACTTAGATGACACACAATAACTATTTAATTGGTTAGTTATTGCAGATTTGTTTAAAGCCCTATAGTTCACTGTTCTTGTGCACATTTATCGTAATTTTATTACAATAAATTTAGCTCTTATTCGCCACTTAAGCAACTATTATGGTTTTATACATCAATTTCAGTGTTTGATACATCATCATACGTAATTAATTTACAAATAATACTACCGAGACATAATAAACAAACATTATTTTTAATTCAAAACCTTCGAATTCAACAAAAAACGATAATCAAAGTAAAAGCTACAGAAAAATCGCATAGTAAGTTCTCTCAAGACCAAACCTTAAAGTATAAAGAGTCGATCGGAGTATCGCAAAAATTGCGTCCTCGCTACTAAAGCTGGTCGTTGGAATATCATTAAATTTTACGAGCCAAGGAGGTGATACTGTAGTTAAGTTCCCTTATGCTCATACGTAAATTTGCTCTACTTAACGCATATATATCACCCATTATTTATGGCTTCAGCATTCAAAATGCGAGCACAGAACTTGAGCGGGACCTCAGGACGAGGAGGTAGCATGGCACTCTTTCAAATATTTTCATTGCCTTTTTCACATTTCTATTGGGGTCGGCTCCAAGCCTAACAAAATGCGGTTAGCAACCAGAATTAAACGAAGCAGTAAAACCAGTAGCTGAGATTCTGATGGTTAAACCAGGTGTCAGATTATATTCGGCTTCTGACTACCTCTAACGATTGTCATAGTTGTTTTAAATGAAAACTGGGACTGTGGGCTTAACTTGCTCTCCGAGGCACGGAAGGTAGCCCCTCAACCAACCAGACACACCATATTGGGGCGGGAATCGAACCCTCGACCTCCCAGGCACTCCCCAATTGGACGGCTTACACCGCTTGACTACAGAGGTCATTATATAGTATGGAACACACTCCCAGAAAAAATGGTGGTGGCTCCAACTATAAAGATCCTCAAGAATCAGATTAAATAAATAAATAAATAAATAAATAAATATAGTTTATTTCGCTCAAAATGGTACACACAATTCAGAAATATGTCAAAGTTATAGGCAGATTCATGTATAGGTATTATAAGTCCATCAAATCTAAGAAGTACCGTTTGACAGTTCTAAACGTAGTACATTTAGAATTAGAATTATTTTTCGGATGAAAATTGTTTATGTTATGTTAGAATAAAAATAGCTTCATAATTCAATTATTTACAGGACAGTGAAACGTCAATAGGTACTTCTTAGAAAAAGTTTAAAAAAAATCACGTGATTAATGGACAGCCCCTATTACGACATAGGTAAACATAATTGCAACTGCACCGCAATTTGATCGGCGCGTCAAGAAATAATTTAGCCTAAAATGAATTAGCCTAAATACTGACCACCCAATCATCGTAGATCGTGGATCGGCAAACGTAGAAGACACTAGAGATTTCGAACTAAATTTAACAGGAATAAATATATCTAACGGCTACAAAAAATGTTGCCAAATACTTATCTAGATGTCTATAAAACGCCTAAGTGTTCTGTGTAAATAAGTTTTAATCTTACAATTTGCTTTAACAAAACGATTTCTTATCTCAAACTTTCCATTAATAAAGTTTTATATAAGAATCATTTTTGGTTAATTAAAACTATTGGTGAAAAGTAAACAAAAAGTTACTAAAAAATCTATTTTATTCGAACATAGATGCATGCTGTGTTAGTCTGTGACTGTTGCACATAATGTTTTATATTCCTCGTTGATAAAGATGTAATATGTAAACAGTCGTTGGCTGACCTTAAATAAAAAAAAAATGATTCGATGTTTGTTATTAATTTATAAATAATAACAAATCTAAACTTTATTTATTTAAATAAAATTATTTAAAAACGGATTTCATTACGGTTTATTTTAGATTTTAGATTTATTTCAATGTATGATATTTGCGTAAATCTAAGAAAATACTAAAGTTATTTTTTAATGTTAATTTAAAAATAAATAATCCAATGTCTACTTCCTACTGCTTTAGGATTTTTGATTTCTCAATTTTCTTATACTTTTTAGGGTTCCGTACCTCAAAAGGAAAAAACGGAACCCTTATAGGATCACTTTGTTTTTCGTCTGTCCGTCCGTCTGTCAAGACCCTTTTTCTCAGGAATGCGTGGAGGTATGAAGCTGAAATTTATATCAATTACTCAGGTCTACTGTCCCTTGAAGCTGTGAAAAAATCAAACTTCTAAGCCAACGCAATCAAAAGATACAGCCGTTTATGCCGCAAATTTTCGACACTTGCAAGGGAATCAAAACCTACAGGGTTCTTCCCGTGAACTCAAAATCTTGAAATTTGGTACGAAGCAACGTCTTATAGCATAGATAAAGGAAAAATTACGAAAACCATAAATTTTTAGTTACATCACATAGTATATTTTTTTTTAATAATTTTAAACTTACTACCCATTTCCTCATAAACGCGTAGAGGTATTAAATTGAAATTCATACCAAATACTCAGGTCTATAATACCTTTAAGCTGTAACAAAATCAAACTTCTATGTCAACGCAATCAAAAGAAACAGCAATTTAAGCTGCATATTTTGAAACTCGCAAGTACTCGCAAGGGAATCAAAACCTAAAGGGTACTTCCAGTCGACCTAGAATCTTGAAATTTGGCATGAAGCAACGTTTTATAGCACACATAAAGGAAAAATTCCGAAAACCTTAAATTTTTAGTTACATTACAAAATATATATTTATAATATAATATACAAAATATAATAAAAATACCATAGTTATGACTCGATTGTCGTAATGAACGAACTTTGTAAACCTTGCAGGTTTGTACGGAACCCTCGGTGCGCGAGTCCGACTCGCACTTGACCGGTTTTTTTTTTAACAAATTTAAGGTTATTGCAAAGGAGTAAAAAGGTAAAAAATGTATACCTGTTGAAGGGAAACCAGAGAATTATCAGCGTCAGCAGCGGGGGCGCAGTGTTATTGGCTTCGCCTTAGAAATATAAGGTCGCGGTTTCGATTCCCGGTCGTGCCCACACATCTTTGTTAGAATTGTTTCATTTCAGCTACTCAATATCGGTGAAGGGAAACATCGTGAGGAAACCGGAATAACTAAGAACTAATCATTCGAGGACATGTGACATCCATCAACCCGTACTTGGCCAGCGTGTGTAGATTAAGACCTAAACTCTCTCAACTCGTAAGAC
The DNA here is from genome assembly GCA_936450015.1 of Meganola albula. Lineage (NCBI taxonomy): Eukaryota > Metazoa > Arthropoda > Insecta > Lepidoptera > Nolidae > Meganola > Meganola albula. The sequence continues at coordinate 3,275,407 of OW388159.1, forward strand.
AGTTGAGAGAAGTCGCGTGCCTAGCAGCGGGTCACTAAAAAAATAAATACTCCTAGTGAAATAATTTTTTACACAATCGGCCTGAGGCGCGTTGCGTCTCTACGAGATGCAACTCATACAAATGATCACTTATCAGCAGAGATCGGAGTAGGTAGAGCTATTTTGTGTACTTGCCATATGTAAGAATAATATGGATATCCCGAGATTTGCTTTTTAAGTAGAAAAATAATAAAAAGCTATTTACGCCTTAGGTAGTAATATAAGAATATACTTTTTCTCCGAAAGGTAAATATAATGACAGGTTAAAGGATAAGTAGTAATATTAATTATAATGATTAAAATCCCAGAGTATCAACCGAAATCCCGTAGAATATCCATTTTAACATCAATGTTTGCGGTCAATGAACCTAAATAGCTCTACCTACTCCGATCAGTGCTTATCAGTCACAAAAATGCTAAGATCAGCTTAGACCTCGCAGTTTGTACTTACCTGTTTATCGTTATTTTTAAGTAAAATAAAACTATAATTATTAATTCAATGTGTTTATATTACTACAATTAATCAACGACATATTAAATTACGCTCAAAATTAACTTCACCAACGTATAAATCTGGTGTTTATAATTCATATGTGTAATTTTGTCCGATTAAATCATAAAGGTCCTGTCAAACTAGAGTGATCATGATGACAACGTTTACGAGCAGAGTGCTGATCAATTAGTTTGTTTATCAGTTTTTGTTGTTTGTATGTATGACATTATTATACTGGTCATCCCGTTGCAGCAATCTTCTAACTAATGAATTAACTGATTGACGGACCGGTGGCGTGGTCGATAAGATACTTGCTTTTCACGCCACAGGTCGTCGGTTGATTCCCACTCGAGACAAACATTAGTGATGAACATTTGGGTTTGTGTCGAGTCTGGGTGTAAATATCTATCATAAGTATATATTTACAAAAATAAAGTATTTTATGTATAGTAAATACCGGTTATCTGGTTTCCATAACACAAGCTCTGCTTAGCTTGGGACCAGATGATCGTGTGTGTTAATGTCCCAAAATATTTATATATTTTAACTCTCCTTACCTACGTATTGCTAAATATCCTTGCTTAACAAGCGCGCTTAACAGTGCCAGCTGCAGTATTATGAATTTCAACGCGATTTTGATTCCGTTGGAAGAAAGGGTGCACACTATACACTGGTGATATTCGCATCCCTTTCTTTAAACGGAATCACAATCGCTTCATACACTCATAATATCGCCACAGGATTGTAGTGGTAGTTTTAGTTAATTGTTCGTCGAAGTATTTCTAGGCGATCGCGACGCTTCACTGTTAATGCTTTATAAGCGCGGTTATTGGGTGTAATTTGTCTATAATAAGCATGTATTTACAAAAAAATTTACTTAAATTGTAAATCAGTTCCTAGTAAATGTAATTAACAGGCAAATGTAATTGCTTCATTGGGACTAGATGGCGCTGTGTGTATGTGTGGAAAATGTTACGGCAATAACGCTTTGGTGTAATAGAACCTTTACGCATTCAGTAGTTAAACATACTGTTATAAGTTGGTGAAGTTGGGCTTTAATAATTATACAAAATGACCTTAGTTCCGTGCAATGATAATTTTAAATATTTCGTTTTATTACAAGACATTATTTTCAAAGGATATCCATTAAATAATTGCGTTTTAACTACAGAGTGCGTACCATGGCTATTTATTTCACAGGTACTTGTATTAACCTATGTGCGTATGTTACACACTTATTGAATTAATTAATAATAAATATTCTGGGACATAAACACACACGGTCATCTGGTCCCAAGCTAAGCAGAGCTTGTGTTATTGTAGTGTTAGTCTTTTCTTTTGTAGATATATACATATAATAGATATTTACACCCAGACTCAAGATAAACAGAAGTGTTCATCACACAAATGTCTGACTTGTGTGAGAGTCGAACCCACGACCTGTGGCGTGAAAAGCCGGCCCGTCATCCTAGCGTAGCGTTATATTCTCTTTGCTACCACCAACAGCAGAAGAATGATGAAGTAATCAAATAGGTATACTAGTACCTTCGAACTGGCACGATTATTCCTTTTCACTTCGCTGTATAGGGATGTGTAAGCAAATTAAGGCCAACTTACAAACTGTATTAAATTTAATTGAAGCCAACCTTGGAAGAAAATGAGGTCCTGATTTAATCATAATCAATTGATTAATTGTGCTTATTTCTTGTTGACTTTGAACTTTGTTACTCACTAGAGAGTTTCTTCGCTTCGAGTGCAATGTAGCGTTAGAGTCAATGTCAGTTTAAGTCAGAGCTAGCGTCAGTGTCAATGAAAATGTTAGCGTCAGAGTTGAAGGTAGCGTCAGTGTCATTGTCAATGTCAGCATCATCATAAGCCTATTCTAGTCTACTGCTGGACATAGGCCTCTCCTAAAGCACGCCACTGAGCACGATCCGCGGTTTGTCTCATCCAGTTCATGCCGGCCCGGCTGAGATCATCACTCTACCTCAACTAAGGGCGTCCTACGCTACGTTTGCCAATCCGTGGTCTCCACCCAAAAACACGTTTACCCCAGCGGTTATCAGTTCTGCGGCAGATATGACCGGCCTACGGCCACTTCAATTTACTTATCCGGTGGGCATCAGTGTCATCGTAATTGTCGGTGTAACCGTCGATATACATATATTCACTTCGATGCCATTATTACAATCAAGCTGTCGTCAGAGTTTCATCAATGCTGACACTGATGTCAGCGAAAATGTCGTTGTTACAATAAGACTGCCTGAACACAACCAATTTTTCCACCGATATTTATGACCAATTTTGTGCAGGTTAATACTAAACTCCAAGTCACGTCACGCGTTGAATCGGTCATAAAAATTAGTCGTGTGCGGACAGCGTAAGCAATGATTCTCGACAACTCTGACGTTGGTCTGTGTTAGCGTCTGGAAAGGTTATATTAGTACCTGCGCGACATCCTTGCCACTTTATACATATTTATCTTGACATCAAAATCTCTTTGCGCTAGCTAATACGCATATTTCGCGGAAAAGTAGACACATTTTCTCACCCAATCGAAATGATCCAGGAAGTCTTTTTACAGATCTGGTAACCCCATCTGTATCATCGATAATATACGTTGCCTTATGAAGTGATTACAAAAAGTAGAACCGGTATAAGATGAAAGATAGTATCTAGCAACATTGTAGCGGATTGGTACCGCTAAATAGTGTTGTGAACATATCGACACTTTAATATTGACCTCTTGATCGATAGTTACTAAACTAAATAAACTCAATACCTACTATTACTTGTCAAAAAGTACACTACCTTTTTACCAAAGGGGTAGTTTCCACGAGCGAGAGAATCGCGTTTTAGAAAGTGTATGGGAATACGTGAGACGACGATAATGTCGCCGTGATACTCTTCCACGTGGAGAGAGCCTCTAAGTGGTCACCCACATTGACTCGCGGATGCGGTAGCGGTCTGTTCATACAGTAACTATTATGAAAGTGTTCACGTAGGAAATGCACGTGCGCCGTGCGGTCTAAGTAGCGGGCAAGCTAACGATGGCGCGCGCGGCATACTTGTGACTCGCGCACGCTGATCACCACATCTATCTCGTTCGGCACTACGCCGTCCGCGTTTTCAATGTGAACAAGCACTAAAGCCTGAACACCTAAATCATCTTAGATTTTCGGCGAATTATCGACATCATTTTAATTATTAAATAACTTTAAATTTACAAGCCGCCATTTTAGATTCCTTTATTAGTGCGGTACTTATTTAATAATCGCGGTAATTTCTAAAACGTTTATTCGATAGGTAACAATAGTTACGTCCCAACACTATCAATTGGTTTTACCGTGAAGACTGTCCGGTAATTAAGGCGTACAATAATTGAAACGCTTTTGATATTTATTGGTTACGCTTTTTACTTTGCAATAGTGTTTCGGTTTTGCGATACCTACCATAAATTAAATAAGTCTCGCAACTCGCATTTGGCCAGCGTGTGCATTAAGACTTAAGTTATCTCAACTCATAAGATGATTCAGAGAAGACCTGAGCCCAGCAGTGGGACACAGTAGAAAAGGGTTTGGTTTTTACTTACTTTTAGGGGGTTAAGATGTAAAAACCTTTCCACCTTTTCTCCTAGCCACTCTTAAGTTTCTTTTTTAATTTAATTCTTTCCAAATTCAAAATTATTTCTATTAATTTCATATATCAATCTTTACCAGCAGTCTGGATACCGCTAGGTTCTATTAGTAGTCTGTTTTCTGGATTTGAACTTAAAACATCTTTAAGCTAATTTTAAAGTGATTACTGTTTACTGCAATTCAACCTACTCTCCATCTGCCGGTCTAAGATACTAAAAACCACCTTCGTCCGTGGGAGTGCAACTTCAATCTGAATTCAATATTCTCCAGTATATTAGAACAGGTTTTTTGCTCGACACAGGACATCGCGGTTACTAAACAAACACGCTTAAGTACCTACAGTTCGACAACAAAGGCATTTGTGTAATTACTATATTATCAGCTAATGATTAGCTGCCGTGGCCGAAATACGGTTTATAGAAGGAGGTTTTTATTAATCTCCAGTGAATTTTCATTAAAAGAAACCCTACTGTGATAGAAATATTATTATGATTCAATTATGTTACCTTCAAGATAATCATAGTGTTCATAGTATCAAATATAATGAATAAGTCTTCAGCATGTGTGTATTAAAGCAGATTACTTCTATATACTTCGATGAAGACACAAAATCCATAGATCAGATGAGACTACAGAATTACAAAAGGCATAAGTTAAAAATTACCAATTTTATTTTCAGCAGACAAATACGGATTATCCATAAATTGGTAATAAAACACCTGTTACCAGACTAATGTATTGTAATTTAAAATTCAAATATCACCAGAGTTTTCTGCGTTTAATGTTTTTCATTCATATTTCATAACGGTAATGATATTTAGCTAGTCAAAGACTTCTTCAAAACTATTCTGAAGTGTGCATAATTTTTAATAATCCAGTGCTTAGGTGGTAACGGTATCAAAACAGAGGAAATGGGGTGCCTAACTAAACACATTTACATTGTACGTAACTACTGCTATGACATCAATCGCATCTATGAATAGAGATCTGTATATATTTAAATAAAATATTTCATGGAATAGAAGAATAATAATGAGAGTGCAGACCTCTAGAAAAGTTGAAGATACACTCATATATCTGTTAAACAGAATTTTAATTAGGATTTTATCTAGATTATCTATTTATTTATCTTAATACTTTTATACAAATCCAGTAACCACCATACCATACCAACTACTGTATTATTATTGTATATGCCTTATATATAAAATGTATCTTGGGAACGGCTCTCGCGATTCTCATGAAATTTAGGTTGCAGGGGCGTTTAATCAATCTAACTAGGTTTCGTTGTTAGAAAAAGTTGTTTTAAATAAATAGATATTGTAGGACATTAACAAACACGGTCATCTGGTCCCAAGCCAAGCAGAGCTTGTGTTATGGAAACCAGATCACTGGTATATACTACACATATAATACTTTTCTTTTGTAAATATATATAATTATACTTTTCTTTTTATTCGTGTTTTAAGGCAATGAAATCTAACAGTATCTTTAGAATATGAACGCTAATTTCGCCACTTTTTATAATTTATGACAGCTCAGGTGGGAGATTGGACGGTCATATAATCAGATGATCCATCTGATAAATAAATGTTTTTTTTTTATATTTTTAAATAATTTCCAAAAAAAGAGGAGAAAATCGGTCATCCAGGTACTGTTTATTAAAATTGTCATTTAAAAATACAATTGATTTTATAAGCGTTTTTTTGTTATTCGCAAATTTTATTTTATTAAATTAAAGTGAAGGAACTTTTTGTGTCTGTTAGGGCACAAATTAAATTTTCTTTTAGTATACCAACAGCTTTAAAATAATACATTCGACCTATCGTCAAAGATTGCCGCTACTTTAAACCGATTCCAAAATCTGTAGCTAATATAAAATTCAGGATCCACCTGCCAATACAATTTCTTTGTCCAGAAACGTTGGACAAGAAAAGTACAATTTACATTAGTTCATCGAATCCCTCTTCCAAAATTTACTACAATATCAAACAAAACTAGCAAAATTGAACTTTAACACAAAGTACTAAGATCTATGTAAGTTTTTAGATATTATAGGATAATTTGGTCAAAGTATAACATTGATGAATCTCCGACCGTTTTAGGAACATTCGAAACTGACATATACATGAAGCAATATTATCATTTCAAATATCACGACATTGTTGTTAACGGATATAAAAAATATTGAATTAAATCAACCTGCTCTTATAAACTCATTTATATTCTTTTGGAAAAATATTAGCCTTAGTTTCAATGAATTCAGATATTCAAATTCAGAGTTAAGATGCATAGCTACTGGTCTATGTTGCTGCTAGAATCTACGGATTCAGATTTTAAAAGTACCTACTTATTCCAAATATTTAAAACTATCTTCAGCTTCGGCTTCATTAGTGTTATCCTCGTTTCACCCTCTTAGGGGGTGATTTTTGAAAAATCCTTTCATAATGGACACTTACACCTTACACGCAACATTATAGGCCAAATTTGAAATCACCAGACTCAGCAGTCTACGCTGTATATGTCTGTTAGTTAGTCAGTTTTATCTTTTCTATATTCAGGTTAATAATAATAAGTTTTGTGATGTAGTAATCTTTAGTTAGATACTATATAAAATAAACATCGAAAGTAGTTTAATGAATTAGGTATTTTTACCAGAACGGTTAATGTTTACCTAGTTCAGGCAATTGATAATTTCATAAGCACTTTTTAGTTAATAAATTTAATTTTTTACTGCAACCAACATTTTTAATAAAAACTAGAGCTTAATTCTTAGCTTGTATTTGCTAAACCAAAGCATTATATTATAAGAATTAAATAAGACACTAATTAGCGTAAACATATTTGTCAATATTGGTCACTATAGTATGAATCTTACACAGAACAGATCTAGGACAAAACTCGGAATCAAAAGTTCCTTTTAATCATTATTCTGACTTTAGACTGCTGAAAAATTAGAAAATAAACGAGCATTTAGGCATTAATACAATAAATCGATATTTTAACTATTCTACTAGTTACTGCACTCTTGATAACACAATTAATATGTGTGAATCTAAACTCAGCAGGGCCACAATGCACTGACATTGTCCTAATTGTGTCTCGGCCATGACACTGTAAGGTAGGGTCAGTATGCAAAGCACGACTCACCTTTGTTATGTAAAGATGCACAAAAGATGCAATTTTTCTGATAATCGGATGCTGTAATGATTGTTTTTGCGAAATTATGACTTACGCCATTTGAGTGTTGAGTTCTAGACGCGGATTTTATTTGAAGCAATTATTTTTTAAGAAATAAGACTTATTTAAAATATATAGAGAGATTATAAAAATAATACAGATCTATGTTTGGTTTTTACTAAAGCACATAAAAGATTTCTCCTACTTGATTAAAGCACCGCAATGCAAAAAATATTAAATTTTACTAACGTAACATAAATTTCGTTGCCCAAATACCTAAAAGTGGAAACAGAGGTGAATGTCTCCCTTATTTCGGCTAATATGTTTAGTTTCCAGACGTAATATGGAGATACAAGGAAGCCAAGGAAATGGCTGATGCACAGCTGTATTTATAGTCTAAATGAATATTAAAAATAATATGGTACACCGGTATCTCTATGTTTGTTTGATTTAATATTTGCATGCCTATGAATAGCAGATAAAGAAATAATAAAAATTGCAATTTGTATTTGTAAAAAATTGCAATTACATTTTTATTTTTTTATTTCTGCAATTTATATTTGTCGCCTTTATTTTACCTATATTCCACGTGATTTTGATTTTGATTTAGGCCGAATTCATATCTACACAAACACATACAAATCTAAACTTAAAATTCGCGGAGTACCTAAATCTAGATTAAAAATAAAAATGTCTTTAAGCTCAACCCGGAATTTAAAACCTCTTTCTTGGTGGTTATTAAGTGACCACCACTCTGGTCCAACAAGGTAGTTATTTTATAATATTATTAATTTAATATTTCACGTAACTTTAACCATCGAGTATGTTACAATGTAAGAAAATTGCCTGAATGACTAACAAATTACATGTTTAGAGTATACTAAAACATTTTATTAATTGAACATGAGTTCATAAAACGCTCAATTTTGAGTTACGCCCTTAGGTGCTTAAGTGGTATTGGTGTTATTTTCGGATTTGCAAATGAAAAGGTGTAGGTACGAGTATTAAGCTGCCATTGATGTAACACTTCAAGACCCCGATTTTCACACTTTTATTAAGTCGCGTTATTATTAAGTCGATTTCATTAATTGTAATTGTTAATTTCTTTCTTTTTCTTTTTTTTATTCTTTTTTGCCCGTTATCTAATTATATAAAAATCAATTGCTGTTCGTTAGTCTCAATAAAACTCGAGAACGGCTGAACGGGTTTATCTTGAAATGTTCGTGGAGTTCCAGGGAAGGTTTAAAAGGTGAGAAAAGAAAAATATTTTATACAAATGTAATTTAGGTCTTTATTTATAGAATGAGGCAGTACGAAGTATGCCGGGTCGGCTAGTGTTAAATATAAATAATACTACCCCGCGAAAGTTTATATTTGACATTCGCCATTTTTTTCTACATGTCGTATCAAGATAATGTGTAAACCCGAAAATCGGGGTCCAACGTTGTAGTCAAACGCAAGCCTGTTACAGAATAAAAAAAATGATATTGGCCTTAATTAATCAAGGTCTTACTTCGTGAAGATTGACCCGAATCTGTATGTGTTTGGATAATGTTTCTGATAAAATTTATTAGTAATCTTACTAAAAACGGATACAAAGGTCACTGCAAATACCTGTTTAGTAATAATCTCGTACTTTTTAACCGATTCATTGTCAACTTATCATATTTTTGGGCAAGCTCATAAAAGTTCATTACCGTTGCAAATGTTCAATTCAATTTTTATTTTTGGCCTGTTGTGGAAGGCTACCACAATTTTGCCAGTGTCAAGTTTGGAGGTGTCAGTTAGTTGTCAGATAGAGGGGAAAATAAATAACAAACCAAAAATAAAAATTGTATTGAATTGAAAGTAGAAATAGAGAAAAAGCGGATATACCAATTCTGAATGTGCCGTTGCAAATATATTTTTCTTTATAAAAAAAATATACATATTATAGTCCCAGCTATAGATTTGAATTATAATAAATCTTAATATATATATATATTTCTTGTGTGCGTGTGTATGTGACTGAACTCCTCCTAAACGACTGGACCGATTTTGATGAAATTTTTTGTGTGTGTTCTAGGGGATCTGGGAATGGTTTAGATTCACAATTTTGCGCGGTACGAAGTTCGCTGGGGCAGCTAGTTTACCTACTTGGCTAAAATTTTGATAAATTTAAGAGACGTGTGACTCTTTCAACTCGTAATATAGTTTTTTTTCCACGGGAATCCGTTTATAGGTCCCAGCTTGTGACTCAGTGGGTACTATGTGATAAGGCTTATGGAATAGCGTGTTTGCCTAGCCTCTAGGGTCGTGGGTTCAAATCCTACGCTGTACCAAAAAGTGTTGACATTTTTCTAATTAATCAGCAATAGTCAGGAAGTTGGTGATGACATACCCGTGTGTTTCGGAAAGTACGTAAAGCTGTTGGCCCTGCACCCGACAATTCACCGGTTGTGTCGGTCATTCCGTTCCAGCTGACTATGAAAGTGAAGGGAATAAAGAGTGCATTTGTGTACCTGGCTAAAAGGATAAACGGCTAGGAGGATAGCTAAAACATCAAATCTATTGCACTCGTGCGAAGCTAGAACGGGTCGTTAGTGTGTATTGTGATGCATAACTGTCATACGGGTGCGACAGCGACCAGACTACTAATAGACGCGACCTTCAGGTGACCTTTCCTTATCACCCACATATACACCTTCCGCATGCAGTTCCTAACACTATTTTTAGTAGAAGGACTTTTGATAACAGATAAGTTTCGGAGAATTTAGGAATTATTTTATTTTTGTTTTTGATGACTCAAACATTTTGTAGTGATGTTCCACTCTTCTTCCAACCCGTACTAGGACTAAACTCTCTCAACTCGTGATAGTTTAAAGTTGAAATAAAACTACTTTATAACGGACTTTTAACGGTTTCATTTAGATTTTTAAATCCCAATATTTCAAAGTCTTTTCAGACTTCATGATCACGGGTGAGGTATTTAATGTCCAAACTTATTAATCACAATTATTACCATAGAAATAGGAATATACTCCATAGAATGGCCTAAAGATTGAAAGAGAGCTAATATATCGCCAGTTTTGAGACCAAACACATATCCTTACCGTCCCGAACCTGCCTTGTCAAATCAATCCTATAAAAATAAATTCGTTGTTTTTTGACGTGATAACGTCTTTAAAATCGTTTTAGTCGGGTGACATGTTCAGAAACTTGTGTCACACCAAAACCTCACGAGCGCGATCGCAGGTATAACGAGAGAGAGACGGACCGATCTCCCGTCTCATCTCGAGCGCTGCCAGTCATTCCGTGAAACTTGTCACGCGGAATCCTCACGAGCGGAGGCTGGCATAGCGTTCGAGTGAGTGGACCGATCTTCCGTCTCTCTCACTCTAGCGGCAACAATATTAATTCCTTACTTCCCAAAAACTTATATCACCAATAAGACGTTATCACGTAAACATCTCGATCGTAAACCTACTTTACAAACAACCAATTTTTTTTAAATAAAATTAAGCCAATCTATGGGTAGGTATATCCTAAATCTATGATTATTATTGCCTATCTACAAAAATTACATTATTTATATTGTGTCCTGATTAAAGCGCACTGAGCTCACACTATCTTGAATTCTGAGTGGATTCTGCTTAAGTTTTAGAATAAGCAGGTGGTATATTCCATCCATTTTCTCAGTCGAATTAAGGATGTTTTTTTCATTTTAATAGCCTCGCGGATCATTCTTGGTAGGAACAAGAGTTCTTTAACAACTACCTGTATTTTATGTCTTACTAGCGGCCCGCCAGCTTCGCCCGGGTAGCTTCAGCCCACTCAACAATTTAGAAAAAATGTGATAAATAAAGAACCGCTCAACCGATTTTGTGCAAACTTCACATAAACCATCTACTAAATATTCCAAACAATTCCTAAATATTTCGTTTGAATACGTAAGCCCGTTTTTGAGTTAAAAAATTACAACGAAAAATGGCGTTGATTTTTTTATATAAAGATAATAATAATAATAATATTTTCACACAAAACACAGCACCATCTAGTCTCAAATTAAGCAATTATATTTGCTTGTGTTATGGGTACTAGAAACGGATATAATAATAATAATATTTTTGGGACATTAACACACACGGTCATCTGGTCCCAAGCTAAGCAGAGCTTGTGTTATGGAAACCAGATAACTGGTATATAATATACATATAATACTTTTCTTTTGTAAATATATAGGTACCTACTTATAATAGATATTTACACCCAGACTCGACACAAACACAAATGTTCATCATTAATGTTTGTCTCGGGTGGGAATCGAACCCACGACCTGCGGCGTGAAAAGCAAGTATCTTACCGACCACGCCAAAATACCGAATACTTAAATACATTTTTTTTGTAAATAATGTGTACATTACACCCCGACACAGAACGAAAACTCGTGCTCATCACACAAAGATTTGTCCTGGGTAGGAATCGAACCCACCACCTTCCGCTTAGCAGTCAGGGTCACTAACCACTATACCACCAGGGAAGTCAAATATAAAATTATTCAGCCTACATTGTAACGTTAGGGTGAGCGCCTGGAGATCTATCGCACAGGTCCAGCACCCAGTATAGACTCCAGGTCTCGTAAATGTATTCGTAAATCTACGATAAGTAAGAAAGCGTATTATAAAATTTCAAACTATCTAACGGATAAAAACGCTTGGAATTAAGTCGCTCTAATTCAACACAATAAAAAAACAAAATGTAATAGATATATAAGTACTTCATTTAAAAAAGAAAAAAGCCTACTGAGTTTTTTTGGCAGTTTTTCAGTAGTAGCCAGTAATTCACTGCACGGTAGGAAAAGAAATTGGACTACTTATTTTTATGTAGACTCGCGTCTCAAAAAAAATAAAGTAATATTTTGATGAGTATTTTCACCTAGCAAATATGTCTTAGAAATATTTTGATTGGTTACTGTAAACTCCAGGCTCTTCACACGACGCTAAGATTTGGTGTAGGTATTCAACAGAGTGCAAGGTGTCCCCTATCTCTTAATCTGACGCGCTGGAGTAAATCCCAAAATCCCCTCTTTATTATCATTATTATTATTTATAGAGCGGTACGAGCCTCGCCTTAGAAAAATAAGGTTACGGTTTCGAATCCTGGTCGTGCCCACACATCTATATGTGAATTGTTTCGTCTCCGCTGCTCAATATCGGTGAAGGAAAACGTCGTGAGGAAACCGGCATGTTTAAGAACTAATCATTCGAGGACATGATGTGACATCCACCAACCCGCGCTTGGCCAGCGTGTGTGGATTAAGGCCTAAACTCTCTCAACTCATAAACACCAACACCAACATCTCGTCGGGTCAAGTGTTGCCTGAATTCGATCAATATATCAACAGCATCACACAACACAGACATGTAGCAGTCAACGACGTTGAGTGCATATGCAAGACGTTGCCAAACTTCGTTTGACATGTCGGGCAACGTCGCGCGTCACGTTGCCTTTTGCTCGTTCACCGCAGAGAGCATCGGTGGACGAATTTCATAAGAAAATTTAAACACGAACTACAATAATGTGTGCTAAAATGTCGCAGATATCCTTATTGCCAAGGATCTTCATTGTTATGTCTGAGTTGGATAATAGTATAATGGTTATTCTAATGCAAATCTCATACAAATAAGGTCAACTTTAAACATAAAATCTTCCATTTATATGTATTTCGGAAGTAGTTAAATTATTTTAGTTATATGAATAGTGAAGGTTAAACTACGTTTATTTATAGCAACCCTAAAATATCTAATTCTAAAATTGCTTCTGTCAGTATAGAGCGTAGAGGTAAAGTCTGGTAGTGAAACTTTTTTAAATTCTCAGCAGTCTGCGGTTTGGAAGTCGACAGTCGATCACCTCCATGATCCGTTACCTTACTATTACTTACCTTACTACCTGGCCACTATGCCAATGCGGCAGTCAAAAAACATCTAATATTATAAATGCGAAAGATTGTTAGAATGTAATAGATGTTTGTTACTCTTTCACGCAAAAACTACTGGATAGAATTGGATGAAACGCCACAGAGACAGATTAAGATTATTAGCAAGTACCACACGGGCGAAGCCGCTGGCGGAAGCTAGTGTAAATATTAATCGTTAGGACGGGCCGGTGGCATGGTCGGTAAGATACTTGCTTTTCACGTCGCATGTCGTGGTTTTGATTCCCATCCGAGACAAACATTTATTTTAATATGTCTGTTTGTCCTGTGCCTGGGTGTAATTATCTATATTTAAGTATATATTTACCAAGAAGTATTATATTCAAGTAGTATATTACCAGTTATCTGGTTTCCATAGTACAAGCTCTGCTTAGTTTAGGATCAGATAACCGTGTGTGTTAATGTCCCAATATATAAAAAATATATTAAATAAAGATAACAATTACAGGAAGATGCCTTTGCTCCACATTGCGTGCACTTGACCAACTGATATCAAACAACTGTGTCACACGTTAATTATATTAGGGTGACAGAAATTTAACGTGTTGAAAGGACAAAATAATGTACCCTTAGTACGTGTTGTTAATACGAAAAAAGTTTTCCAATACTATCATGAACCTTTCAAGATATTATATTAACATGCAAAAAATCTTCAAATTATTTTATGCATTCTATTTCCAAATCATTTTAATATTATTATTATTATATTAAAAAAGAAAGAATTTGAAATTGCATTTTGACAAGTTCAAGATAGTATCCGAAAACTTTTTTCCTATTGATGTACTTATAGTAAGAGCAGTACATAGTTATACCTCATAATTCGGTATCTCATGTATGTATGGTTGGTTTATTGCTGGTCGTGGGTTTGATTCAAAGTCAGTACATTTTATGTGCAAGAACATGTCTATTTGTCTTTAATCTGCATATAACATAATTATACTTGGTGCCCACTTTTTATCTCAATAAAAGGTTCCTTAAAGATGATTTGTATCTCATACTGTCAAGTGAAAAAAAAACAGGCGGCCATTTTCAGCATTTTACATATATTAGTCTATAGTTTTCAGCAAAACTGTCTCGCGTAGTTTTGCCGTGTGTATTTGTTTAAGAGTTTTCTTTCGAACTGCCTCGGTGGTCCAGCGGTAAGCGTGTTTGCGGCACATTGTCACAGGTTTGAATCCCGGGCCGATCAAATAGAAAATCAGAAAATCTTAGTAGCAGATTAAAGTTGAAAACTGGCCGATAACGGAAATAGGCTAGTGCCCTTTAACGTATGGGACAAATATAGCTGACAAAATATGAGTGGTATTCTCTTCTGCCTATAGGTACCAGTTTCAATTCAAAATGTAGGTAGACGGGTGCGCTAAAAGATTTTTGGGGGTGCTACGGTGTGTTGCTTCTACTAATGTCTTTATCGTTGATTTTTTTAATTGCTTTAGTTTGTTTTTATTCTAAAATAAGCTTGCGCTTCCAACTTACCAGATGCTAAACAATAATATAATCTAAGATGGAACGCGCCTATCAAACATACCGAATCTCTCGTGATTATAAATGATTTTAGGGGAGAAGGTGGCTGTAGAAAAAGTGTTATATTATTATGGTTGGAAACAATAATGGAGCAACAATTCCGACCCATTTATTGATTTAACTATTTTCATGAGAATAAACACAATTTAGTCCCAAAGACACAAATGCTATTGATATTCTAAGTGTCAAAAGGAAACATTAAACCTGATTTTAGAAAACAGTCACGTTTTGTACAAGCGCATACAAGGTTTAAATAACTTAAACTAAATCATTGTTTTGCTTTTATTATCAACATAAGTATGAATTAACAGTTTATTTTTAAACCATGGCAACAAAAAGGAGTGTTATTAGTTTGATGCGTATACCTGTGTATCTATGGACAAGTTTGTTGCTACGCAGCGTCTAGATGGACCGATTTTGATGCGGTTTATTTATTCAAAAGCTATAGTGGTATTGATGGTTCTAAGTTCCAAAAAAGTATGCGTCGGGGTTATTAATTTTTCAATATAATAAATGAACTGGTGGTATGTGCTTGATGGGCCTCGACTAACTCGATCCCTCTTACGTATGGGGTCTACTTAAACATAGCTGGTTAAAAAAAGTGGGCGATATTCCCCTCCGCCTACATCGCGTGAGAATTATGATAAGTTTACCATATTCCGGAATCTGGCAAATTATTCAAACGAAAAGAAATGCAAAAAAATATTAAAAATAAGTGTTATTATGTACCTAAGTAGTTACTAAATACTTAGTAACCGTTAAAACTACCTAGTAACCGTTATTTAAGCTATCTTCCGGTTTCAATTAAATTTGTTATTTCATAAAATTCTCTTCCTTCCTAGTTAAATTATTATAGTTCGTTGATAAATTTCACAGAATTTTAACCTTTCGCTTGCCTTAATAATACAATAAATTTAAATTTTGATAAAATCAAAATATATATTTCTAACTACAATAAATAGGTAGGTGCGGTCGCCGAAAATAGAACAAAAATAAACGTGTCGCAAAATAATTTTCGACACAGGCTCTGAAAGAACCAAAAGGTTGGTCGCATGCCGCAAACCTTTATAAGGTAGGTATGTCTTTTAATTCTAGGCAGGATTTTGTGGTACATACCAAATTATCGTAAGTCAATGTAGACTTTTCTGTTTAGTCAGTTAGGTTATAAAAATATTGTAAACGTTTATTTCCTTTTTCAGATTATTAAAAAAATACTTTTGAGTTTACGACGAGTTTACTTAATTAGGAAAAAACGCGACATTTTAGATCAATGAATTGCTACTATTTTTTATTAGGTAAAAAATACGTCTTCAATAATTTTTACAGTTATTACAACACGAAATAAAAAAAATATACAAAAAAAGACGACTTGAAATTTAAATATCACCTCTTTGGGAGACGGAACTCGGAAACTCATTCTGACAAAAAATATAAACATCCGTATTGATAAGCTCCTTCCTTTTTTAGTCAATATGTCGAAATTAAGTTAAATTGAATCTTTTTTTTCCTATTAGATTATGGTTACCCTACACATAGGATGACATTGCATAGAAATATTTCGATAACGCTTGCTTATCTATCGTTAACTCAGTTCCGCAAGTAATCGTCGACCGAGGTTGAACCTGACAATGAATTTGCACTAGTGATGTGCTATTAGCTATTATAAAGTTTTATCGATAAAATTTAATAAAAAATAAAATAACAGATGTATTATTTTGTCGCTGCGTCGTTGATCTCATGATAAGTGTGTTTGCTTTATAACCTATTGCGAGTTCAAATCGGAATTCGACCCGACGGTCGAGAAATAATTTGCGAAGCCTCGAGCATCGCCGCAAGTTGCTAGTCTTACGGTCTTCTATCGGATACATTTCGGAGCGTATGCGTTGTAATTACATTGTCTTATTCCCCCATCTCCGTTCCATCATCGGATAAGTAGAGTTACGGCTGTGCGCCATCGTTATATGGTGGAAATTCCACGGGTACGCACAAAACGCTTTGCCTCCACTTTTATTGTGCGAACTGCCAAGTTGTGGAATTTGATACCGGCATCTCTGTTTCCCTATAGCTATAATCTGTCTAAGTCACTAGTAAATCGGTAGTTCCTGGGTAAGCGCGTTTCATCGAAGACTGCAACATTGCTTAACAACGGGCAAGTTGTGGTCATTAATAATGATAAATTTTAGTAGGTAGCAGTTCGAAGTAAGGAGTAATAAATGGCAATAAGCATTTAGGTTCTACACAGAGCCGATCCTGTGTAGAAAGGACCTAAATATAGTTTGCGAAATATAGGTGACAGTCATCGGTTCTTACATTTTTGGATAATAATTTTTGGTAAAGGGTAATGTTGTTTATTTTTATAACCCACAACAAAAAAGAGGGATGTTATATGTTTTACACGTGTGCCTGTGTATCTGTGTATAAGTGTGTTGCCACCTACCGTTTTAATGGATTTAACGAATAGACCAATTTTAATGCGGTTTTTTTATTAGGAAGTTTAATGGATAAAAAATTTAGATAAAAATATACGGGTCGGGGTTATTAAATTTTCAATTTATATTTATATAGGCTATTTCTTGACTAATTACCTATTCATTGTATTATCGATTCATTAAATTTAGTTTATGTTAAATGTTTTGTACAAATAGTAAGTTTATAGAGTAAATTAGTATAAAATTTCCTACACAATTGTCATTGTCATTTTTGTTTACAATTCTAAAAGCTATATATGGGTATACTATGAAATGCAACTTAAATAATAATTTACGTTGCAAACACCATGCATGTTAGTGTTTTTTCAAAAATTCCAACGACCCAATTATATAAAAGGTATTTCTTACATGAAAATTTTTATATGAAATACCTAATATCGACAAAATATATATTTTAAGTCACATCACTAAAAGAACATAGGGGTGGCCTTCAAACAAAATGAAGGAGAACCGACAGAAATCATAGAGCACTTATATCCTTATACTTATCGTTCACGATGTAGTGAATGCACGCATTTTCGAACGTTATATATAACATATATAATTCATATAATATGTTATATATCATATATACATATTATATGAGATGGCCTAGACCTATATTTGGCGAATATATACGATTGAAATTACGATCCAATCGTCAGATAATTTTTGATATTTCAACATAATGTGTCGTGTTATTTTAGTGTTCTTATTTTGGTGCATTAGTTATGGATTGTGTTTTATTAATTGTGAGTATTTTATCCAAATATTTGCATAATAAAGAAAAAAAATCACAAGAATTTGCAACTTCAAATTTATGTTTGCATTCCGGAAAAATCATATTCTTGCAGATTTGCCCCTACATTTATGACACCTTAAAAAATATGAATACAATATTTGACAATTAAAATTTTTACATATTTTGATAGTTTAAATATTTTTGTCATGGTTTTTATAATCTCCCCCTTCTTGATCGATCGATCGAGTCGATTGATGTGAACATAGTTTTAACAAAAATAATAATATTTTACGATGAATAAAAATTAAATATAGGTAAAAATATTTATTTAAAATACGACAAAAAAGAAAGCCAGGAGGAAGGAAGACTATATTGACTATAAAAACTATATTTAACTAGACCTTATCCAGCAACCCGTACTTGGCTATCGTGTATGGATTAAGGCCTAAAATCTCTCAACTCGTAAAATAGTCGAGAAAAGACCCGTGCCGAGCAGTGGGCACTAAAAAGATTAAAAGTGATAGATTAGATAAATAAAAATACAATACAATAAAAATCTTGCTAAGAATGAGGGCGGAAGTGGCTAATGTCTCGGTATCATTAAAGAATATATTTTTTAAATTATATCATTTAACTTTTACGGTTTTAGTTAAAAATATTTTTTCAGAAAAAATGGTTTAGGTACTTCATTTAGATACATTAAAAATTATTACGTACATTATTGCCTCATAAATGAGCTTGCAAAAACTTCAGGAAAGACATAATTTAATTCTTTCTTTTATTGTAGTTTTATTACCAAAACTTAAATTTCTACCTTTTATTTACCGATACAAATAAAAATTATTTGCATAAACGTAAATGCATTTATAACTTCCGAACATTTATTATTTTTGTCAAATTGTTTTTTTGTTCGTAAAAATATTTAAGGCAAGGTTAGTGTTAAAGAAAATAACAAAAATAGTAGTAGGTAACATGGGGTAAGCGCACCACCAGTGCGAAGTTAGGGTAAACATCTAGTTCAAAATAAAGTATTCGGGTGATGCAAAAATTGCATAAAACACCTACAATTTTTATCAATAAAGTACATAAATTATTACCCTACGTACGAAACCTTGACTCACAACCAAAACTTGGCCGTGACCGAGACATACTCGTACAGACCTACTAACTAAATATAGCTTCATGTAATTTACTCACTATCTCTTTGGTCCAGTCACTTAATAACCACGTGGTCCCGGGTTCAAATTCCGGGCAAAGTGATATTTTTAGGATAATAGTTTGAAACGCCTGATTAACGGCGATTGGCTCGCCTGAAACTGCGAAACAAAAACACTCCGACTCCAACTCCGACGTGAAGTTCAGTAAGTGGGAACTTGGAACTGCTGAACGAAAATACAGAGCAGTAGAGATTACTTTCGTTCTAAATCGGTAAGCGGTTCCTCGGAACAAATCGTTCCGGAGTTACTCAAGCCTACTCGCTTCTATTACGTCAGAGATCAAAACAGCCGGTGAGATCAAGGTGACCAAACCAAAAAATCAAATCAAATCACCTCTACATGTACTTTCGGGTCATACAGGCGCTATTAGAAATTTACGCGTTGGTGTAGTTGTTGGATATCATTCTGTTAGTATACTAATCAATATTATAGAAGAAAATGAATCAGCTAAGTAGATGAACGATCTAACATACCATTAATTTCCGGGTGGTGTGTGGTTAAACAAAATTTGAATTCAACACGCACTTATTTTATTTTAAGAAATCTCTCTGAAGATTCGGATACGCAATTAAATGATCCAACAGAAAACTAGTTTCAGTAGATAATTTACATTGTTACTAGATTAATAACACGGCTAAATACCAATCTAGCATGTAAGGAAATGACAGATAGGCAGACGTAGACAGACTAGATGAAGTGACGATTACTGCAAGGTGACTGGCAAGAACTGAATAGCGACGATATTCAAGATACTCTCATCCAACGGCAAAGTAGGATTTTAGGAGAGGCCTGAGTCAGCAATAGACAAAAACCGATTTACGATGGCAATATCTATGTGTGAAATGAGGAAGTTGGAGATAAAACTCACACGGAAGCTATCGGGTTTTGGAAAAGTGCTCGTGTAAATTATTGTCTAAAATTACTTTTTCGTGCTCGCGTTTAAAAAGTAACTTATTTTTCAGTGGCAGATGTGGAATGTGGTATCGATACAGCAAGGAGTGGTCGGATTGTAGGCGGTGTCGACAGTCTACCAGCAGAATTCCCTTGGGCAGCTAGCATATGGAGGCTAGGCGCGCACCAATGTGGCGCTACCGTACTTAGTGATAGATGGTTGCTTACAGCTGGGCATTGCGTGTGCAGGTAATGATATAGAAGATGATTTAGATAAAATAGAATCTTTTAAATAAGATACATATAATAAATTAAATTGAAGTGGGAAATAAGCTAAGCCGGCGAAGTTTCTTCTAAATCAGTATTTAGATTAATTAATTTGAGTGATTATTCGTTGAACAGATGCAAACTTAACTTTACTTTATTTATATACCTTGCGAAGACATACCCGAAAGCAGATTCTGACTCATAGGTTATCGCAAACGAACCATTATTTACTCACCGAAGGGCTCTCCTGAACGGCAGCGGTCTACTTGGTGTTCGCTTTATAAAAATTTAAGAAAAACACTTGAAGAAGTTGTTGTCGCCAGCAACACCTTATGTACAACAACAACAGTACCTTATGTACGTGGCTGATTGTTTTTTATTAATTTAAACGCACACACCGCAGACCTTTCGTTCGTGCCGTTTTATACTATTACCTCATAATGATCTTATTTTATGTTTTTAATAATTACTATGCTAGAGGGCTCCTTGATGTTGTGGGGACCCTATACAATATTCCGTCATATAACCCCCTGATATTGATGGGAGCAATAGTCCGCTATTTTTGTGTCTATTTTGCTGTACTCTCTGGTGTTGTTGGGAGCTCCTTGTCTTGTAATTTTATCCACATCTTGTTCAACTACGCTGTGGTGGCTGAATGTTAGCAGGGCCACTAAATTCTTTTAAAATCCACTTTAAGATTATAGAAAAAATAATAACACTTTTTCTATAATCTCGCACACTTGAAACTCATTCCAATTTCAGTGCCTTCGACGAGTTCTACAAATCCAAACAGCTGACAATCGTGGTGGGATATACAGACATATCGACCAAGGACAATAATGAGCTAGTTACTCAGATTATACCACATCCTGATTATAAGTAAGTGTAAGCCTTTTGTCACTTAAAAGACTCTCTTTTTAGTCGGGCTTCACATATTATTTGCAAATGGCAAATAATATGTGAAGCCCGCCTAAACCATTGTAGTAAAACTTTATTGCAATACAACAAACACTAAATAGATCTAAGTAGTTTGAGAGAAGTCTGGGATATCTAATAAAAGAAGGCTGATGATGACAATGAAATAGAACATGATTAAGAGGCGCGCATTATAGTGATTTCCATTCCTTTTCAAGTGGTGTTTCTATGGTTGTGTCTAGAAAAAAATAAAGTTGAAATTTTTGCTTCTAAAACGCAGAACACTTATTCCCCAGGTGTAACAAAAAATCTAATGATGTAGCACTACTTAAAACTGCGCGTCAGTTACGCTGGTCCCGGGAGCTGCAGCCAGCCTGTCTGCCGCAGTCACCGTCACAGGACTTCAGTGGAAAGCAAGCGACCGTCGCTGGCTGGGGGTTCACACATGAAGATAGACAAAAAGGTATGATGCTAAATAAAACAAATCCTGAACACAACCATGAAGTATTGAAATATTTACTACATCAACAGGAAATAAAGTATGCTATACTTGATTAAGAAATGTTTGGAAATGATTTTCAGGTTTTGATACTGTCACTATTTGAAGACTTCATAGTTGTGACTTATGTTAACTGTGGTTGTGATGTGAGAGATGGTCAAGAATTATGACTGCTCATGGACGTTGATGATTTTTCAATTAAAGCAATCTTAGCTAATCTACATACTTCTGATGTCATTAACTATATTTTTAATGTCAGTCAAATATACCTCTATGCCTGAAACCACACACGAGCAATACTCTTAAAGATAGACCGGGCTCTCTTCAATCCTGATTCTCATCAAAATCAAGATTTTCTTTAACAAACTAACCTTCTTCGTGTTCCAGGTTTAAGACCAAACGTTCTCCAAAAGACTGAGGTTACAGTAGTCACCAATGATGAGTGTAACAGCTGGTACAAATCTCAAGGCAGCAAAATCAAAGTGATATCAACGCAAATGTGCGCTGGCCATGAAACCGGTGGAAGAGATTCTTGTTGGGTAAGGATTATCTTTATCAACACCTTGAAAATGTTTGCAGATATATCAAAGGTTTCTTTAGGATTAAACGGTAATAACGATATTCAACATTAACTACACACTTTTATTTTGCAATAGGCTTGCGCTTGAAAACAACTTCCCTGATATTAAGCAATGATGTAGTCTACGACGGAACCCGCCAGTCCAATATTTCGATTAACTCGTGATTATGAATAACTTTTGGTGAGAAGGAGGCAGTGGAATAAGGATCTTGTTTAAACACAATAAAATACTTATTCACAAATTAATATTGTTCAATCTAGTGACTATGTTCAATCATCGATTAAAAAAATCAAACCTCTTAGGGACAAATTTTAAGGTATCAAAGAATTTTAAGTTTAATTATTTCATATCGATAGTAGCAAATTTTTAACATTCACACACATAAAAATGTTTTACATGTTAGAACAAAGGGATCCGTAACTATTAGAATCTTTGGTAAATTTGATATGCCAGTATCCAATCCAGGATACTTTCATCCAATGAGAATGAATGTTAATCTAAGAAAAGCATAAATATCAGACATGGAATATTGACAAGTAAAATAGTGTCTAAGAAATATGCGTTCGACTATCAGAAGATTTTAAGCCATCACTTTAACCTTTTCTAGTACTGGTTACGTGTTTTCTGTCAACTATCTTACAAGTTACTATCTTACCAGTTTAAAGTCTTAGCTAAATATATGTATGAGCGAATGTAATTCCATTAGCTTATCTATAACATTTGAATGTGTTCATGGCAACCAATGTCCAACAAATTTAATAACTAATAAAAATATATTTTACAGGCTGACAGCGGCGGCCCTCTAATGGTCAGAGACAAACGTAACGTGATGGTAGTTGGAGTAGTCTCAACAGGAACTGGATGTGCAAGACCCAAGATGCCTGGAGTATACACCAGAATTTCCAGATATACAGACTGGATAATAAACAGTATTAACGATGATAAAGCTAGGTCTGGATTGAACTGGTATCCAAATTTTGCAAGTTTCTTTGGGTAATGAAGTAAAAAGATTATTAAAGAAATTTGAATCGATTTAGCAGTGTTAACTGCAGGAAAAGGTCAGTAATCCTGTCAAGATAAGACAAATATTGATGGGAAGGAATATCTAATGGATCTTTTTAATGTATAATTGTCTTCAATGGCATAAACAATGCAAAGAATGTAGAGAATTTTTTAATAGATCCTAGTATTATTTAGAATAAAGTTTTAGTTAGTATTAAATATAAATACTTAGTTCAAATGCAAGTAAGTGTGAGTGATAAGTGATTATTGTCACGAAATAACTATAGCAAGGAAATTGTTTACATCCTCTAGAAGTAAGAAAAAATAACGGACCTGATTTAGATATTAATGATTTATTTACTGTTAGTATTGAAAAACTGTTTGTTGTTTCACTGTTGTTACCTTGTGTTTAAAAAAAAACTGTGATATTATTTAAATTTATCAAGACACTAAATTAAGCCAAATATTAACCAATAAGTTAGTACACTAAACAAATTAAATGTTAAAACACAATATTTCTTTGACTGCAGAGGTTTTCGAATTCCCTTCTACTTTCTTCAATTACTGAAAGGAGTTTCTTCCCTGATATTTCTTCGATATCATCTTTAATTGATATTAAAGCATCTTCAACAGCAGATTTGGCTTCAGAAAGTAATTTCTTACCTTCATCATTACTGTTACCATCTCCATATAAGTGTTTGAAATTTGCTACTAAAGCATGATGGAGTTCGTGCTGTAGAACACAGTTATACAAACTAAGTCTCGCATTTCCAGGATCCAGAGTCTTCGTTATTTTTATAAGATCTCTACACATTCCAATTTTTTTATCTAAAATTTCCTTCGACGTATAACCTTCTTGCCTTCCGTAAAGTTGAACCAATGAATGTTTTATAGAATATAGATGGTAATGGTTTGGATGTAGAAACGTGGAGAGTTTATTTAAAAGACCTTCAAGTGCTGAAACAGAACTTCCAATCATTAGTGCATTTTCTACTTCTTCACCCATTTGTGATATTACCATATTCACTTGAGAATTACTAACTTTTACTGAGCACTTGTTACAAGCCCAATCCGTCTCATCGTCCAATGGGTCTTCAGGCAAATGTATACCATCACAAGGCTTATTACTATCTCCTAAACATTTCATAGCACTTAAATAAGTACCAAGTTCAGTAGGATCAACACATCTTGGGCATTTACAGAAGAAATATTTAGTGTCTTTTAAATGTTGTCGCCTTGCTTGTGTGCCCCATAAAGCGTGACTGTACATGGTAGATAGATGATTACCTTTTAGTATAGGAACTACGGCTTTTACTGTGATTTTGTATAACTCTTTTCTATCTTTAGGTGTGAGATTAAAAGTGTGTTTAGTATTTGGAACGCAACTGTGTTCCATAATACACGTATCAGCATACAAAGCGCTTAGTTCTGCACCTTGCAGAAGTCTTATTTCTAAGGCATTAGTATCTATAATCCCACAAATTCTGTGAAGCAATTCAGCGGTGACACCTGCAGCTTTTTTATTTTTCTCATCTAGTTTGCTAATGAAATTGTTCATTATGTATCCCACGATGAATTCATTGGCTTCTCTGAAAGAACAAAAGGAAATTATTGAGGAACGTTTGACTTTCAAATGTTTTTATCCAGATTATATTAAAGGAATTCCATGTATAAAACCACAGAGCGGCTAATCGCATCGTGGAGGATTTTGATGACCTGAGACTAAAAAATAAACCCATCGTGAGCACACTTACATTTTAGATATTTGATAAAATTAACATAATCTAGCGACCTCTATAAAGATTGCCATCCTTTTTTGATTGTCTACGTACTCATATGCTTCCGATCCTGGTAGTCTGGACTCCATGTGAGACTGCTTTTCCATCAACTTTTTCCAGCCTTCTGGATCCGTCTTTTGGAGGAGCGCACACCGCAATGGTAGGAGAGCATCATGCCTAAAATTAATCAAAATTTATATATGATGCATGTGTAAACCATAATTTTTTAGGTGTCTTCGTATAATTATTATATATTCAAAGGAAAAGATCGTAAGAGTGGCATATGAGAGCTACAACTATGATAGGGTGACAATTACCAACAAAATTACCAATTCAGAAGTCTTCAAAAGTGACTTTTATTTTAAGAAATAAAAATAGAAGTTTTAAATTACCTGTAATAGTCAGCCATGTTGTTCAGAACGCAATCGGGTCTTAAACTGAGAATCACGCACTCAGCTGCGTGGTGTCTTGGGTCCTTGAGACCGGGGCAGTTGCCCGAGCATACAGGCCAACCACATCTGTAATCAAACCAAATTTATGTTATGCCTTAAAGTACGTGCTGACTTTACAGAACTTATCAGGTAGGTACTATAAAATATCATTATCATCAGCCTATTTTGGGCCACCGGCTCGCGGCGACGATTCGCAATCATCCAGCTCATGCTAACCCCTTACTAAAACCGTCACTTCAACTAGAGAGTGATCTACGCTACGTTTGTCAATTCGTTTACCTACTCCAACGGTTGCCAGTTCTCTAGTGGATCACTTGGTTAAGTTTTCGATCGTTCAGATTCTATAAAACATAAAAAAAACACCTTTTAATAAGTAAGGATTAAAAAGTATTAGTGCGGCCTGCATCCACACTACTGCTATCTAGGTAAAACCAAAAGGAAGATTATATTGACACAAAGGACGCAATGTGCGACCGTCACTAACGTATGTGAGGTCACTATGGTTCTAATCTCTGTGTAATCATTGTAATATAATTAGAAGCTCGAAGTTAGGAATTTTGTCCGATGTACGGGGATAAGCTTGCCCCCATGGGATCTAAATAAATTGTATAACTATACCTAGCCAACGAAATCTGGCTGGTATTCACCTCTGCCTGCACCTTTGAGTAGGTACCTAATATTCTCTGTTAAGAGTATATACGAGTATGTAGTTAATATAAATACTCACTTAAAACATCTTTCTCCAGCTTCAGTCAGTACTGGTTGGTAACAGCCAACGCAGGGCATTACCGCCTCTGGGTCAGGCATGGCTTTAGGCCCGAAAACCAGTGGCCTCTCTGTCAGGATCTGGTCTCCTTGTTGCAAGTCACGACACGCTACCAGATATCTACCAAGCTCTGGGCATTTGTGAATCTGGAAGTTGAAATGCCAAAAGTCAGGTATAGAGCAATTTTCATAAATTATTTATGCTAACTCACCCCCTAAGGGGCTGAGTTAAAAAAAATCCTTTCTGTGTGTCAAGTCTCTAGACCGAGTTTCGGCTGTGCGTTGGTATGTCAGTCAGACAGTCACTCAATCAGTTTCTTCTTTTAGATATTTTAGAAGACTAGCTAGTGGCTTCGCCTGCGTGGTACATATTAGGATACGACGTTGCTGTGTTATTTAATCTATCTCTGTGCCAAATTTCATCTCATTTCGTCCATTACATTTTGCGTGATTGAGTGACAAACATTCTAAAAATAATATTAATAAGTTTATACTATTGAATATTAAGAAACCCTTTTTTATTTTTTTAAATGTTGACCAACTCTGTCTACGTCTTGTTTTTATTTTATGAATTTATTTTTTAGTATTGCCATCTAGCGAAAGAAATCAGAACCACGTAGAAGCTTAATAGAGTTAACGTAACATACACTGCGTTTGGTTAACATTAAGTTTACCTTAAAACCTAACAGATGTCGCTGTTTTGAACAATTCAATTTTAACGCTATTTAGAAAAACATTGACTGCCAGCAGTATTACATAATTAGTAATTTTAATGTAACAAATGTCATTTTAAATACCTGATACATCAAATCATTGGTCCCGTTCTGGTTTACACTGCTCCTGAAATAAAAATAGCAATAAATAAAACCTCAATCATACCGTGTCATTACCATCCTATCCTACTAATATTATAAATGCGAAAGTAAGTGTGTGTGTGTGAAGGTTTGTTACCGCGTATCTCCATAACCGCCGAACCGATCTTATTGAAATTTGGAATGTAGGTAGTGTATACCCTAGAATCGGACATAGGCTAATAATATTTTCAAAAATCATCCCCTAAGAGGGTTAAATAGAGGGGTGAAGTTTGTATGCAACTTTTTATTCCTTGGTCCTATTCATTTAAAATTCGGTACACATAAACCTTAAAACAAATAATGAGATACGGGTTTTTTATTTTTCCATAATTACCCCCACGAGATGTGGAAAATGAGTTTTATTGGTAAAAATTTAAGTTTCTCTGGATCTGTATAGTCTCAAGTCCGATTCACTCCAAATTTGGCACACATATACCTTATAAGAAATCATGAAACACGTGTTTTTTATTTTTCCAAAACTACCCTCAGCGGGGGTGTAAAATGAGTTTATTTGGAAAAAGTAAATATTACATAACTGTTTAACCCTTGGTCCGATTCACTTCAAACTCGGTACAAATAAAGCTTAAATTAAATAATGAAACACGTGTTTTTTATTTTTCCATTTTTTGTATTTTTAACCTAATACCATGCGGGCGAAGCCTGAGAAATTATTCTGAGTGCGATTTTCTTCGAAGTTGATATCAATACTCTTTCGTGCTTTTGATTTAAATTACTCTTTATTTTGACACAATGACATGTTTGATGAAAACAATTCTAAATTTAAATTTTATTTCTTCTTATAAGTATGGTCTAAGAGCCGTAGTGTTTTTTAAGAAACACCTATTGATTTATGGATATACCTATGGGGGCTTGACGATTTCAAAATGTTGCTTACACTCCTACACTACTGAGATGTAGGGACTTAGTACGTAACTCTATGTATTTAAAGGCATGTATTGATTTAATATAGTCAGTGTTTATCCAACATTCACGCGTATTATTTCACTCCTGGGTCACCACATCACATGGCGACCCTGCCAAAAAAAAAAAAAAAGTAGAGTCACGCGCGCGCGTATCCGACACCGGCCGCCGAACGAAATTCTAAGTAGCGCTGTATAAGGAATGGATTCTGTAAACATCGTGATCTCGGAGTGTTTTAATCATGGCTAGAATAAATTATTCAAAGAGTGTTGTGTGTGACAGTTGTGTATCGTACCAAAATCGTAAGAAAAATGGGAAAACAACAATCCAAAGAGGAGAGCATTGTGATTGCTCAAAATGCAGCTGGAGGTCAGAATAGTGCGCCAATTGAAGAACTTCGTTTCCACTTATCCACGACCAATTTATTGATGCTGATCATCGTGTTCTGCGTGCTCCTTGGAATGCTGTATTTGATTTTCCGTATTTATCGGAAATGCCACTTGCGTTGGATCCGACAGGAGGTCGATCAGAGAGGCAATAGAGGACAGCGGCTATCTTTTCGACGACGCCAAATGTATCCGGAAATGAAGCTCGAAGACTGCAAAGTTTAATGGAACAGTGTGCGTATTACGTAAAAATGTGTAGTGCGTAAAGTGCAGTGCGGTTATTATACGGTACGGCTATATTATTATATTTTATGATCATACGGAAAATAAGAGTTGCGTTGCGTCCGCGTCGGTTCTATTTAATGGACTTTAAGTATTTACCTACTTATATTTATAGGAATGATTAATATTGTAATGAATACCTACTAATGTTATGCATATTACTTACAGCTATATTTTTTTATTATTGGAGAAGTTTCACGAGTTTGCAATGATAAAGGTAAGACATTCTTTTGACTATTAGGTACTAAATAGTAACGATTATAATGTTATCAAGTTGATTTAGTTTTGTTTAACTTTCTGTTTTCTAAGGTAAATAGAAGATATTTTTAGTAATTTTATGGCTACATATATAAAAGAATTATATGAAGAGTTGTTAGTAATAAGACAGTATTTAATTAAGATAGGCCCTTCTAGACGACAGGGTAATATTTTACAGAAAAAACTTGTTGAAGCAAAGTTAATTGGTGACCAGTATAACACTTATTTAGAAAATATTGTTGAGGTGGAACAATTAGACGAAGACGAAGATATTTTAGTAAAAAAGTATTGTATAGATTTTAATAACTTATATAAGGAAATTATTAGCTTATGTAAAAGTTCTGAATTATCGAATTGTACAAAAATGGATAAATTTGACCTGAAAGTAGCTTTGAACTTATTGCCGGTAATGAATGACGAAATTTCTAATACAAAACAACTAATTGACGGTATAGAATATTACAGTTCAGTCATTAATGCGGAATCTCAGTCAAAATTGATTTCTTTTATTCTAAAGAGTAGGTTATCACAGTCTGCCAAGTTGAAGTTAGGAACAAGTTATGATACTGTTTCCAATCTCGTAAATGACATGAAAAAATTATTGTTACCTAAAAAGTCCGCTAGTGCGTTACAAAAGCAACTATTAAATTGTAAACAAAATAATTTATCTATTGATTCTTTCGGTAAAATGTTGTCCGAGATGTTTGTCGATCTGACAATTTCTCAGTCCGACGGGGATAGTGAAAAATTTAAAATGTTGAAGTCGCTTAATGAGAAGCAGGCAATAAGGCAGTTTAGCGACGGACTGAGAAATCGCAGAATTAGCACAATAATCACCGCGCAAAATTTTGACAATTTAAAAGATGCGATTCAGGCCGCGGTAGAAGAGGATGTTTCGGGTTCAGACTCAATGGCTGAGGTCATGACAATGAGGTATAACAATAATAAAAGTTTTAAAAACAATTCCAGGCTGCCTCACTACCAGAACTACCAAAGAGGTCGAGGTACGTACAACATCGGTCGCAGCCGTGGTTCCAGCAGTTGGCGACCACCTCGAGGGGGTGCCAGGCAAGGCCAGCCGTCGCAGTCACGGGGACGTACACCCCGGGGCAAAAATTCATATCGAGGTAACGGTTTTAATAATTATTATAGGGGTCAAAGACAGGCTGAAGAGCACGTAAGGGTTGTCACGGATAACAACTCACAGCCTATGCCCAGTACATCAGCGCAAAATAATAGAGAGTCAGAAAGTGAGTTTTTTCGTGTCTAAAAGTTATAGTATTTTAGCTAGTGATAGTTGTTTTTGTGTAGAATTATTTTTCGATAATATTCATCCGTTTAGTTGGCTTATAGATACGGGAGCTTCAATTTCGGCTATAAAATATAAAAATGTTCTAGAATTTAACATTCCTATTTACGGAGGAAATATAATTATAAACGGTATCGGTGGAAAAGTACAGGCAATTGGATATGTATATTTACCGTTGTCAGTACATGGTCAGAGTATTAATCATAAGTTCTATGTATTTGAGACGTTGCCTTGTAAGTCGCATGGCATTCTTGGGCAGGATTTCTTAGGAAAGTACGGATCGGTTATCGATCTGAAACATAACACGTTATCTTTTTGGCCTAACGAAAGTAAACAAGTCGTTTTAAAGTTAATGAGTTCATCCAATAATTTAATTTCTTTACCAGCTAGGTCTGAATCTATGCATTATGTTTACACTAACCTTACAGAAGAATGCATAGTTTGTACAAAAGAAATATGTGAGGGAGTTTTCGTTGCCAGTACGTTAGTTAATCCGATTAATGGTAAAATACCAGTGCGAATTTTGAACACAACATCAAAAGAGTTAACTTTATCAGAACTAAAGCTCGATATTCAAAGTTCTAGGGAATATTATATTTGTAATTTTGATAAAAGTGAGAAAAATGCATCGCGAGTTAAAAGATTGTTTTCAAAATTAAATTTAATTAATTTAAATAAGGAAGAAAAGATTAGTATTGAAAGTTTGTGTGCGAAATACTCAGATATTTTTTATTTGGAAGGGGACAAGTTGTCAACTACGGATATTTATCAGCATACAATTAGATTAAAATCTAATACACAGCCAATTTTTTCGAAACCGTATAGATTACCACATGCTTTAAAGAATGAAATTAAGAATCAGATTGACCATATGCTTAAAGAAAATATTATTGAACCTTGTCAAAGTGAGTGGTCTAGCCCTATCTTGCTAGTACCAAAGAAAAGTGACCAAAACGGAAACAAAAAGTGGCGTTTGGTCATTGACTACAGAAAACTTAATAATAACATTATGGACGATAAATTTCCACTTCCAAATATTACGGAAATATTAGACTCGTTGTCGGGTTGTATGTATTTTTCTCATTTAGACTTACATCAAGGGTATTATAATGTCAATTTAGATCCAGACAGTCGCAAGTACACTGCTTTTTGTTCGGGACAGTTCCAAATGACGCGAATGCCCATGGGTCTTAAAACTAGCCCAAGTTCATTTTCTCGCATGATGACGATGGCAATGACTGGATTAACTTATGAAAAATGCCTAGTGTACCAAGATGATTTGGTCTGTTTTAGCAGAGATTTATCGAGTCATATTAGGAATTTGCAAAGTATATTTGAGCGATTACGTAAAGTTAATTTAAAATTAAATCCACAAAAATGTAATTTTTTACAGAAAGAACTACTCTATTTGGGTCACATTGTATCAGCTGAAGGTGTCATACCCGATACTGACAAAATAAAAGTTGTTCAGAATTACCCGGTTCCTACAAAAGTAGATGAAGTGAAACGGTTTGTAGCTTTTGTGAATTACTACCGAAAATTTATTCCAAATTTTGCTACGAAAGCTCATGCTTTAAATAATTTATGCAGAAAAAATGTAGTTTTTAAATGGGATGAAGACTGTCAAAAATCTTTTGAGTTATTGAAACAAAATATAATTTCTCACCCTGTATTACAATACCCAGACTTCTCAGAGCAAAATCGATTTATTTTACAAACAGATGCATCGGGTTATGGTGTAGGAGCAGTGCTGTGCAATGGTGATGGAAGGCCAGTAGCATATGCCAGTCGAAGTCTTAATAAAGCAGAAAAACGGTACCCAACTATCGAGAAAGAGTTGCTTGCGATTGTGTGGGCTGTCAAACATTTTCGGCCTTATTTATATGGCAGAACGTTCAAAATTCAAACTGACCATAAACCACTTATTTATTTATTTGGAATGAAGGATCCGTCTAGTAGGTTGATGAAATTCAGAATTATATTAGAGGAGTATAACTTTATATTAGAATACTTAAAAGGTAAAAATAATGGTGCTGCAGACGCACTTTCGCGATTACACGTTACGTCAGAAGAGTTAAAGGAAATTAATCAAACTATAGTTAATGTAATGACGCGAGGACAAAAAGCTAGACAAGAACGGCAGGCTATTATTTCTAATGACGATTGGCTTGATCACCCAAAAGTTGTAGAAATACATAGCAAACCGAGAAATTTCACTGAATTACGTTTTATAAGCGCTTATGAATTAAATCGATATCGTAACTTAAATGAAATTAAACATGAAAGTAGATGTTTGAGTTATATACCCTCAATAAATACGATTTTTATAAATTTGGCTTCTCGATCACAATTTACGCCAGGCGAATTTGTGAGAGAGCTAAATATATTTTGTAAAGAAATCGATTTAAAAGAAGTATACTTCATAAAAAATGATAATAATAATATTTTCGTTGGAAAATTAGTCAATGAGATAAAAAATATAGGTGATTGGTCCGGACCACGAGTATGTATTTTAAATGATACGAAAAGAATTGTTGATAAAGACGAGCAACGAGTAATTTTAAATGACTTCCATCTTTTGCCCACAAGTGGCCACGCGGGCATAAGACGGATGGTTAATAATATTAAGAAATATTATTTTTGGCCGAACCTTGAAGTTGATGTAATTGAATTTGTGAAAAGATGTGATAAATGCCAAAAACAAAAGCACTCATCACATCATACTAAAGAGCCAATGACGATTAGTTCTACTGCGAATTCGGCATGTGAAAAAATATACTTAGACATAGTAGGACCTTTGGACAGGGATTGTTATAATTATAAATATATTCTAACTATACAATGTGAGCTGAGTAAGTACATCGAGGCTTATCCATTAGAGTCAAAAAGTTCAAACGACGTAGCTAAGAATTTTGTAAATAATTGGATTCTCAGATATGGTGTCCCAAAGGAGATAGCTACAGACAGGGGGACAGAGTTTCTGTCCACTACACTGAAGGAGGTTTGTAAGCTTTTACATATTAATCAATTACAGTCTACGGCTTACCACCATGAAAGTATAGGTGCCTTGGAGAACTCACACAAACACATGGGTAACTATTTACGTATACAAACCGAAAATCACCCAGAAGCATGGAGCACATGGCTTCCCTTTTGGTGTTTTTCGTATAACACTGCTGTGCATTCGGAGACCAAGTTTACTCCCTTTGAGTTAATATTTGGAAAAAAATGTACATTACCATCTAATTTAAATTCAGGATACATCGCTCCTTTGTACAGTTTCGATAACTACCCCTTAGAATTAAAGTTTAGAATTCAGACGTCACAAAAAGAAGCACACGATAATTTAATTGCAAGTAAAATAAATAGAAAGTCCAGGTATGATCGTAATATTAATCCTGTGACATATAAACCAGGTGATTTGATTTTATTAAAAAATGAAACGGGAAATAAGTTTCAAAGTCTATATTCAGGTCCATATAAGGTGTTAAATGAATGTCCACCTAATGTTGAAATTGTTAAAGACAATAAAAGTTATCTTGTTCATAAAAATAGGACGAAACGTTACTTTCCAAGTGTTTAATGATAGACATAATATGTAAGACTAAAATTGTATTTTATAAATATATTATTGATGTGAGTACCTTTATCATTGTGGATACGTATGTTAGCATAATGTTATAATCACTAAAAAAAAAATAAAATGTATTCCATTTATTTTATTTTCTTTAAGGGAAGGAGATGAGATGTAGGGACTTAGTACGTAACTCTATGTATTTAAAGGCATGTATTGATTTAATATAGTCAGTGTTTATCCAACATTCACGCGTATTATTTCACTCCTGGGTCACCACATCACAACCGTGTGTGTTAATGTAAAAAAAAAATATATTGACTCTGTAATATATATTCGAAAAAAATGTGTGTTTAGCTTCCTTACTTATAACCGCTGCACCACTACTCTACTCTATCAACCAGGCACTATTTTACTCACCCACTCACTAGTTTAATGTGATCTAGGCATTAGATTGTTCCACTAGATTCAATAAGTGTGTGTGCTCACTTTTAAAATTACCTTAAAAACATTATCAATTAAGTAAATGGGCAGTTAAGGACTGTGCAATCGCTCGGTTAAAGATATTCTGGTTTAATTAACACCGTTAACTCGATTATTTCTAACGTTAAATAGGTTTTCTTAGCTATAATGAGTGTTTAATGTTTATTGGAAGTAGGCTAATTCACTTAATAAAATAAATACAGTTGGAGTGCAGTTGCAGTTAAGTTTCGATCAAAACAGCCCTTTTTGTACTCTCGTAATTTTGACAACCGCTGTCAGATACGCTTGCTTCAAGTTCACGTCACGCAAGTGCTTTAGACTAGACATGACAGCTAAAGACGTACAAGAATACTATTTTGCGCTAAGACGTAAACTTAACTGCAACTGCACCACAACTTGATCAGCGCCTCAGAAAATTACCTGAATCAGGGTCCTGGGACGAAGTAGAATATGTTCTTGATTAAAATCTGTGAATTCTGTGATGTCACAGAAGAATGCAGTTTTT
The DNA here is from genome assembly GCA_936450015.1 of Meganola albula. NCBI lineage: Eukaryota > Metazoa > Arthropoda > Insecta > Lepidoptera > Nolidae > Meganola > Meganola albula. The sequence goes on from OW388159.1 coordinate 3,310,404, forward strand.
AAACACATTTTTATTACTTTAACCTATATATATGTAGCAGGATCTTTGAACGTGAGTTTGACCCACTTCAAAACCTCAGATCGATTACAAATTTTGCACACTTGTCAAATATCAATAATAGTAAGTAGTGTTAAAGATTTCCAGTCTGTATGAGTCTGAAGAACGCGTGATTCCGTTGAACTGTGCTAACGTGGAAGCAAAGCGCTGTGTGCGTACCCGTGGGATTACCACCATATAACGGTGGCGTATAGCAAGTCCATCTCACATTTGTTTGACAAAACACATTGAATATCACTAAGTCTAACATTCACTAATCCCACAAATCCAATCGAGAAAGTTGAAGGAAACTAATCGCCGTCTAATCGATACATCGGTAGGTGTCTAGCGAATTATCGAATCGAATAGAATATATTAATACGTGAGAGGGCCGAGTTAGTTTGGAGATGTCTGTCGTTCTAAATCAGTGCAACAATGGTTCTCCCGCCTGCTCTGATTTGCTCGTAGGTGAACGAAAGATTTGTATGGATTTTCAGAATAGAATAGAATAGAATAGAATAATATAAAATTAGAAATACAAATATAAATAGTTTGTTTATAAAACAAATTCAAAGGAAAAAACCGTCTTCTATCCTAACTAATAATTTAGCACAGATTTAAATTAACATTACTACGTACTTAAATATTATTTTTCCTTTCTTGTGGTCCATTTATTTTCCTCAATTATTTGTAAGTGCTTATAAAATTCCATTAATAACGATAACTTACACAGTATATTTAACCATGGTAAATGTTAAACCCCTTTCCCTCCTCTCTTTTGTTAGTGTTTATAGCTCTCGACGACACAAAAACAAAGCGTTAGTACAAATCGCGAAGGTTCTACTGTGATTCTATGAGTATAGTTCCATTTTACGAGTATAGGTATCTCCAAATTCCATATTCCAGGTGTATAACCCCTACTGATAACTTAATATGAAACAAAAAGACTATTTACTGCAAAACTATACTATACTATGCTATAATATACTATACTATTAGTACTATACTATACTATACTATCACTTCATTCCTTTTTAATGTCTCACAGTTGAGCTTACCTTGGAAGACCTAGATAAAAACTATCTTCTTTTTATAATATTAAGAAAATTATGACAATCACTTCAACTCTTTTTAGTGTCTCACAGTTGGGTACGGGTCTTCTCTCAACAATCTTACAAGTTGAGAGAGTTTAGGCCTTAATCCACTCACGCTGAACAGTGCGGGTTGGAGGAGGTAACATGTCATCTAATGCATGAAAGTTCCTTTGCCGCTGCTCAGTATCGGTCCTTTACCAATATTCAGCAGCGGCAATGTAGCAATTCTCACAAATATGTGGGCACGACCGGGAGTCGAACCTCCACCACCGCTCCTGCGCTATCGTATACTATATCGACTTAATGTTAACTTTATGAGGTGCGCAACGTCTAACGAGCAGCGGTGGCGTAGCGTTACGGGCCTCGCCTTAGAAAATAAGGTCGCGGCTTCGACTCCTGGTCGTGCCCACACATCTTTGTGTGAATTGTTTCATCTCCGCTGCTTAATATCGGTGAAGGAAAACATCGTGAGAAAACGAGCATGTAGAACTCATCATTCGAGGACATGTGACATCCACCAATCCGCACTTGGCCAGCGTGTGTGGATTAAGGCCTAAACTCAAGAGCTGTAAGAAAACTAAATGAGGACCTACAAAGGGTTGCCAAGTGGTCTAAGCAGAACTCTCTAGTATTGAACCCTAAAAAATCAAAGTATATGGTGTTGGGAAGCAAGAAACAGGTAAGTACCATACTATCTGCTGACCCCAAAGTACTTATACTAAATGATATTGTAGAGAGAGTGGAAACTGCATGTAACTTAGGGCTAATCCTGGACCCGGAATTGCGTTTTGAGGCACACATACAGAAAGTCATAAGTAACTGTTTCTACAGACTGAAGCTACTCTACAGTATACGGCAATATCTTAGTATACCTATAAGGAAGCATTTGGTAGATAGTTTAATTTTATCTAATTTGAACTATTGTGACACTGTATATGGGCCATGTCTTCTTGCACGAACTGTTCGACTTATCCAGCGTGTACAAAATGCATGTGCCAGGTTCTGTGTAAACATCCCAAAAAGATGCCATGTGACCCCTTATCTTAATGAGCATAACATGCTTAAAATGGCTGCTAGAAGGAGGTTACATCTAGCCTCTCTACTTTTTGGAGTAATAAGCACAAAATCGCCTAAATACCTTTATGAGAAGCTAAACTGGAGACAAACACATTCCAAATACACTGTAAGATCTGGAACGAATCCTCTGTTGATGCCCAAGCACAGAACTGCTGCCTTTAGAGGAAGCTTCAAATATGCTGCAACTCACTGTTGGAATGACATCCCACCACCAATCCGCAGCCTGCAAACAAAAAATCGTTAATAAAAAAGCTAAAACTGTATCTAATCAACATTCAGAAAGATTTATATTAAGTTATTGCCAACAGTGCCAACGGTATTAAAAATATTACATTATTCCACATACCTCAACGGTTACGGCTGTCTAGCATTGTGTTGCGATGGAACTCGTGAAAGCCTTTATAATAATGGTTTCACTTTTTATCCAATTCCAAAAGTTTTAGATCTTGACCTTGGCTTTATTAAATTTAGTATTTATATATTATTATACAGTTTATCCATGTTTATATATTAATGTATTCAATGTATCTATCAATTTCACAATCAAATCTGTTTTTAAATAACTTAATTCTCGTAGTTTTGTATTGAATTTTACGATTATGTAATGGTTGGTGACTTGGTGATTGATAATAATCACAGACTACTAAGAGAACCTAGCGGTTAATATTTGCTTTTTTTTTTAAAATACATGTTTTTTGCTACACAAACAAATTATGCAGGTTTGATCTTTTGACAACCTTGGCGCCTGGCGTCACACTATGGGAATATGGACATTGCTGAAAATCAGTGCTGTGGGTCGCCTCTAGTAGGCACTCACAGCGTTTACTGAGCAATGTCCATGTTTGACACTGATAGGTCACACTCACTCGTTTTTAATTATTGTTGTTATGTTTGTTTTTTTTTTTTCTCTTCTTTCTCTATCTATGTGCTTCTTTGTTTTTTATTTAATTTTGTGTGTCCTGTCGTTGTCAAATAAATGTTTTTCTTTCTTTCTTTCTAAACTCTCTCAACTCGTTAGATAGTTGAGAGAAGACCCGTGCCCAGCAGTGGGACACTAAAAAGGGTTGAAGTGACCGTCTAACGTATCGCTAAAACTATTCTCCGGTGTATCCACAAGTTGCTAACGTACAACTGAGCGCGGACAGTAGACACGACAAAGTCCGTTCGGATCGGCTTATCTCTCCACTGCGCATTTCCCGCAACGAGCGCCAAGTATGCGTCAATATGCTGTTGTATCGTCTTGATAACTGTGTATGGATGGACCTTTATGAGAGAGGATATACTATGAATACTTAGTGTTCACGCCTGTATCAACTGAAGTTGTAGGCAGAGGTGAATATTATTCCAGAGGAGCAAGCCTATCGGGTACGATTCCAATCATCTACCTGGTTACCTTTTTTTAATTAGGTTTATTGGAAACGAGTCTCGTTGAGCTGACCTAAGTCGACGTCATTCAGATGTACCGCGACCCTTTTGGGTAAGTAATTAAACAAATCCGATATACTCATAAAAATACTCACGAAAGACAGTTGCTATAGGCCGACCGTTTAACTCGCGTATCGCATACCGCCAAGATTCTGACTCCTCAAGCTGCACAGACAGTGATGATGATTCAAGCGATATAGATATTAGTGACGAATAATCTTATATTTTATCTGTGGTTAAAGAGTTTTTAACGAGATTTAATTAATGTTTTATGACTTTGTACCTCAGATGGCGATACGCGAGTTAAACGGTCGGCCTATAGTTGCAGGCATATAAATAAATAGGTATTTAAATATGCCCAAGTATGTTTCAAGATGGTTTCCGATAAAACTAAACAACGATAAAACTCACACTCGGCTCTCGTGTCGGACGTTTAGCATTAAATATATGTTTTACCACCTTATAAAGATTGCGTCCGAGATCCTCCCGGGGCATGCCGCACGAACCACTTGTATCGCCTACGACAGTTGGCGGTTATAGTTTAAGAAGCAGAGGTCCGTTAGTTACGTTGTGTTGAAAAGTAACAATTTTGTAGTTTTGTAGCATTTCAATGCTATTTCAGCCAATCAGAAACAAGCATTGTCCAGATAGAACTTATATTAAATATACTCAAATTGTTAAATGGTATCGACGTAAAATTGTGTAGGTCTATTCCTCGTGAAAAGTTGCTATTTTTAACTTACGTGGTGTTAGAACTTGGACGACGAAATGTTATTTTTAACATATCGTCACGCCTGTATTTCTCAAAGGTGTAGGTAGAGATGGATATCACCCACTTTTCATACGTAATAGGGAGTGAGTCTGTTGTCGGAATAGGGCAAATATATAAATTAAGATTATAATAAGATTCTCTGCGTTTATTAGAAAAGTCTTTTTTCATGTTGTTTTTCTACATAAAGATACATAAAAATAAGTCTACATAAAAATAATCCAATTTCTTTTCCTACCGTGCAGTGAATGACTGGCAACTACTGAGAAACTCTGCCAAAAAACTCAGAAGGCATTTTTTTTTAATGTATTTACATCTATTACATTTTGTTTAATGTGTTGTATTAGAGCGACTTAATTTCAAGCGCTTTATCCGTTAGATAGTCTGTAATTTTATAATATGCTTTCTTACTTAAAAACTTTACAATTATTTCAAATTTGTTAATAGTCATTTCCCTAATATTATTTGGAAGTTTATTGTTAAAACGTATGCACTACCTCAAAAAAGAGTTAAAATCATTAAGAGAAAATGAAAATGTAAAGGTGCTTGCAAACAATGTGTCACGAATTAATCCATCAGTTACTTTTGTTTACGCATATTTTTAAGACACGACCAAAAATAGGGATACACATGTATAATAATGATAATTATTAATAATAATGATAATTATTAATAATAATGATAATTATTAATAATAATGATAGGTATCATTTTCTCCTTTTTCTCTTAAAATTTCACTACAGGAGATTTTTATTTAAATCAAACTTTAGCAGGTCTTTAGATGTGTTCTAAGTTTTCAACAGACTCCAAAAAGAAGGAGGTTCTCAATTCGACTGTATGTTTTTTATGTTTGTTACCTAATATCTTTGTTATACGTGAACCGATTTCTATGATTCTTTTTTTGTTGGCAAGTAAATGCTTCCGTGTGGTCCCATTTAAATTTGATCAAGATCTGACCAGCAGTTATTGAGCTATGTCGAAAGAAGCGTCATTGTTTACGCTAAGCGCGCAGCCTTCTAAAGTTATTAGTGCAATTGCCCTAAACGCATAATTCCAGATACCTACAATTGAAGTCGGTTTTGTGTTGTTGTTGCAAAAAGAATTATGTTAATAAGCCCATTAAATCTAATAGTAGAAATATTGGTTAATTGTCATATTTTTCCCTTTGTTATAGTAATCGGGAGTGAAACGACAGACAAGCACTAGCTTATTTCAGAATAAAAAAAATATATTCTTTCATGGATAAAAAATTAGAGTTTTATAAAATATACATTACATAATTAAATTAAACATTAGATATAAACTGACTACGGAACCAATGGATTTAATGGCAGTTTTACAAAAAACTTTTATTGGAATCGTTATAAAATAATGTAATTATTGTTAACTAAATGTAAAGAGCAATAGTAACCCTGGCTCTTGGAGTATATTGGCGCGTAGTGTGTGTATAGAACCGGCATGTGTGCCGCGTGATGTGGCTCCGTGACTTGGCCCTGGAATGTTTATTGCCGGCCCAGGGTTCCCAGGACTATCAATATACCTAATATTTACTACTCATAACCCTAAATTTAAAAAAATACACTCGACCTCTACTTTTATTAAAACTAAGCTAAGAACCATCTAGATTATTTCATCCTTCGGTTAAAAATAATAATAACATTATGGGATATTACCATACACTGCCATCTGATCCCAAACTAAGCAGAGCTTGTACTATGAAAACCAGATAACTGTTAATGTACTACATATAATACTTTTCTTTTGTAAAAATATACTTCAATATAGATAATTACACCCATATTCAAGATAAACAGACATGTTCATCACTTAAAAAAACATTTTAAACATGAATTGAAATAAAACTACTTTTTAACGGATTTTATCGCGGTTTATTTTAGATTTTAGATCCCGACGTTTCAAAGTCTTTTCAGACTTCATGTTCTCGGTGGACTGAGATATTTGACGTCCAAAAATATTAATCACAATTATTACTGACTACCTTCAAACATTAATATTTAAGTTGCGTTGAACATAAAAAAATGTATCTATACATAAACGGTAAAACGTGAAAGACTGTGAGCAATTTAAAGTCTAAGAATTAATTATTATTATTATTTTTACTTAATTATTCGAGGACATGTGACATCTACCATCCAGCGGCCAGCATGTGTGGCTGAAGACCTAAACTCTCTCAACTCGTTCAAAATATTAGATACCTACGTAAGATTTTTTTGTTAATTTAAATAAACAAAAGACAAAAATTATACTTGGAACTTATTACCCAAATTGATCATTTCAACACTTTTTAGTGGCATGGCATGGGTCTTTTCTCAACTATCTTACGAGTTGAGCGAGTTTAAACCTTAATCCATACAAGCTGTCGCCGTTTGGAGGGTATCACATGTCCTCGATGATTAGTTCTTAGACATGCCGATTTCCTCACGATGTTTTCCTTCATCAATATAGAGCAGCAGTGATGTAACAATTCACACAAACATGTGGTGACGATTGGGAATCGAACCTTATATTTCAAAGGCGAGGTCTATGCCGCTGCGCCACCGCTGCTCGAATCCAAAATGGCTGAAAATATTTTTTTATAATCTAAATAGCTAACTTAATAGAACTTAATAGAATACCAATTAACTTCAAATTAAAATGTGTAGACACATCCCTAGGCGTCAGTTTAACACTTTAATGCGCGGTACACACAATCAGATATTTGTTTTAAATTATGGTAATAAAATGTCTGAGAAAGTCACGAGCGGGTGAGCGAGAGCGCGTGCGCGTGCGCATCGGGATGAGCGAATTGGATCTGGATCGGGGAGGGCATTAACGTGATACAAATTTGTTATAGGTCAAATAATGTTATAAAATAATGTAGTAAATGTGGAAATACAAGGCTATGATTTTTACTTCAAAATACATTAACCTATGTATTAAATAACGCATTTTTAAATTGTATTCATTAAGGTTAAATTTGCAGCAAGCAGCGGTGCCGCAGTGGCACGGGCCTCGCCATAGAAATGTAAGGTCGCAGGTTCGATTCCCAGTCGTGCCCACACATCTTTGTGTGAATTATTGTTTCATCGCCGCTGCTCAATATCGGTGAAGGTAAACATCGTGAGGAAACCGGCATGTCAGAGAAATAATCATTTGAAGACATGTGACATCCACCAACCTGCAATGACCAGCGTGTGTGGATTACTGCCTAAACTCTTTCAACTCATAAGACAGTTGAGAGAAGACCCGTGCCCAGCTGAGGGCCACTAAAAAGGGTTGAACTGATTTAGAATTTATTATTTTTGATAGTTTTGAACCTTGAAATCAAACTACTTTTTAACGGATTTTATCGCGGTTTATTTTAAATTTTAGAGCCCGACGTTTCAAAGTCTTTTCAGACTTCATGTTCACGGGTGGACTGAGGTATTTGACGTCCAAAAATATTAATCACAATTATTACTGACTACCTACAAACATTATTATTTAAGTTGCGTTCCGATTTAAGCAAACTGAGCTCACAGTGTCTTGAATTCTGAGTTGATTTTAGTAAAATCCGTTAAAAAATAGTTTCATTTGAATGTGTGATATTCGCGTAAATCTAAGACAATACAACATGTAATTTAGTTAAATATACCAAACTATATTAGATATAATTAGATACAGGTACCTACCGCAACTTAAACATTCAAATCACGTCTGAAAAGCGAGTAACAATGACCAGTCCAAATTCAAAATGTATGTCGCAATGCCATCTACGTCCGGCCGAGTTTGAATATCCGCCCAAGTTGGACTTCCGGCGGAAGCGGCCGCACCCAATATGGCGGACGTCTTTATCTGAAGAATTAACTTGTGATAGTTATTCAAATGCGTTCGCTAAGGGTTGTGTGATAAGGTCACCTAAATTCAGTTTCAACCCCTTTAAAGTGGGTGATTTACGTAACTAAAGAAAGCGACTGTTTTACTCAATACTTTATTTTCTTATTCCCTAATGTTTTGGGTTGGTAGTATTTAAAAAAAAAAATTAAAATAAATTTATTAAAAAAATAATGTCATAAACACATAAGGCTTAACTAATTAGGGATTAGTGTACACATGATTATTGTGTTAGTATTATGGAAAACTAAAAACTAGTGTATATGACTAAAATGAGTAATTATGGTAACAGGTTTAAATGGTATTAGCTAATATTATTAAACGGCCTGCCCGATCTAGGTTTGTTAAACCTGTGTTTCAGGCCAGCTGTCTGCTTACGCTAGAGACTAAGTACTAGACTAAAATTATTATTATTAACTACATTCTTAAAAGTACCTACTTAGTCATCATAACAGCTACGTTACAGTATAAATGATAAAAAGTAATATGTCACAATTATGGACCCTTTAGGGCACAGCAAATTACGAGAGGTGAAAATACTTTCATAAAAAATAATAAATAAATATTAAATATTCTGGGACATTAACACACACGGTCATCTGGTCCCAAGCTAAGCAGAGCTTGTGTTATGGAAACCAGATAACTGGTATATACTATACATTTAATACTTTTCTTTTGTAAATATATACTTATAATAGATATTTACACCCAGACTCGACACAAACACAAATGTTCATCACAAATGTTTGTCTCGGGTGGGAATCGAACCCACGACCTGCGGCGTGAAAAGCAAGCAACCCACCAACCACGCCACCGGCCAGTTAAATAACATTGAAATAATTTTTTTTGTAATTGAAATGAAAAAATTGAATAAAAATGAATAAAATAAAAAAAAATTGGCTCATCAGGTTAGTGTTGAGACGGTTAATTACTTAAGTCTTTTATCTTGTCCATAAATTTAAATGAAAATAATTAAAAAAAATCAATAAAATAAGTTTAAGATATTATAAGTACGTGGGTAAATAGTCCAAAGTAGTAAAAAGTATCTAGCTATGGCTATGAACCATAATTGGTTATGTATGTTTTTTATAGACACATTTTTTATTGAATATTTTTTGAAGAGATGTTATTTTCAGTGAGGACAGTTTTGTTCCAGCTTCCCTTTTTCAGATTCCCTTAGCCCCTGATACTTAGACAAAACTTATAGGCCGAATCGCGAATATAAAACGAATCGCCAAGAATCTCAATCCTCAAGCTGCACAGACAGTGATGATGATTCAAGCGATATGGATATTAGTGACCAATAGTCTTACATTACTTTTACCTGTGGTTGAATAGTTTTTTAACCATATAAACCATTTATTTTGTTACACACTATAGGTACAATCACAGAAATCACACAAAAATATTTTAGCATGCAACACGGGATCCAACTCAGTAATTGCTGTACTAGCGCACAGCACTGATTTTCAGCTGGCCCCGGACATATGTGACAACAATATAATTATGTACGCACCAGAAACTCAAAACATAAATGTGGACTCTTTTAGTTCAAACTTCAAACAACAACTACTTGCTTATGAATTACCATTGCATGGAAGTTGATAGCCACAATGACACACGGCACTGCTAGTATAATTTTTGTTTGTTCAGAAATTCTCTATGCAAATGTGTTTTCAAAGTCACTTGGGACATACATAGTCGCAGAGGAGGTGGTAAATCGTTCCATATCCTTTAAGGGATTTAATTAAGGTTTTATGACTTTGTACCTCAGATGGCGATACGCGAGTTAAACGGTCGGCCTATAGTTGCAGCTACAAGTTAGGAGTTGTGCCCGATGAACAGCAATGGTCTCACTCCCTAGTATTACGTATGAGACTTAAACTTTGTCGGCGAAACTATCTCCATATCAAATATCATCCAAATGAGTTGAAATGTTGTTTTGACGTGAAAGTGCGACAGAACGAGTTACTTTCGCATTTACCTACTATATTAGTAAAGATAAACAAATAAATATTCTGGGATATTAACACACATGCTAACCAGAGCTTGTGTTATAGAAACCAGATAACTGGTATATAATATATTAGCAACCCGCCCCAACTTCGCACGGGTGCAATGTGTTATACTTATAAATCACGTTGCGTAGTTTTAAAGATCAAAACATACGTAGGGACATAGCTACAGAAAAAGCGACTGTGTTTTACACTATGTAGTGACATATAATGAATAAATAAATTTTCTGGGACATTAACACACACGGTCATCTGGTCCCAAGCTAAGCAGAGCTTGTGTTATGGAAACCAGATAACTGGTATATACTATATATATAATACTTTTCTTTTGTAAATATATACTTGTAATAGATATTTACACCAAGACTCGACACAAACACAAATGTTCATCACACTAATGTTAGTCTTAGCTGGGAATCGAACTCACGACCTGCGGCGTGAAAAGCAAGTATCTTACCACGCCACCGGCCCGTCAAGTTATTAGTAAGTATAAATAAATAAATAAACGTAGTACCTACCATAAATATTAAACAATCTATTAACAAGGTAGTTGAACGGATTCGAATATTTCAAATGTAACTTTACGGAAGGTGAACAGGGTTATATAATTGTGGGGGTGGAAAGAGGGTGGTCAGTGTTTGTGATTTGTAAATGGGCTCAGACCTTAGACCTTTCTACGACGGGGATATATCACGTAGGCGGTGATAACTTTGTTTTAGTATTTATATAGAGCTGATAATACGCTTAGAGCAGTCAGACGAGAGTAGAGGTGAGTAAAATTCACTTCCCATTTACTCGTTAATTGCAATTCTGTGAGACCTAAAAAGTGCAAAGAAAGTGCTTGGGTATCACTAGCTATGCGCAAAGAGAGAAGCAGGACAGGAAGGCTGAGTCACCTTCGTCCGTGGGTATCTTTAATTGAAACCCCACACATGGTCCCCGGGTGGTGAAAATCAACTGGTGGTAGGCTTCGGCCGTGGTTAGTTATCACCCACCAGACAAAGCCGCACCGCCAATCGGCCTTGCCGTGTTCCGGTGCGATGTCTGGTGATACCATGCAGAGAGGGTGGGTCGGAATTGTGGGTCGCGATATTTCTAAGGCGAGGCCCGCCCGTACCGCTGTGCCACCGCTGCCTGCTAAGTTCAATGAGAAATAAATGGCGACCCGGCGTGATTCATATTATTTGATTACCTACTCACAATGTGCTGGATATAGAGCGCATCGTCCACCGTCGCTTATTTTGTGTATAGAATCTGTTTGAAAAATAGTTGTACACGTCTGTTTGTACGATATAAATGTAAATTAACTTACAGTAGCCATTTTAACTTTGTCATCCTTGTCTGCGCAGTGATTGATTTTCATTGAATTAAACTATAGTCCGTGCGGCCAAGTTTGCCGCTTACTGCACATCAGAAACAGTCACACTAAAACCTACACAGTCATACTTAAACCACTCTATACTTTCCTATTGTCCGTCGAGATATCTTAGAGTACAAAGGTGCCCGCAAATTGGCAAAGTAAGTGTAAGGTCCGAACTGAAATACATTATCTGTAGTGGATGGGTAGATTTATTGTTTTTGGAGTTCTCCTAGCCTATTTCCTCAGAATATAAACGATTGTTTTGTCCTTAATTTAACCCTGGATCCGCTGAGGATTGAGAATTCTGAGAAGGTAGCTAGTAGTTGCCACTAATAAAGTTTGTCTGGTTATGTATTTGTATTGTAGGCAAATTTGGGGCTAAGTCACTTTCGTCCGTGGGAGTACACCTTTCATCTTAATCCCCACACGTAGTCCCCAGGTGGTGCAAATCAGGTGACAACCAATCAAGTAGTAATTATTTTTACTGGTTATTAACTGGTGGTAGGTTTCGGTGGTTAGTGACCACCCACCAAACAAAGCCGCACCGCCAAGCAGCCTTGCTGTTTTCCGGTGCGATATCTAGTGACATGTCACATGTCCTCAAATGATTAGTTCTTAGACATGCCGATTTTCTCACAATGTCTCCCTTCATCGATATTGAGCAGCGGCGATGAAACAATTCACACAAAGATGTGTGGGCACGGCTGGGATTCGAACCCGCGACCTTATATTTCTAAGGCGACGCCCCCGTACTGCTGCGCTACCGGTGCTTCGTGCGCCACTGTTGCACCTTGCGCCACCGCTGCTCCATTCATACAACATCTATCTATACTATTAATATAATAAAGAAGAAATTTTATTGTTTGTTTGTTTGTAACGGATTGGCTCAAAAACTACTAGATTGATTTCAAAAATTCTTTCACCATTAGAAAGCTACATCTTTACTGAGTAACATAGGCTATATTATATGTTAAATTGGGATCCGTATGAAAACTTCGAAAATGTCACTCAAGGTGTGAAAAAAATGACGAAGAAAATCATTGTATCGCGTACGCTGCGGAAACTTTTGACAATACCTAGAGCAAAGTGATGTACTACAGTTTTATAGAGTCTAAAGTGTTTATGATTAAAAATTTTGTCTAACACCGATATCTACCTGTGCGAAGCCGGGGCGGGCCACTAGTGAAATATAAACTAACAATTTGCTATTATGATACACCTTAAGTACTTAAATTGTGGAAAATGAAATAAATAAATACTTTTTATATACTTACTCGTAATATAGAAATACCATAGGTAATGAAAATACCTTCAACTTAATTCTCATAACTACCAGTATAACATTTTGATATGAAATCAGCTAGCTCACAAATGTTAATCTAACAAGGAACTTGAAGCACCCAATTAAGATATTTCACTAATTAAGCGCTCACTTGACCAGGAATATCGTTAGATTTCAATATCTCTGCGGTTTTAAGCAGATCCGTATAATATTCTAGATGTATTTGTGTTCTTTAGTTATTTTGTTAGATTAACAACTACACTGGATCTCATAGAAAAGTCGTTGGTAGGATAATACTTACTAATATTATAAATGTGAAAGAAACTCTCTTTTACGCCAAAACTATTTGGTATGGATGAATAGTTTAGTTAAGATGAAGTACTAAGAGGAAGGCGCCTGTGTCTGTTTATTTCAATTTGCAATTATTATTCTGTACGCAGCATTCCATTTGAACGAAAGAAAGCTAAAATAGAACATCAATCAATGTATTAGTTTAAGGAATGATGAATAACATGACGTGGCCTGACAGCGCTTGGTGGTAAGGACTTAAAAGGTTGGCCGTTCGCTATTAGCACATTAGTTCTCGTTCTCGTTCTCGTTCTCGTTCCCGCTCCCGCTCGCGCTCCCGCCCCCGCTCCCACTCCCACTCCCGCTCTCGCTCGCGCTCCCCCTTCCGCTCCCGCTCCCGCTCCCGCTCCCGCTCCCGCTCCCGCTCCCGCTCCCGCTCCCGCTCCCGCTCCCGTTCCCGCTCCCGCACCCGCTCCCGCTCCCGCTCCGGCTTCCGCTCCCGCTTTCGCTCCCGCTTTCGCTCCCGCTTTCGCTCCCGCTTTCGCTCCCGCTTTCGCTCCCGCTTTCGCTCCCGCTTTCGCTCCCACTCCCACTCTCATTTTGCTTCTCCTTCTCCTTCTCCTTCTCCTTCTCCTTCTCCTTCTCCTTCTCCTTCTCCTTCTCCTTCTCCTTCTCCTTCTCCTTCTCCTTCTCCTTCTCCTTCTCCTTCTCCTTCTCCTTCTCCTTCTCCTTCTCCTTCTCCTTCTCCTTCTCCTTCTCCTTCTCCTTCTCCTTCTCCTTCTCCTTCTCCTTCTCCTTCTCCTTCTCCTTCTCCTTCTCCTTCTCCTTCTCCTTCTCCTTCTCCTTCTCCTTCTCCTTCTCCTTCTCCTTCTCCTTCTCCTTCTCCTTCTCCTTCTCCTTCTCCTTCTCCTTCTCCTTCTCCTTCTCCTTCTCCTTCTCCTTCTCCTTCTCCTTCTCCTTCTCCTTCTCCTTCTCCTTCTCCTTCTCCTTCTCCTTCTCCTTCTCCTTCTCCTTCTCCTTCTCCTTCTCCTTCTCCTTCTCCTTCTCCTTCTCCTTCTCCTTCTCCTTCTCCTTCTCCTTCTCCTTCTCCTTCCCCTTCCCCTTCCCCTTCCCCTTCCCCTTCCCCTTCCCCTTCCCCTTCCCCTTCCCCTTCCCCTTCCCCTTCCCCTTCCCCTTCCCCTTCCCCTTCCCCTTCCCCTTCCCCTTCCCCTTCCCCTTCCCCTTCTCCTTCCCCTTCCCCTTCCCCTTCCCCTTCCCCTTCCCCTTCCCCTTCCCCTTCCCCTTCCCCTTCCCCTTCCCCTTCCCCTTCCCCTTCCCCTTCCCCTTCCCCTTCCCCTTCCCCTTCCCCTTCCCCTTCCCCTTCTCCTTCTCCTTCTCCTTCTCCTTCTCCTTCTCCTTCTCCTACTCCTATTTCTCCCTTTTTATATTTCACTCTCCTCCTCCGCTCCCCCCTATTTCCCTTTCTCTTTCTCTTTCTATTTCTCTTTCTCTTTCTCTTGCACTGCAACTAAAATTATTTAAATAATTGAATTAGCTGATCCTAAACTAAGCAAAGCTTAAAGCTTGTATAAGTACTATGTTTACTAGATAACTTATAATATACTACATAGACTACTTTTCTTTTGTAAATACATATTTTATAGATAATTTAGCGCTTTACATCTACTTTTATTGTGCCAACTGCCAAGTTGTGACATTCGCTGCCGGCATCTATGTTTCCCGATAGCTATAATCTGCCGGTCTTCAAATCACGAGTGAATCGGTATTTACTCGTTAAGCGCATCTCATCGTAAACTCCATCATTGCTTCACATCAGGCAAGCTGTGGTCAAGCACAAGCCTATTATAGGGTAAAAGAAAATTACACCCAGATTAACACAAACAGACGTGTTCATCACACAAATGTCTGATTTGGGTGGGAATTGAACTGACGACCTTCAGCGTGTAAGCGAGTATCTAACTACGCTACCGGCCCATTGTGTAGATAACTAAAATTCTAGTTAACCATCCAACAAAACAGGCTCATTTATAACTAGTGATATTCATACAAGGTTTCTTAGGACACTGGACAGGGGTCAAGATATGGTCGAATTAATATTCATACGACAGGCCCAGGTGGACGTCACTTCTGAGAAGGGTGGCACTGGTCAGTTGTGATTGTGTTAGCAGATGGGACATGACTAGTTTTGTACCTATTGTACCTGCTGTAGGCATCTATAGTAACAAAGGCTAAGTAATGAAATGTAATGTAAATGTGTTTTGTTTTATTTGTACATAAATATAATTTATCTGTTAAATGTATGTTTTAAAAAAATGTACCTATTTATGTAGTTTATCAGTTCTTAGTACCCATAACACAAGCAAATATAAATTTAGTTATTAATTTGGGACTAGAGGCGCTGTGTGTATGTGTGAAAATATTATTATTATTAACATGTTATTCACAATTTTTTTTAAGATGACAGGGTGTATAGTATTTTGATAATACAGTAAAGATAAAAATCATAAAAGACAAAATATATTGACTGACTCAGGTAATGGTCTAATGGCAAGCGTGCATAATAACCGCGAGGTCCCGGGTTGTCGTGCTCACACATGTTTTTGTGAATTGTTTCATCGCCGCTGCTCAATATTGATGAAGGAAAATATCGCTAAGAAACCGGTATATTTAAGAACGTATTATTCAAAGACATGTGATATTTCAAAGGCTAGGCCAATACCGCTGCGGCACCGTTGCTCATGTAATGTTATAAAATAAACATGTCCGATATTTTCGATTATTGACGAACTAAAAAATTAAATTTAGTTATTGTAATGTATACCTAGGTATGTAGGTGCCACCTAGTCGTAATTATTATGAGCATGAAGGTAGCTGTCATCATATTTGTGTCTGTGTGTACGCTGCCTTTCGTCAGTTGGAATATACGTGTAATTACAAGAGCATCGTTTCATTGTACCTCGATATCCCGACATTCCTGTGCTCCCAAATACTTCAGTTACGTTACCTATTCTACCTAACTCCACATCTGCAGTTCCTGCTCTATACCAAGTAGGTGCCCAAGACGGTCGGGGTACGAGCCCTCATCTTATCTGCCCACGCCCCAGGACTTGGCTGATGGATTAACTACATTGTTCCACCGTTGCCGAGTGACGAGGAATTTATAATTACTTGCCTTTAGAATTTACTTTGATTCGTGTTACCAAATTGCTAGTAATAAAATTTTTTTGTTAAAGAATTCTTGCTTTGTAGACATTTTTATTTATAAAGTGTGACTGTGTCTTCACTTTTAATAAATTAAAACATAAATTTGTATCCAAAAATTTTATCTCATACTGTTGAAGAATTATTATTACCGGACGGGCCGGTGGCGTGGTCGGTAAGATACTTGCTTTTTACGCCGCAGGTCGTGGGTTCGATTCCCACCCGAGACAAACATTAGTGATGAACATTTGTGTTTGTGTCGAGTCTGGTTGTAAATATCTATCTTTTTAAGTATATATTTACAAAGAAAAGTATTATATGTATAGTATATACCGGTTATATGGTTTCCATCACACAAGCTCTGCTTAGCTTGGGACCAGATGACCGTGTGTGTAATGTCCCAGAATATGTTAAAGAATTCTTGCTTTGTAGACATTTTTATTTATAAAGTGTGACTGTGTCTTCACTTTTAATAAATTAAAACATAAATTTGTATCCTAAAATTTTATCTCATGCTGTTGAAGAATTATTATTACCGGACGGGCCGGTGGCGTGGTAGGTAAGATACTTGCTTTACACGCCGCAGGTCGTGGGTTCGATTCCCACCCGAGACAAACATTAGTGATGAACATTTGTGGTTGTGTCGAGTCTGGGTGTAAATATCTATTATAAGTATATATTTACAAAGAAGAGTATTATATGTATAGTATAAACCAGTTATCTGGTTTTCATAACACAAGCTCTGTTTCGCTTGGGACCAGATGACCGTGTGTGTTAATGTCCCAGAATATTTATTTATTAATCGACAATTTTCTGTTAGTTATCCTCAATCAGTGGATTTTAGGTACCACCTTTTGTAGATCATGAAAAGAAAATAAACCCCGTATTCATAACCTTATTAAAGCAAAAATAGATTTAAAATTCGTTTGTCTTTGTCTGTCATATTGTCATTTATACTAGTAAGAAAGAGACAAAGTCAATTTTAACTAAAGAGTCATATAATTTTTTTATGAATTAGACCATTTTTTACGCCAAGCGGCCTTTCTGTATTCCAGTGCGATGTCTGGTGACACCATGCAGAGAGGGTTGGTTGGAATTGTTGCTCCTTGAAGGTTTCTAGCCTTAAGGAGGCTCATTCCACTTCCACGTTCTCACCAAAAATCATTCGTAATCACGAGTGAATCGGTGTACTGGGCTGTCGCGTTCCATCGTAGACTACATTATTGCTTAACATCAGGCAAGTTGTAGTTAAGCGCAAGCCTATTTCAGAATAAAAACAAAGCATCTTATTAATACCCTATTTTAAAAAGTTAACAAATGCATTGAAATGAAACTACTTTATAAAAGATTTTATCGCGGTTTAATTTAGATTGTTATTTCCTAACGTTTCAAAGTCTTTTCAGACTTCATGGTCACGGGTGAATATGACGTCTGAAGATTTTGAAACGTCGGAATATATAATAAGTTAAAATATTAACAAAAAAACCGACTTCATGGATGCCATTCTCAGAACTAAACCAAACTGAATTGGGACCACACGGGAAGCATCAGCTTTCAATTAAAAAAAAAATATATCAAAATTGGATCACCCATTTGAAAGTTCTGAGGTAACAAACATAAAAAAACATACCGTCGAATTGATAACCTCCTCCTATTAGAAGTCGGTTAAAAACTCTAAATGAAACTGCGATGAAATCCGTTACTAAGTAGTTTTATTTCAATGTGTGATATTCGCGTAAATCTGAGAAAATACTATGTAAACACATATTATTTTCTCTAAATATTCATCTTAAATGTCATATTTATCCTCCTTTATAGCTAATTAGGTAAGTGAAAATTTACCTTCGTACGGACCCGTAATTAAACATCAAGAATATTTGCGATACCTATACAAATATCCTAATCTCAAGTAAGCAATAATTAATAATTTCCTCATCATACTAACAAACTCAATAGTTTCAATATTTATACTGACCGCCTACCTGGCATCTACTTGAAAAGCTGACCCTTATCAAAGCAAACTAAATTAACTGCTTGAAACATCTTAGCTGAGTTATTGTACGGACGCCTTCGGACATCCTCGGCACCCGTTCCGAATTTGAAAAACAAATAGAACGTTCGCAAATAATGGGTAGGTCATCTGAGATATAATTTGTAGAAAAGTCGTATCTTTATGCTTTGATTATAGCCTAATTCTATATTAGATAACTGCTTAGAAATATCTAATTACTTACTATGCGTTTCAAATAAGAATAGGACTGGACTCGCGGCTAACTTCATGCCAAAAACCAAGCAAAAGTAACGCCAGCACAAAATGTCAAACCACAGATAATAATATTATTTTAAAATGTATGGAAAAGTGATTTATGTAAAAACTTTACTTAGGTATGTAGTTACAATTTAGCTACCTACCTAAATAAATTTACGCTCTAGAATACCACAAACTTGTACACAAATTCTTTTACAAACATAAAAACACACGTTTTAACTTAGAGAACCGCCTTTTCTCGTCGGAAGTTAATAAAATATGTTCATACCTAAATATTCTACTCCAAATGTCAATTTTAGTCGAACGGCAGTAAGATATAAGCATTTTTATTTTATTTTCATTTTCGTACTCAGATTTTTAATGATATTAGAGGCCACATGTTCCCAAAATACTTTGTATCAGACCTATCCTGCTATTACCTTTCTATAAACTATTTATCTCTCTTTATCTATCTATCTTCTTCACTTACAGCTGACGGTATTTCACAATGTTTATAAACTGGTACCAAAAGCTATAATCAGCTCTTGTCCTTTTCTTTTTGCGGATGACCTAACCCAACTGGCGCGAAGGGCCTTTATTGGTTCGCCGGACTTTTTCGGTGAGCCGTCCGAGGACGGTTGAACCGATAGGACGGTAGAACCGATCAACTGTTGTCCATGGTCAGGTGCTTTATATTCAAAACACACACACACCACAGATCTTTCGTCCGTTTGTTTATAAAGTTATATCTCATACTGTCCTTATTTTTTATTTCTAATAATTGCTATTTTTTTATATATATTGGGTCATTAACACACACGGTCATCTGATCCCAAACTAAGCAGAGCTTGTACTATGGAAACCAGATAACTGGTAATATACTACATATAATACTTTTCTTTTGTATATATATTATACATAAATATAGATAATTACACCCAGACACAAGACAAACAGACATATTTAAACCAATGTTTGTCTGGGGTGGGAATCGGACCCACGACCTGCGGCGTGCAAAGCAAGTGTCTTACCGACCACGCCACCGGCCCCTCAGTGGGTATACCGTGGGTACGCCACCGGCCCGTCAGTGGTATACTAGTGGGCTCCCTGGTGTTGTCGGGAGTCTAAACGTCATTTAGTAATTTGGCCCCAGATGTTTATAGGAGCCTATAGTCAGTTATTATTAGTGTCGTTTTTCATTTGAATGAGAGGTCAGGTGTTTAGTTGAGTGACCTTAGCGTGTGTCAGAGTAAGTTAAGTCATCCGCTCTCTACACGATTAGTCCGAATATAAAAGGGGATATGTACATGATGCCTGATCTTTAATTGAACCCCCACATGTGGTCCCCGGGTGGTGCAAATCAGGTGACAATCGACTGGTGGTAGGCTTCGGCCGTGGTTAGTGACCACCCACCAGACAAAGCCGCACCGCCAAGCGGTAATGCCGTGTTCCGTTGCGATGTCTGGTGACACCATGCAGTGTGGGTGGGTCGGAATTGTTGCTCCTTTAAGGTTTTTTACCTTAAAGAGGCTTATTCCACTGCCACCTTCTCACCGATAATCATTCGTAATCACGAGTGAGTCGGTATACTGGGCTGGCGCGTTCCATCATAGACTACATCATTGCTTAACATCAGGCAAGTTGTAATCAAGCACCAGCCTATCGAAGAATAAAAAAAATGAAACGGAGTGTTTGCAGCACATCAAGCCATTCGGTCCTACGTTCAAAACAAAACAAACCTAATTATTTTCAAACACAAGTGCTCGAGACACAAATAGAAGAAGTACCACACTCGTTGACTCGTAAAAACGCATTGTCATTATACATCCACCGAGTGACCGCAATTTCCTTGGGAAAGCACCAAGTCATCCCTTAACTAACGTGTCATGGGAAATAGATCTTTATGTCGATAGACATAGGGACGAAATGGTAAAGGGTTTGAGGTGTGAACATACAGGTGGATATTGTGGAGATCAAAATGTTGGATTGACGAATTTCGTTTTAGTCCCGAGAGTTACACATGCAGAGTGCATGTGGTACTCCTGTCTCGTTCTGGTATAGAACAGATTGTGTGGCCAGCTACGACACTGGGGCGAGAGACAAGTAATGTACCTATTGACTCATGAAAAAAATTATGTCAATACAGGCTGATTAGGATGCAAAATGTAGCAGGGTTATTTGATAATTCAAATTTTCCCAAAAATATGGATAATTAGACATTGGTGAAAATATTTCTCAATATTATTAGAAAAATATTTTGTGAAAAAAAATGTTTTTAGAAAAACTTCATACCAACGTAGTTACAAATAGATCTGTGTCCAAAAAAAAAACAACAAAAAACAGGCACTTAGCAGGATGAACCGTAATGAAATCAAAAGTTCTCAAAAAGCGTTTCTGAGAGAGTCTCTGATCTGACATATTTAATATATAAAAGAAGAAACTACCTAACTGACATATGGCTCAGCCCAAACTGGGTATAGAGCCTCCAAAGATGCACTAAGAGAGGATTTTTCAAAACTCACTCTTAAGGGGGTGAAACGGGGACCGCGTGTGATAGCTAGTCAAACAGACATAAAAGTGCCCGTCTCGGTGCTAATCGGTTTTTCTGACATTTTACAGTGTGTATAATATTAACGCGGGACATTGCGTCGAGCGGCGCGACCGGATATTTTGCAGTACATTGCCCACTCGTGTTCACTTGTTCTTAGGCACTGCTAAAACAAATAGGTAATGAACTATGAAATCGCAAATCGCGCTACCCGACCGTCCGTGAAGAAGGATGGTACTTGACCTTCATACAAGTTCAGTTCGACATACTTCAGCTCCGTATGTTTCCACCGAAAGGGTAGGGTGTGCTGTGGCATAAATGATCACCGGGCAACACTGACGAAGACAAATGACACTCACTGTCGAAGTTACACAGAGATAAGGTGGGCGTCTTAAATTAGCCGCGTTCGCTCTGGATTTTTCACTGTCTTATGTTAAAGGGTTAGGGAAGTTTCGGGCTGGGTGTATGACTAATGGGAGTTGAAACAACCAACACAACCCAGAAGGTTAGACACGTATAGTCAAAGTGACCTTCCTATCATTAATTGTTATAAAAATACTGTAGTATAATTTCCTTTAAGTCACAAATGAATCGGTATGATATCGACCTTACCTTTGGTATTTAAATAAGGTCGCGGGTTTGATCCCCGGTCATACCGACACATCTTTGTGTGAATTGTTTCATCGCTGCTGTTCATTATAGGTGAAGGAAATTAACTATCGTGAGGAAAATCATCAAACTTATTGTTCGAGTATTTGTGACATCCACCGTCCCGCACTTGGCCAGCGTGAGTGGATTAAGGCTTAAACTCTCTCAACTTGTAAGTTAGTTGAGAGAAGACCCGTGCCCAGCGGTGGGACACTGAAAGGGGCAGAAGTGAGTTTAATCGTAGAATTCATCGCTTAACATCAGGTAATGTCCTCAAAACCTTAAAAGAATCTATTATTATGATATTAAATGGATGTTCTAAACATTAACTCAAAAAAAAAAATCCAAGCATTTTTTCTTGATTTGACAACCGACACCAAGATCTTGTGGTTTGAGACGAGCATACCACTCGACCATCAACATCATTATCACAGCACAGCCAAAGACTACTTCCATCCAGCTCTTTCCTAGCCTTGCGGAGATCGTCACTCCACCTAGTCTGAAGGCGTCCTCGCTACGTTTGTCAATCTAAGGTCTCCACACAAGAATTTCTTTATTCCAACAGTTACCAGTTCTGCGGAAAATATAACCAGCCTACGGGGGAAGATGCTTTACGCGTCCTCTCACCCCAAATGGGCACAGTACTAGAGTTATATGGGACTTCCGTTCTTGGCCCAAGCGAATGAGAACCCACAGGATTGGCCACCGTTTACCAACTAAAACCCCTCGGTGTGCCTTCAGACACCTCTAATGCCACTTCAATTTACGAATCCAGTAGATTAAGGGTTTTATCGATTAATCTAGTTCCCTATACCACTTTACAAACGAGGTCTAAAATGCTTTATCCTAATACTCCGAAAATATATTACCCTGAATGAGCCAAAGAACCCTTAGTCACAAGAAACTGTGTTTATCTTGCGCCACGTTTCGGCAAACCTAACACAAATCACCTCGGTGACCACATAAGGCATGGCGCAAACAGAACCCACTGTAATTGTCCGAAAATTAGCTGCAACCGCATATAAATACGTTAAGATAATTTAGTTAAATGTTTGGTACAAGGCATAAGAAGTAGACGATGTCTGGAATAAACAATGACTATGACTACATTTCAATTTTATTCCCGTTTTGTAGGTTGTTCGGGAATATTGGACGTTTTGTTTTTCTGTTTTAACACATTGAGCCACAATGTCGTATGTAGTCACATTAACGGTGTTAGTTTTAGTGATTATGTCGTTAAGAATTCCCACTCAAAAGGAATGCGACAATCCTCTTAAAAAGCCCAAAGTTAAAAGTTTCACAAACTAGCTCACGTTTGACCAAGAAATTCTGTTGAAGTAATAGGAAAACCTGGTAATTTTAAGTGTAAAAGTAAATAACGGTATGAAGAGTTACGACAGTTTTGTCTTAAATCAGTTTACTTAAATAGGCTTCAGGCGTTATTTTTTCACGTCACATCTTTGTATTTCCTGTTAAGTTGTTAAGTAAAAAGTTATAAAACGTGCCTATATTTCTAATCAAATAAAGTAGGTATATAATAATACGTACCTACTATTTATTTAAACCTGAATATTTGAAAATCTGAAAAGCCTTTACTAGTATCGTAGCAACACAATCTCGTATCTTCATAAGACATATTAAAAATTATCTAAATTTTGTGTATGAGGACTAAATTTTAATATACCTTCTAAGATTTATTTAGGTAAGTGAAGTAAATACCGTACAGTATTACGTTACGTTACCGTATTCGAAACATTCCGCTATAAGCTTATAGTTTAGACCACACATAGAGCAGGCGGCAACTCAAATAGCAAGTAGGTCTATCTAGGTGGAGGTACGTCACTACAAGGATAAGTCGTGGGGCAGTGTTTTCCAATTTGAAATGGGTAAGTTAAGTGTCCAGTGTCCGAGTTAAAAACGAATAGATTTGGCAATAAACTAAATATTACTTAGTATATATTATGATTTCCGCACTGTTGCTATATAAGTAAGTAAGTAAGGTAATGAAAATACATTACGACACATGAGTATGAGTGGCTTATCCTATTTCTTTACTTCCTAGTAAGTTACTTTAACCCTTTTTAGTGTCCCACAGCTGGGCACGGATCTTTTCTCAACTATCTTATGAGTTGTTGTTCATCACACAAATGTCTGAGTTGGGTGGGAATTGAATCCACGATCTGCAGCGTGAAAAGCGAGTATCTTTGAGATAGTTTAGGCCTTAACCCACACACGCTGGCCAAGTGCGGGTTGGTGGATGTCACATGTCCTCGAATGATTAGTTCTTAGACATGCCGGTTTCCTCACGACGTTTTCCTTCACCGATATTGAGCAGCGGAGATGAAACAATTCACACAAAATTGTGTGGGCACGACCATGATTCAAACCCGCGACCTTATTTTTCTAAGGCGAGGCCCGTACCACTGCGCCACCGCTGCTCCCGCCCTATTTCCTACTATCCTACTAATATTATAAACGCGAAAGCTTGTAAGAATGTATGGATGTCTGATGTATGTTTGTTACTCTTTCACGCAAATACTAATCTCATATATCTAATTTCGTCCAATAAACTGGACGGAATTATATGAGATTTGGCAGTAAGATAGATCATGGTCTGGATTAACACATAGGCTACTTTCTATCACAATAAGTACTACGCGGGCGAAGCCGTGAGCGAAACAAATTAAGGTTATTACGGAAGCTAACCTAGCTGATAATATTTTTAAATGTCTCAACTAGCTAGGTTTTGTGAAGAGATCCAAAAAAGAACCAATTTCGTTTTGTACTAAGATAGTAATATTTCGGCTCTATGAGTTATATAGTTCTATGAGAAGAGGCTGTGTTCCTTTAAATCTTAGCACCCGCACCTCAGGGTTCTGCGTCTGAAGACGGCTTAACGCTCTTGAAAGATAAGGGCGCTAATGAAATTTATTTACGTAGTAGGTACCTAAGTTTGATTGTTTTCAAAACCTAGTTGCAATTATTAAAAAGAATACATTCGTTTTACGTGACTATTATACTAATTTAAATAGTTTTCAATTTCAAAACGGAACTTGGGCATTTTACGTAGGTGGAGTACCTATTTATGTAAAAAAGATGTGAATATTGTCATGTACTCATTGAACATGATTAAAAAAACAACAATCTCCACTGAGGACAATCTAACTTTCCAGCTCCTCCTATTATTAAATTTGTGCGAGGAGAAAGACGGTTCAGGAGTCCCGGGACTTGGTCGGGTACAGATCTCGAGTTTTTTCACGGCACCACTACTGAGTCTGGCTTACAGCATTAGCATTGGCAGGATGGTAGTGGTGGGTTAAGTCTATTAAAAAATCATAATACCCATGTTGTAGTCATGGTGATTACCAAAAAACTGTTTAAAAAACAAAATGAAAATACTATACATTTAGTTTAATGTGTTGTCGAGTTATAAGCCATAAATCACTAACGAAGTCATTTGAAATTTTCAACTAGCACTTACACCTTTATTCAAAAGGAGCTGAACTAACCCTTTCCACCCGAGGTCAAGGGGAGTAGGGTGTCAGGGAGTTGGTCAAGGAGTGCTCATCCCGAGTTCCAATACATTTCATATTCCGTTGACAGGGGCACAATAATAATGCGGTGCCGCCCGTGTAAAAGCAAGACATAGTTTAAATCGACAGTGAGGCAATTCCTCTGGAATCGACAGGATTTACCATATATTTTTATTGAAATAAAACTACTTTTCAACGGATTTTATCGCGCTGGACCTCCCGTGAACATAAAGTCTGAAAAGACTTTGACAAGTCGGGATCTAAAATCTAAAATAAGCCGCGATAAATCCGTTAAAAAGTAGTTTTATTTCAATGTGTGTTATTCACGTAAATCTGAGACAATACTATAAATTTTTATAGTAAAATCATGAAACTTGTTATTCCAATGATGAACGATCACATAATAGCAGTAAGAAACCTCTTTTCTCTTTTCTTTTTCAAAGTTGGAACGTTAAAATTCCAAACCAAACAAAGGCTTATTACGTGTAGAATCTAAATATCGCTAGCCCAGAGATGAATATCACTTACGCTGAAATTCACTTGTGCCTTTAGTTTGTGCGCTTACGCCTGTAAGCGTTATGTTATGAGCTTTTTTGGGGACTTAACCCACCACTGTAATCCCGCCATTTCTACTCCTGTAAGTCAGGATCGACAACGGCGCTGTGAAGAGACTCGAGATTTGAACCCGACCAAGTCCCAGGACACCTAAACTGTCTTGGATCCCGCATGAATTTAATCAGAAAAATAAAAGGAGGAGTTGGGAAGTTATATTGTCCACTTCCCTCTAGGCAAAACGAAAGTATAGAGAAAAAAATGAATTTCTGAATGTGCCTGTTATATATGTATACATCAGTGCGGGGTCCTTGACATAAAATTGTAAATTTTTAATATGTGTACTGTTGGCACATCATAATGAAATAAATAAAAAAGAGATGTTTAAAATTACCCTAGAAAATGGACTAAGTACCACGCGTAATGTAAGGGGACCTATCAGAGATGATTCCAGTAATAATTATGGCAAATTTGTTTGAACGCACGAAAATTAGGAACTACGAGTATGTTATGAGCTGTTAATATAATTATAAAAACTAAGTGCATCCCGAGATATGCCCAGCTAGACACAAAAATATAAAAATCAGAAATAAGAACCTTTTCGCTCACAGATAAAATCTTGTTACACCTTTATGCAACTCGAGCGATTTTTATAGATGTAAACCTAAACTAAAAAAATATGCAAATAAAAAAATTGTATTACAACAATAAATTACTAATAAAAAGGTAATCCATTCCAATTTAAAATGCATATTTATTTATTTATTTATTTTATCAGATTTTCCAGCATTTCTAAGTCTATCAATGGTCAATAGTTAGAAATAGTTGAATTACGGACGTAAGGAATTCAAGAGTGGCTACAACATAGGGTGTTCTATAGAATGTTCTGGATTCTTCAGGCGATTGCCTAGCAACGGAAGTCAAATCAAAATGGCACAGTATATATTTTCTGATTTATTTGATAGTTGCTTTGGTTTTCGCAACATATAAATCATATAGCTTTTTTCTGTGAGAGACTGAGTCAGTTTCGTCCATGTAATTGCACCCTTAATCAGAATTATCTGGTCCCAAGGTGGTGAAAATCAGGTCACTATAACCTGGTGGTTGGCTTCGGCAGTAGTAAGTGACACTGAATTCTAAACCGGTGGTCGTGGTTTCGATTCCCAACCAGGACAATTTTTTGCGTGATTAGCACGATTGTTTGTTCTGTGACTGGGTGTAATTTATCTATAATATTTATTATATCGGCGAGTTCATAGGGCGGCGATCCCCAGATACACCTCATTACCGTTGTATCTCGATAAGACACAAAATAACACTACAGAAAGCTAATCAATATCTCTACCAATGATTACAACACCTCCCTAATCACAAATATTCACAAAATGTTTGGATGGAAATAGATTTCTCTTTTCTGTGCGGACAAATTCGGTTTGCACACACTACCTGCTCACCCAACCGACCTCATAGACATTGTGCCCTGATGTAACAAAGACAATTACAGACAAGCAACCTGATTAACATGGATATCTTGTATGTTTGACAACTGACAGGTCTTATGCTTTCAAAAGTGACTGAAGTGACACCTAACCGTCTGAACAGCTTGCTACGTTTATAGGTCTTTCGGTCTTTTACCGGATACACTTCGGAGAGTGTGCGTTGGAATTACACAATCTTATTCCCCCATCCCCGTTCTTCCATCGGACAACTAGAGGTACGGCTATGCGCCACCGTTATATGGTGGAAATTCCATGGGTACCTACGCACAAAGCGCTTTGCTTCCACTTTCATTGTGCGAACTGTCAAATTGTGGAACTCGCTGCCGGCATCTGTGTTTCCCGATAGCTACAATCTGACAGTCTTTAAGTCACGAGTGAATCGGTATTTACTGGGTAAGCGCGTTCCATCGTAGACTGCATCATTGTTTCACATCAGGCAAGTTGTGGTCAAACGCTAGCCTATTTTAAGTTAAAAAAAACACGCTGCGACATTTAATATATTTTGTATATTCCTACAAAAATAAAATGTATTTAGGTATTATACTAGTTAGTAGTATTTGCTCAATTTCGGGACTAGATGGCGCTGTGTGTATAGGTGAAAATATTATTATTATACCAAATAGCATCTTTTTAAGATGTCTGGTGACACCGATTGAGATGATGGTTGGAATAGTTGCTCTTTTGTGGTTTAGAATGATATGGAGCCTCATTTTCACCTTCAATCTATGTATGTAAAGTTAGAAAAAATAAAGTTAGATACATATTTTTTTGCTTTAACATTGAAATGAAACAATATTATGATATAACGCATTAAAGCTTAAGAGTGAGGGTATGTTACGTCATACCTCTGTATAAAACTTACCTAGGTGTGATGTCATTCGAGATTTCGCCATGACATATCGCCGTATATTTAGGTGTGCAATATTTTTAATTTATCTGTACGACGGTCAAACAAAAAAAAATTGTCGGCATTCCCATTTTACTCGTAATTACGAGTGGATCGATCAGTAATATACGTAATTCATTCGGTAAGCGCATTCTTTCGTAGACCACGTAATTGATTAACATTAGGCAATATTTAGGCAAACACAGACATATTTAAGAACTTAAAATAAGCGGCGATAAATTTAAAAATTATTACTTATATATTAATGTTACTAGCGATCCGGCCCGGCTTCGCACGGGTGCAATGCTGATACTAAATATAGTGAGGTATATTTACAAAATGTCCTTTTATACAACGTTAACAGCTTTTTTGACAATTGACAAAAGAAACAGCACGCGCCGCGCGCGGCCGGTCCGGTACCGCCGCACCGCTATTTTAAATCTGTAATATCTTCGAAAATATTCATTTAAATTATGTGCAGTAATGGGCCATATTGATCTATATTAAATAGACAATGTATTTAAGGTACTTAATTAGATAATTAGATAAGGACTTTTGGTTTAAAGTAAAAGATTAAAAAGGTTATTGTGGGTTATCCTAAAGAAATAGACATATACCATCGCCACCTATGTAGTGAAGAGCAAAATTGGAATATCTTGGGCCTGTAGCTGAAATCCTCAGTACATTCGTAATAACTTTCGCAATACAGATACATACCAAAGTTGCATCCATATCTATTGTCCAGTGGGTGTCCGAAACTCGTCCGAAAGTGGTCGGACAGAACGTCTTAGTCTTATTAAGTTATACAAGTGTGTGATGAATTTTGATTTCAATTTACATTCGACTCCCCCTTTGAATTCTGTTTGTTTTGGATTCGGAATTTCGGAGTTATGCCGTATAGGACTTAGTTTTATTTAATTGCGTTTTGGTTTGGGTTATTATGTTAACTATTACTTAGAGTGACATGGTTAACGTATATCTAATTTAATGTAGGTATTTGTAGGCATACCAATGTTGCTTTATATTAAATTTTGTAACTTTGTACACTTTGAATAAGTAAAAGTTGGTGATAATGTTTAGATAATATTTGTTTTTTTTTCTTAATACATACAAACAAATTATGCAGGTTTGATCTTTTGGCAACCTTGGCGCCTGGCGTCACACTGTGGGAATGTGGACATTGCTGAAAATCAGTGATGTGAGTCGCCTCTAGTAGGCACTCACAGGGTTTACTGAGCAATGTCCATGTTTGACACTGATGGGTCACACTTACTCTTTGTTTTTTATTTTTTTATTCTTTTACAGTTTCCATTTATATGATTTTTTTTTCTCTTTCTATGTGTTTTTTTTTATCTTTTGATTTTGTGTTTTTGTCAAATAAATGTTTTTCTTTCTGTTTCTTTTTTCTTTCTTTCTTTCTTTGCACCATCTTTTTTAAACCCCGACTTATAGAAGAGTGTTATAAATCTGACGCGTGAATCTATCTGTCTACAAGTTTGTAGCCACGTAGCTTGAACGGATGGACAGATATTGATGCCGTTTTGCTGTGTGCAGTGATTGAGATGATTTTTAGTTATAAATGTGGGTCGAGGGTAATTGCTGAACGTCCTGGGTATCCAAAAAATAATGCGTTCAGACTGCTGTTGAGACTGCTGTGGTACTGCAGTGCGTTAGATATACCGCAAAACATCAAATTGGCGGTTTTTTTGTGATAATACGGAAGAAAACAACTTATCTACTGAGAAAAGTGATTGACAGTTATAACAGTATTCTACAGACTAGCAGAGAATTACAATTTTCCGTTTCTGACACAGTTTGCACGCAGAATAATTTATACAAACAATAATAATTTATGAATACTTTTAATATAGACTTGAGAGAGTCGGACATACACCAATTTTACTCTTTTAGATTTTTTCACCTCTTTTACAAAGTTATCAATAGCTTGGAGACTAATAAAGGTGTAAATCAATCCTCAGAATAGTTTAATGAAATAATCCCACCTCTTATCAAGAAACTACCTATTGAAACATTAACTCCCATACCTCCACAAAATCGTCACTGATAACAGAACTCGGACCACGATTTGAATACCTCCTTTAACTCCAAATATACAGATAGATTTATTAATAACAGGGGGTGGGTGGCACCCAAATGCCTTAGGGGACGTTGGGGAGGCTAAACTTGGCTAACGTGAGCTCTGTACTGGACAGCAGTGGTCATAACTAAGATATTTTGACCGGCAAGCAATTTCTTGGCGATGTTGATAAGTACAGGATGTTGTTTGTAGAATTTTGGGAAATTAATACTGTGATAATATTAGTTCGCTTATGTATAGATTTTGTTGCTGTCTGTACATTATGTTTTAAAATATATGTATCTAATGTATTTAGGTACTGATTTAGTTATACTATAGTTATTGTAGAGAGCAGAGCAGCGGTGGCGCAGCGGTACGGGCCTCGCCTTAGAAAAATAATTTCGCGGATTCGAATCCTGGTCATGACCACACATCTTTGTGTGAATTGTTTCATCTCCGCTGCTCAATATCGGTGAAGAAAAACATCGTAAGGAAACCGGCATGTCTAAGAACTAATCATTCGAGGATATATGACATCCACCAACCCGCACTTGGCCAGCGTGTGTAGATTAAGGCCTAAACTCTCTCAAGTCATAAGATAGTTGAGAGAAGACCCGTGCCCAGCAGTGGGACACTAAAAAGGGTTGAAGTGAAGTGAAATAGTTATTGTAGCTTACAAGAGTATATATAAACCGATTCCGATCGGGTTTCCTTTAGAAATTGGTTTATATGTCCTATTAAGACTAGTAAGGTTGTTCTACAAGACGAAGAACACCCCAAAACTTTTTGGTTTCCTCATGATAAGATAGATAATTTTAGAAAGGATTATAGGATTTAGAAGTTACAGCTTTCCAAAAAATTTCAACCTAAAATTGCCTTAGTATTTTGTAATCTTTAATCACCATTATTTTATATATATGATATTAACATATGCGTTTCAAATAAAAATAGGACTGGAAATCCGCCATCTTGGATTGAATGCGCAATAACTTCACATTTTTTGTAAGATGGGCAAAAACGTTTGTTTAAATAAATAATCACTCAATATTTTTTTTTAATTTGTGCATCTTATTTAGTGCGGTTAGAGTATGATAGGGCATTTAGACTGAATGTTTTGGAACAAATATATTTTATTAACTTCGGACGAAAAAATGTTATAAGTTAAAACGTCTGTGTATGAATGAAGTTAGTCGCGAGCCTAGGCTTATTATTATTTGAAATATATATAAATACGTCCATTTTCTTGTTGTTTTGTTTAGATACATAAAGGTCAATTGATATAATATGAATATTGCAAAAGTAGAGCACCCTTTATTTAAGAATTCGAGCCACCAAAGACCGTTGAATGCGATTGTAGCTACAAACGTCTCTGTATGGGGTGATATTAAATTCCAACTGACCGAGGCTGCGCTAATTTATATAATATGATAATTTTGCACAGTATCTAGTATTAGTTGGGAGAATTCCTGACTTGTTAATTATGTTCCTACGTATTTTGTAGTTGCTTTCGCTTCGCTTTGGATGGTAAATGATCTCGTAGCAAATACCTACCAGGTATCCTCTTGACCCTCTTGTTGGGTCTACTCATTGTAGTGTTAATTAAAAACACGTATTGTAAAGTTTGCAAATACTCAATCAAGAATAATGTAATAAGAGAAACTACTTCAATTGTAAACGCTATTTTGGTTCAAATTTCAAATAGGTATATTTTGTGATGACGTCACTAATTTTACGGTATTTTTTTAAGGTTCCTTTGCTGAATTGATTTAGATAGTAGATTTTTATTTGATACTAGCGGACCCGGCAGACGTCGTTCTGCCCGGTAAAGCAGTGCCATCTACCGGGTCTCAGACCTACCGAATATAACCAATAATAAATAATAGGTATCTAACCCGGTTTTCGGCACTTCTTCGCTTTCTAAACTTTCTTTTTTTTTAATTTTTCTCTGCGTAAGAACCATCCTCGTACTTAAAGGGATATTTTTATAAAAGAATTAGCGAAATCGGTCCAGCCGTTCACGCGTGATGTCGTGACAACGGAAAACGGCTTTCATTTATATATAGATTTCAATTTCAGAAGTCTCATCAGTTTCTATCCGTATCGGACGTCCAATATAACAAATACAAACACCCTACACCACATTTCAAACGCCTCTAACGTCACACCCATTAAAACGCCGGATATGTCTTATGAGCAGCGGTGGCGCAGCGGTACGGACCTCCCCTTAGAAAAATAAGGTCGCGGGTTCGAATCCTGGTCGTGCCCACACATCTTTGTGTGAATTGTAACATCACCGCTGCTCCATATCGGTGAAGGAAAACATCGTGAGGAAACCGGCATGTCTTAGAACCAATCATTCGAGGACATGTGACATCCACCAACCCGCACTTGGCCAGCGTGTGTGGATTAAGGCCTAAACTCTCTCAACTATTTTATGAGTTGAGAGAGTTTAGGCCTTAATCCGTGCCCAACAGTGGGACACTAAAAAAGGGTTGAAGTGGATGTCTTATTAAACCTTTTCTTTACATTTTTGATATTATAGCGTAGGTACTGGTAACCAAATTCAGGTAACATTTTTATATCATGATTATCATTGTGTTAGAATAAAGATTTATAATATTAAGTTAAAATATTAACAAAAAAAACCGACTTCATGGATGCCATTCTCAGAACTAAACCAAACTGAAATGGGACCACACGGGAACCATAGGCTTTCAATTAAAAAAAAAATTATCAAAATCGGTTCACCCATTCGAAAGTTCTGAGGTAACAAACATAAAAAAACATACAGTCGAATTGATAACCTCCTCCTTTTAGAAGTCGGTTAAAAAGCAGTTTTTAGTGTGACAACATATGATTTTTGTTCTCAGTGTTCTTTATTTAGCAATAGTACAAGTATAGAAAACATAAATATATACCATAATGTCTTACGTTTATATTATACACCTTTTTCTATTTTTTTTTATCTTTGACCGTCCATAGTCTAAGAGGGAAGCAAATAGACGGAAATCTTCGCACACGCTTAAATACAACTTAAGTCCTTACTCAAACTTGAGCGGGGCATTTAGGACACTTGACTGATCGACGTTAACTTAACCTGAAATTAAGTAATTTGTACACTTAACTACAGTTTGGAGATTCTTACACGGTTTAAGTTGTTTGCAGAGCTATGAATACGGTAGAGGCTACTAAAGAATAGTACCTGCTACAATGCTTGTTCGATTCCCATCCAAGTCAGACATTTGTGTATTGAACATGTTGTCTGTATTTCTAGGTATAAATCTATATATAAGCAAGTATTTACATCAGAAAAGTATTATATGTAGTATATTACCAGTTATCTGGTTTCCATAGTACAAGCTCTGCTTAGTTCAGGATCAGATGACCGTGTGTGTTAATGTCTTTATAAAAAAGAAATATGATCATTGATTGAAGTTAATATACTAGCTTTCCGTCAGCGGCTTCGCCCGCGTGTATGTCGGTTATACCGCCAAAACATTACCTTCTTTTTTCGCAGTCGGATAAAAACTATCCTATGTCCTTTCTCGGGTCTCAAACTACCTCCATACCCAATTTCATCCAAATCGGTTCTGTAGTTTAGACGTGAAAGCCACAAAGACAGACATACAGAGTTACTTTCGCATTTATAATATTAGTAAGGAATAGTAAGGATTAAAATTAATTTCCAAATACTACCAAACAAAGGTATATATTAAGTTATTCTCAGAAACACAAATAACTAAAAGTAATGTCTGTTTGTCTTGAGTCTGGATGTAATTATCTATATTTAAGTATGTATTTACAAAAGAAAAGTATTATATGTAGTTTAATACAAGTTACTGGTTTCCATAGTACAAGCTCTGCTTAGTTTGGGATCAGGTGGCCGTGTATCTTAATGTCCCACTATAATATTACTATTAATAACTGTTCTACATTTTTCTCCTGTTCTAGTAATTAATGAGTCTGTGTTTGGAGTCAATTTGGACAAAACTGATAGTAAGGGGCGAGGGCGCTTCAAGTAGGTCTCACTAACGACTTTCTCTTCTACCTGAGTCAGGTGCCAATCGATTGTTACTGATCTTCAGGTTTGTATGTCTGTTTGTATTAACTCTGTATATAAGGGACAATAATAATAATAATAATAATATAGGGACATTAACACACACGGCCTTCTGATCTCAAACTAAGCAGAGCTTGTACTATGGAAACCAGATAACTGATAATATACTACATATAATACTTTTCTTTTGTAAATACAATTACACACAGACTCAAGACAAAAAGACTGGTTCATTCATGCATTCATTCATCACACAAATGTCTGACTCGGGTGGAAATCGAACCCACGACCTACGGCGTGAAAAGCAGCCACCGGGCTGTAAACAAAATATAAAAAAATAAAATAAAATAATATATTATGATAATGGAATATAATATGGAATGGGAGCGTACTTTAACAATGTTATTTTAATTTAACCTCTGTATAAAATTTATACCTAGGTGTGACGTCATTCGAGATTTCGCTTGGACGTATCGCCGTAATCTTTAAATCCCACAAAAAATGTGTCTGATATTTTTAATTTATTATAAGTAGGTAATTATCTTAATATATATAAATCTCGTGTCACAATGTTTGTCCTCAATGGACTCCT
This sequence comes from Meganola albula, assembly GCA_936450015.1. Classification (NCBI taxonomy): domain Eukaryota; kingdom Metazoa; phylum Arthropoda; class Insecta; order Lepidoptera; family Nolidae; genus Meganola; species Meganola albula. The sequence goes on from OW388159.1 coordinate 3,345,467, forward strand.
AAACCACTTAACCGATTATAATAAAATTCGCACACCATGTGCAGTTCGATCCAACTTGAGAGATAGGATAGTTTAAATCTCAAATTATAGTCGCAATTTTAATTTATTGCTAATTATTTGTCTGTTATTATTTGACAGTCACAATTATCTGTTAACTCCAAATGATTCTAACAGATGTCGATACCTTTCGACTGGGTTCAGTAAGTAATCAATAGATGGCGCTGCTATGGTTATCACATTTTATGGAAATTGTTGAGTGGGCTGAAGCTACCCGGGCGAAGCTGGGACGGGCCGCTAGTGTATTATAAATAACCTGGTTCCCTTAAAACAAGCTCTGCTTAGCTTGGAATCAGATGATCGTGTGTGTTAATGTCCCGGTGTTGTTCTAATTATCTGCGTGGTTAGGAATTTTTTGACATCCACTGTATAATATAGAGTTAAATCATCTCTAAGTTTAAGCTATAATATCTACTGCACTTAGATAATCTTGATACAGAGGATGATGTTTTATTAAACCTAAAATAGTTTTTTTTAAATTTAATTTTAATGGAACAATTAACGCGCTTTTCTAAAAATATATTATAATAAAATGTGTCTTTATGAATTAACTGGACTGTAAGAGACTAGGCTCCACGACACAGGGTATCCTAGTGTGCTGCCTAGGGCTCCTCCCTCTAATTTTGTTTTTACTGGCACAATAAAGATATATTATATTTATTTTTATTTATTTATTTAATGGAATCCTTGAGGTAAAAACCTGTTCGATTAACTACTACAACAACATTTCGATTAAGCTGAAGTTAGTTAAATAAAAACAACCGCATTTTGCATATTATAAGACACTAGCGGACTCGGCAGACGTCGTTCTGCCCGGTAAAGCAGTGCCATCTACCGGGTCTCAGACCTACCGAATATAACCAATAATAAATAATAGGTATCTAATCCGCATTTCGGCACTTCTTCGCTTTCTAAATTTTCTTTTTTTTAATTTTTCTCTGCGTAAGAACCATCCTCGTACTTAGAGGAATATTTCAAAAAAAGAATTAGCGAAATCGGTCCAGCCATTCACGCGTGATGTCGTGACAACGGAAAACGGGTTTCATTTTTATATATATAGATTAACACACACGGTCATCTGATCCCAAGCTAAGCAGAGCTTGTGTTATGGAAACCAGCTAACTGATATAGGTACTGCCCATGCTAATTTTCTTTTGTAATTATACGTATGTCTTCGGTTCGAACCGACACGATCTGCGGTAGAAAGCAAGTCCCACGTCCACGTCAACGGTACATCAAAGGTCCATTCGTTTACGTTTTACAAAGTCACAAACTTGTACACACGGGTACACATTAAGCTATACATACAATACGAGATCAGCTTATACTGGAAATGTTTGATTCGGAGCTGTGTGTACACTTAGAACTCCTCTCCCCTATTTTCATCAGAGATCAATGAAGTAGGCACTTTATTGGTACCTCTTTATTTAAGTTGGCTAAAGCTATTGTCATATAAAGCAACATCCTTAGTCCAATCATTACGTACAATTTTCTCAAGCTTACAATTCTGCAAACGCCCGCATCACGACGTAAGTACATCGTGCAAATGGACCTCTATTTCTTGGGCATTGCTCTAAATCACGGGTAGATCAAGTATCAAGATTGTTCGGTTGTTGGATGGATTATTCTGAGCAAATAATGTGACACAATGTGTTGGTTCTTGTTCCGTTTTGACATCATCATTCTTAACTGTAACTGGGTAATTCTGATAGAACCTTGGTTTTCTTTCACTTCTAATAATAGTGTCGCACCGCTGAGCACGGATCTAGTTAAGAGAATATAGGCCTTCATCCACACACGTAGGCTAAGTGCGGGTTGGTGGATGTTACATGTCCTCGAATGATTAGTTCTTGGACATGCCGGTTTCCTCACGATGTTTTCTTTTATAAATATTGAGCAGCGACGATGTAACAATTCGTATAAAAATGTGTAGGCACGACTGGGAATCGAACCCGCGACCTTATATTTCTAAGGCGAGGTCTGTAACCTTTTTTACTATATTATATTCATAATTAAGATAGGACAATGTCTGGCGGGTCAGCAAGTCTAGAAATAAAATCCAAATCATTACCAGAATAGGACTTTGTACTTAATAAGTCGTCAAGTATTGCTTGCTATTGCATTGTGGAATTCGTGCGCATATATTGAGGTAATTATGCAAATTGTAGGACGTATGGTTTGGAATAGAAATAGAGTTGGTATAGCACTTTAAGTGGCCATTTGAAACTGGGTTCAGCAAGGTTCCATTTTTTACCCCTAGTTATTTTCAAATGAAAAATGAAATACGTGAACAAATGGTAGTTCAAGTACCTATAATAAATCTACAGTGCACCGAATTTTACTAGAAATAATCTGATAAATAATTATGGGCGGGTGGCGTGGTCGGTAAGATACATGCTTTTCACGCTGCAGATCGTGGATTCGATTCCCACCCAACTCAGACATTTGTGTGATGAACACATCTGTCTTGAGTCTGGGTGGAATTATCTATATTGAAGTATGTATTAACAAAAGAAAAGTATTATGTTTAGTATAGGTATTAATAGTGATCTGGTTCCCATAGTACAAGCTCTGCTCAGTTTGGGATCAGATGACCGTGTGTGTTAATGTCCCACTATATTATTATTGGAACTTTGAAAAGATAAGTTTAGATATCAATTCTAAAGTTTATAATTATAGTGCAAATAATAAAAAAAAAACATTACAAAATAGTTTAATAATTGTTAAAAAATATTTAATCCTATGTGATCCCATTTTTTTTTTATTCCTTTTTATCTTGACGTGAACACTTAACACAAATCAACCATCTAAAAATATTTCTTATTTATTTAAAAAACCTGTTACGTTAATTTGGACAATAATCAGTACAGTACCAATTAACTACATTAACAGAAATCACCGTAAACCAACAGAATCAATTTGATCTGAACCCAACAAGACATAATAACAGACCGACCTGTAACCTCTAAAACAAGCAAACCACATCGATACAGAATGTAAACATCTATCTCCTCAGGCGCCATCTATAATTTTCTAACAATGCTTTGAACATGTCCAAATTACAAAGACCTCTCAAAATCCTTTACATTCCCCTTTCTATAGATAAATTACTGTAGTAGAGAAGGGAGGAGAGGGTCTTAGTAAAATGGGTGGAGGATACACGCCCGATCGATTGAGGATCTATGGGATATTGCATATTTATCAACCTTTGACACGAGTAACGACGTGGAAGTAACATCTTCATAGCAAAAACGATGAAAAACAAACATGTTTTGAGGTGTATGAACTTGTATGGGTAGGTTAAGGTTAGGATGCTGTATTATGTATAAGGTTCTTTGCAAATGCTATGGAGTATGGTAGATTTTTAGTATGAATTTGTGTAAATTTATTGGTAATGGTATTAGTTGATACTGGATCACTTCAACCCTTTTTAGTGTCCCACTGCTGGGCACGGGTCTTATCTCAACTGTCTTATGAGTTGAGAGAGTTTAGGCCTTAATCCACACACGCTGGCCAAGTGCGGGTTGGTAGATGTCACATGTTCTCGAATGATTAGTTCTAAGACACGCCGGTTTCCTCACTATGTTTTCCTTCACCGATATTGCGCAGCGGTGATGAAACAATTCACACAAAGATGTGTGGGTGCGACTAGCATTTGAACCCGCGACCTATACCGGGTGTAACATGTGGGTGTAGTCATATTTAAGGATCCGATAGAGTAGCTATCACGTGGTAAATTGAGACTAAAATTATATCTCAAAAGTAAATATAAAAAAAGTTAAAGCGTATCGAAATTGACATTAATATCGATATCGATAGTGAAGCGATCTACATCAATATTAAATCAGGTGATCATGTCAACGACCTTTGCAAAACAAACTCTTGTCCTTTACTCCTGGTATCCAGATTGACACAATTGCTTCACGATATCTAATATTAATTAAGTAGGGGTTCCGTCGTATTACACGCACATTAATTGAGACTACCTTATTGGTTTAAGTGATATCGTGTTGGTTTTAAAGGTCCGGGTCCTTCGTTCGAATACCAAGTCGAGCTCAAGATAACATTATTTTCCTGTTTTTTTATGACTGGTCATGAAAACTTTTAACAAAAAAAGAAGACATGGATACACCTATGATAAAAATAAATTGTGAAGACAACTTACATGATGTGAGTTCTCAACTAACCAACAAACAAAAGCCGACCTAGAATAAAGCTGTCATAACTTAAACCATCATCTGCTCGTGTAAACAGAGACATGTAATATTATTTAGTCTCAATAATAATTCTTCGTTGCCGCCTATTCGCAAAATGGGGATAAGATTTCTAGGAGTCAGCAAGTATTATCTGCAAGGTACCGGGTACGAACACGCACGTAGTTACATACAATACGTACACGGTACGAAAATAAATGAATTGATATCAATATTCTTTTATAAATTTAATCATTTGACTGCATGAAAATTATGGGTAGGCCTTTACTCACTAGGTACTAAATAGTGGTTAAAATTGATTATTATGTTTTATTAATTTTCTTTAATTAGCCTCAAAATTTGTATGAAATAAAAATGTATGTGACTTTTAAACGGCTAAACAGATTTAAACGGCTGAACCATCCCTGAAAATTGGGCTTTCAAACAAAAACACACACACAGCGGTCGACTTATAACACCTCTGTCCGTTATTTCGTCCGTGCATACCAGGGTTGCAGAAAACAAAAGAAACAACGCGGAAATGGTTTAGTACTACAATACAGGACCCTAAAATACTATTGTAAACAATATGAGCATAGGTAAAGACTATCTCTTTCGAACACGACTTCTCTTTTTTTCTTTAAAATTGCGAATGGTTCCGGATACATTAATAAAGCTTATGTATCAGTGGACAAAAGAGTTTTGTCTGATTAAATTTATTGGATGAAATTATCAGGAGGCCTAAAACTCAGCAGTGGAAGCAAGCGGCTGAATGATGAGTAATTTTTTTTTACTTAGATAGTTTTACTTTTCATACCATGTAATGGTATGAAAAGTACAACTATTATGGAAAACTACTAATACAGCGCGGTGCGGCGCACCGGCGCAGCGCGGCGCCGTAATTTTAACTGAAACAAAACTGCTTTAGATACCAGGGTCGCAGAAAGCAAAAGAAACAACGTGAAAATCGTTTAGTAATATCACACAGGACCCTAAAATTTATTGTAAACAATTGTGAACGTAGGTAATAAACTGTCTCTTTTGAATATGAAGTCTCTTTCTTTTAATCAAAAACAAATAGGTTCCGTAGGTGTTTTAATTAGCTTTAAAAACGAGTATGTAAATCTATCGTAAATGTTTATGAAATTCGAGATTTAATACTAACGTATGGTGTTATGTGTTTGTGAGCCTATCCAATGTATGATGCGACGTCGTCGCACCCAAGTGAATACACCAATTTTAGGGAGCTGTGCTGTTAGAGAGCCGTCCTAATCGAATGTTCTTAAAGGATTAGGCAGCGTAATGGCTATTCTTTCTATTGCGGAAGAAATAACGAACACCTAACGCTTTTTACCACCTGGGATTAGAACCTTCGCCAAGCAGTTTTATAGCAAACACGTCCACCTAGACCAATAAGGCAGTCCTGTGATTGAATACCAGCTTTCTGGCCGCGGCTGCGCTCGCGCATATGTCGGTTATTGCGCTAAATCATTAACTTCTTTTTACGCAGTTGGATAAAAAATATCCCATATCCTTGTCTGGGTCTCAAACTATCTCCACACCAAATTTTATTTACATCGGTTGAGCGGTTTTGAACTGAAAGCGCAACTTACAGACAGACAAAATAAGTTTCCCATGGTTTAGAATTTAATACTAACAGGTACTAGGATAACATAAATATTAGAAGCATACAAGCACGTGTTTCAATAGAGTGAAACGGGACCCCAAAAGATAAACACAGCCGAAAAGGTACCTTTTCTGTCGTGTTTACTATACTATTTAATATTATAAACATGAAGAATATGTTTGTTAGGATGATCCCGCTAATCTCAGGGACTACTAGTATGATATGAAAAATTCTTGCACTTTTAGATAGCCCATTTATTGAGAAAGGCTATAGGCTACTTTTTATGGTTGTAGGCTTCGTTTTATCCCACTACTGTGCATAATATAAAATGTAGGTCACGCAGGTGAAGCTGCGTGCTCAAAGCTAATTACCTAATAAGTTCGTTTGATCTCTGCGACAAAGAAATAATGAGTGAGAAGGATTGTGGCTTTGTTCAGTCGCTTGTTATTCTTAGTGGTGATAAGTTGATATTTATTTCGATTACGTACCAATCACGCGTCGTAATGTCTTTCTACAGTAATAGTGAATATTACGAGATGATGCTTTGTGTGGGTGCAGCAGACGGAAGTTTACGTAATGCTCGTCAACTCTATCGTCAGAGATTTATCGACGGGAGACCAGAAGCTGAGCGTAGGCGTCTTCCATCTCTGGAAACATTCAGGAGGCTAGTATTTCGACTGCAGGAAACGGGGTCATTCCGTGGATCCAGTTCTCTTGACCGCCCAACCGCGCTGGATCCGAACTTTGCGGAAGCAGTGCTGGAACATTTTGATAACAATCCGCGGACCAGCACTCGTCGAGCCGCGCTAGCCCTCGGCGCTACGAACCACATGCAAGTGTGGCGAGTTCTTCGTGATGACGGCCAACATCCGTACCACTTTCAAAGAACCCAAGAGCTCATTCCGGCGGACTATGCAGCGCGTGTGTCATTTTGTGTGTGGTACCAACACCAAACAGCCAGGTCACCCGAGTTTGCGAGAAGAGTGCTATGGACAGACGAGGCATCTTTTACGCGATCCGGCATCAGCAACATCCATAATGAGCATGTTTGGGCCTTTTCTAACCCTCATCTCTCGTCACAGTCGTCATTTCAACACCAGTGGCGCATAAATGTTTGGGCTGGCATAATTGGAACAACGGTGATAGGCCCATGTTTTTTGCCACCTCATTTAAACTCGGTAAATTATTTGTCTCATCTGACAGGCTATGTAGAAGATGAACTCGAAAACTTGTCTGTTGAGACCTATGTCCATATGGTCTACCAGCACGACGGGGCACCGGCACACTACGCGCGAAGTGTGCGCGAGTACCTTAACCGCCGTTTCTTGCAGTGGATCGGACGAGGGGGCACAGTCCCATGGCCACCACGTTCGCCAGACTTAACGCCCCTAGATTTCTTTCTATGGGGCTACATAAAAAATATTGTGTATGCATCTGAGTTTGGGACACAAGAAGAGATGGAGGGTGGCATTAGGACCGCATTCCGCACTATCACCCCAGATATGCTGCGAAATGTGTCTTCTTCCATGTTGCGGCGGACTATTTTGTGCATTGAACAGCAGGGCCGACATTTTGAGCCTTTTTTGTGATAAGATTGAAGAAGTTAAGTGTCAAAATGTGATATAACCTACAAAATATTCCTAATGCAGACTCCCTAACAAAGTACCTACGTACTAGTGACATTGTTTTTAGAGTGTTTACAAGTTCCAATTACACATACGTGTGAGTGATTTGCTTTAAGTGTTTTTGAAGCATCTACCTACCTAGCTAAAGTTTAAAAAGTACAACAAATATTGTGTGTGATAGTTGACTAGATTTAAACTTTTTCGTCTGCTCGCGCGCCACCGCGCCGTGCGCAGATACTAGGAGTAACAGGAGGAGCTCAAAGTTTGTCGCTAATGTAAGTACACTACTCTTGAGGTCATTGCTCCGCTAGTGATGGGTTGAGTTTGTTTACATAGTGACGTCATTAATATAATTATTTTGTTCAATAACTATTAAAAATTTAAACACCAGTTTTTTTTACTAATTGATAATCTATAGGCTTCTATATCACATTCATTATCGGTTCCTTAAATATGACTACCCCCAGGTGTTACACCCTGTATATTTCAAAGGCGAGGCTCGTACCGCTGCGCCACCGCTGCTCTACCATTGATACTGGATACTTGGTCATTATTGAACTACATATTCATCTATTAGGAAATTAATTACATAAAATTTATTTTAAACAGTGCTATACAAATCTTCTCGTGAACTATTTCGGAGCTTATGTTATTTAAGTGAACAGATTTCATCGAGACTGACGAAATCGAGATATTGTGCAAATTATTGGTAACCACTCTATTTTCGTAGGCAGCCGATAAGTAAGTTCATCGAATTATCGAAGAATTATGCTAATCGTTAGCAGAATATCAACTAGGTAGGTAAAATAGCAGATTGGGGTAAACAATCTAACCAGAGCTCTGGGTTATAATGACGTAAGTGCGAAATTTAGGTTTCGCTGCGATTTTTGAGAATATGACTTTTGTAATTCGAATGTTTTATAAATATAAAATACCTTATAGCAAAGATTAAAAAAAAAGTATTCTACTTATACTTACTATAAAAGCGAACTGTTTTCGGGATCTTCAGGTCAGAATCAAGAAGCATCTCAAAGGGCATGTATCTCATACTGTATGTTAATTTACATTGAAATCTTATCTATAAATTTAGCGGTAATATGATTTTGATTATAAAATTACGGCATAATTTATTACCATTTCTTTATCAGAATTAGGTTATTTTTTTTGCAAATTGTTATTTTTATCAATGTTTGGATTTTCTACCGCCATTTTACCATCGAACGCAAAAACGTACTAAGTGCAATTTCAAGTTTTACAAAAACCAATATTTTTAACTTACGCCATTTGACTCAGATAAATGTAGTAGGCACATCACGCATTGGCAGTAAGTGGTATTGGCTAAGCTTGTTTGATATTCGAACGTGACATAGCCGTGCCCACGGGCCAATTTGCTGTAATCACACTACAATCATTAAAGATTTACCATTTTACATTACTATTCTGGGAACTATGTTAGATTTCAGTTTTTCTTAGGATACGTATCTCTTGTCTTAATTGACACACTACTATTAAGAAATGCGAATGTTCATAAGGATGGTTGTGTCTCAATCACGTAAAAACTACTGAACGTAATTGGAAGAAATTTGGCACAGAGATAGATTATAGTCTGGAATGATACGTGGATTACTTTTATCCTAATGCTACGCGGGCGAAGTCACGAGCGGAAGCTTGATTCTAATAAACTTGGAATCTCGGAAACGGCTTCAACGATTTTCATGAAATTTTGTATGCAGGGGATTTGTTGATCTAGCTCGGTTTTATTTTTTGAAAACGTCGTTTTATTTATTTTATTTATATGATATTTTATGTCAGGTGGGAGATTTAGCTATAACCAAATCAGATTAATCTAAAATCGAATCCAGATAGTTATTTATTTTTCTTTTTTTTGACGTGACAACGTCTTAAATTAGGTTGCGGCTGGGAGGCACTTATGAAAAAGTGTAACGCTCGGTAACGTTACGATGAGTCACCGAACGAGAGAGAGGCCCGCCGAATGCCTTGCGTCTCTCTCCCACTCAACTATGTTTCATCCTTCTTCCTACTATACGAATGAATATTCACATTAAAATTATTTTACCACTCAAAGTCGTTGTCACGTAAAACTTTCGCCCGTATACCGAATTTACAGGCAACCAATTTTTTAATTCTTCTTTTGTGAGAAAAACTATTACTGGGGGCCCTTTTATATAATTTCCATATAAATTAAATAAATAAATATTCTGGGACATTAACACATACAGTCATCTGGTCCCAAGCTAAGCATAGCTTGTGTTATGGAAACCAGATAACTGGTATATACTATACATATAATACTTTTCTTTTTTTTAATATATACATATAATAGATATTTACACCCAGACTGGATACAAACAGACTTGTTCATCATTCAAATGTTTGTATCTAGTGGGAATCGAACCCTCGACCTGCGGCGTGAAAAGCAAGTATCTTACCGACCACGCCACCGGTCCAAAAAATGAGTAGTACTCGGTCATTCAGGTACCAGATCATCCCATTGCTGGGCAAAGGGCTTCACTAATATCTAGTTGGGTACTTTAGTATACGAGTAGTTAAACATATTTTTGAATCACTGGACGGATGACTCATTCAATTACATTTAACATCGTTATATTGTAATGATGTGTAATATACAAAATTACATGTGAATACGAAATGTGTAGTCGAAAATATAGAGTATAAATATTCAGAGAAATTATGGTCACCTTGTGTTTATTTAAGTGAAATGGTAGATGGGTTGATTCAATCATATATTGTTTAAAAAATATATTTAATTTACCCACACAAATATTTATTCAGAGTTAGGCAGAAATAGAATTATTTTTGTATTTCTAAAATGGGCTTGCGCTTATCTAAATGATAATAATCTACAAGTGTTCTACGTTTGACTTGTGATTACAAATGATAGGTGGCAACGGAACAAGATAAAAAAAAAACAAAATAATAATAATTTTGCCAGTTTTAGGAGTTACGTTGAACAAGCTCAATGTGACTCTTTGATTTTTATGCAAAACTGAATTTCTGTGTCAAAAAGAGTTCGAATTATTGAAATAAAATTAATTTTTAACGGATTTTATCGCAGTTTATTTTAGATTTTAGATCTCGACGTTTCAAAGTCTTTTCAGACTTCATGTTCACGGGTGGACTGACGTATTTGACGTACAAAAATATTAATCACAATTATTACTGACTACCTCCAAACATTAATATTTAATTTGCTTTCCGATTTAAGCAAACTGAGCTCACAGTGTGAATTTTGATTAGTGTGAGTTCGAATTAGTTAGACTCCATATTTTTTGACACAGAAATTGGTCCTCATTAGTAACTACTAATATGGACCATTATTGCCAATACAAGAGCCAATGGCGTTGAAATTCGTTGTTAGAAACTTGTAAACTTTTAACCGCCCGTGTCTTATATATAAGACGAATGCTGCCTGCTTTTTTATGCCGAGCCCAGCAGTGGGACACTAAAAAGGGTTGAAGTGAGCACGCACTAAATATAATTCTTTTTGCAACAACAACACAAAACCGACTTCAATTGTAGGTACCTAGAATTATGCGTTTAGGGCAATTGCACTAATAATTTTGGAAGGCTGCGCGCTTAGCGTAAACAATGACGCTTTTTTCGACATAGCTCAATAACTTCTGGTCAGATCTTGATCAAATGGGACCACACGGAAGCATTTACTTGCCAACAAAAAAAAGAATCATACAAATCGGTTCACGTATAACAAAGATATTAGGTAACAAACATAAAAAAAACATACAGTCGAATTGAGAACCTCCTTCTTTTTGAAGTCGGTTGAAAATAAAAAACTTTATTATGAGGCAACACAGTTCTTAAGTGAGCCGTCAGATTCCTCTAGTCCAAAATCTTATCTGTATTTTCTTTCCACATTCCCATTTAAACTTGACCCCTAATTCCACTAAAAACTCTTCTAAAACGTTACTTTTTATCTGTTTTAAGAGATCTTTTATATTGGTATCATAATTCTATTGTTTTGTGATCTGGTTCCGTAGGTTTTGTTTTCACTATCATTAAAAGTCAATCATCATTACTTTGTACATATGAGACTATTTTGTTAGTTATTTAGTCATTCATAACAGCAGCGGTGTACAGCGGAATCAGCCTCGTCGTTAAAATATTAGGTCACGGGTTCGATTCCCGGTCGTGTCCACACATATTTGTAGGTATAAATTGTTTCATCTCCGCTGCTCAATATCGGTGAAGAAAAATAATGTAAGAAAAATGTCTAAGAACTAATAATTCGAGGACATGTAACCACACTTGGCCAGCGTTTGTGGATTAAGACCTCAACTCGTAAAATAGTCGAGAGAAGACCCGTGCCCAGCAGTGGGACACTAAAAAGAGTTGGAAGTAAGAAGTGTAGGTACCAACATCACAATCATAATGGAGATTTCGTTTTATATTACTTTACGCAAAACATTAAAACTATTTTCACGTTACGTACCTACACGTTTGTTATATTTAAATTGCTTAGTACTTTTAATTTTTTTTAATAATAATTCTTTATTTACCAGCGTTGTATATAAAGAGGTCTTAAAACTAGCCCATGTTTCAAAAACTTAGTCAAGAAATTAGACATGCAAATATGATAATTAATGTCATAGTAATAATCTATATATAAAAATGAAACCCGTTTTCCGTTGTCACGACATCACGCGGGAACGGCTAGACCGATTTCGCTAATTCTTTTTTTAAAATATTCCTTTAAGTACGAGGATGGTTCTTACACAGAGTAAAATTAAAAAAAAAAGAAAATTTAGAAAGCGAAGAAGTGCCGAAAACCGGTTTAGATACCTATTATTTATTATTTGCTAAATTCGGTAGGTCTGAGACCCGGTAGATGGCACTGCTTTACCGGGCAGAACGACGTCTGCCGGGTCCGCTAGTATTAAATATAATGAATACAATTGCGTCAAATTAGAAGTTAAATGACCAGTAGGTAATAAGAGTTATTCATAATATTAAGTGTACCGATTAAATAATTAAATTGTAATATAATGTCAATTAGGTTGATTTTATTAATCCAAATTATAATTATTTATTTACGGAAGACTGAAATTCATATAATCATCAATAGAATAAAAAGATTGTTCAATAAGCCATTGAAAAATTGAAAATTTGAGATCGTTCCGAATAGGTTGCGTAGTTTAGGAGTGCATACATTATAAAAATTAGATTAGATTAGACGCATTTGTTTTAGAGAGTTAACCCTAGTTTTATCGATTTAATAATGAAAACTAACGTCACACGTGTCCCACTGCTGGGCACTAGTCTTCTCTCAACTATCTTACGTGTTGGGAGGCCTTAATTAAATACACACACGCTGGCCAAGTGCGGGTTAGTGGATATAACGGGCAGTTAACGCTCTCACCTTTAATTTGGCTTTACGTTTCGACACGGGTTGCAAAGAGTTGTTCTACGGCCGACATCATCAACGGAGCTCTTCCGCTGGATCAGTCTGCTTGCGACCACGACCGGTGCAACCCATGTCGAAACATAAAGCCAAATAAAAGGTGAGCGTGTTAATTGCCCGTTATGATAAATATAAATATTAATAATGCAACGCGAAAGTTCAAAAGTAGGTATATAGTGGATGTCAGATTTCCTCGAATGATTAGTTCTTAGATATGCCGGTTTCCTCACGATGTTTTCCTTCACCGATATTGAGCAGCGGTGATGAAAAAATTCACATGAATACTAGCTGCCCCAGCGAACTTCGTACCGCCAGCGGACTAAATTGTGAATCTAAACCATTCCCAGATCCCCTTGAACACACACAAAAAATTTCATCAAAATCGGTCCAGTCGTTTAGGAGGAGTTCAGTCACATACACACGCACACAAGAAATATATATATTAAGATGTGCACGCACGACCTGGAATCGAACCCGCGATATAACACAAAGGCGAAAAGATTTCCCATAAACAAAATCACTTCTATTATTAGATTAATCAAAACCTACTCAATTACCATACATTCACCATCAAATTACCATATTACTATGCGTTCATTGTTATCGATCATAAAATCAGTATATATCTTAACAACAGATGTATGATTGCAAGGTTGCGTGTGTTTACAAGGGAGCCGCGGTGGCAGCGGCTCGCCTTAGAAATGTAACATCACGGGTTCGATTCCCGGCTGTGCCCACACATCTTTGTGAGAATTGTTTCAACGCCGTTACTCAATATCGGTGAAGGAAACAGTGAGGAAACCGACGTCTAAGAACTAATCATTCGAGGTCATGTGACATCCACTAACCCGCACTTGGCCAGCTTGTGTGGATTAAGGCCTAAACTCTTTCAACTCGTAAGATAGTTGAGAGAAGACTAGTGCTCAGCAGTGGGACATTAATATGGGTTGAAGAATATAAATTACTTAAAGGGACATTAACACACGATCATGTGATACCAAACTAAGCAGAGCTTATACTATGGAAACCAGACGGTAATATACCCTTTAAAATACTTTTCTTGTGTAAATAGATACTTAAATATAGATAATTACACACAAACTCAAGACAAACAGACATGTTTATCATTCAATTTATGTCTGACTTGGGTGGGAATCGAACCCACGACCGGCGGCGTAAAAGCAAATCTTTGAGGTTGTGGGTTGAAATCCTGCGCTAAACCAAAAAACCTAACCTAATCCTTACATCCTTACTAATATTATAAATGCGAAAGTTACTCTGTATGTCGGGCTTTCACGCCAAAACTACTGATCCGATTTGGATGAAATTTCGTATGGAGATAATTTGAGACCAGGGAAAGCACATGAAATAGTTTTGATCCGACTGCGCAAAAATAGATTAATGGTTTATTATTTTAATAGACATACGCGCGTGTGCAACCGAGGATGAAAAGCTAATATTAAACTCATATATATATATATATATATATATATATATATATATATATATATATATATATAGAATATGATGTTGACTTTCAAGAGACTTAAAGAAATGCTTTAAGCCCACTTCGTATTCAGGCTTTAGAACCTTCCACGGCGATTTCAATGTTGTTTCTTAGTGAAATATTGATTAAATCATATCTTTTCAGCTTCAAGAAAACATGAGGCGAGATGTCGCCTGTAATTATAGCCCTCCCCTCGTTAGGGTTCTCGTTAACCAGTGGGCGCTGCATTTTTACAAATTGATACAAATTATTTGAGCGAGCGCCCGCTTTGTTCCAACGACGCTTGTTACGACTGTGGAGTATTTTATTATTTTTGTAGGAGCACCGCACATTTGGATTAGAAAACGCGACAAATATAAATAAATATCTTATCTTATCTTCTGCCGGTCTTCAAGTCACGAGTGAATCGGTATTTACTGGGTAAGCGCGTTCCATCGTAGACTGCATCATTGCTTCACATCATGCAAGTTGTGGTCAAGCGCAAGCCTATTTTAAGTTAAAAAAAACATATCGATGGTTGACGGGCAAAAGACGCTAACCGCCATTTTTTGCGAAAATGAGTTATATATATTGCCGAAATCGGCTTATTTTTCTGCGTCGTTTCGTCTAGGTTTCGTGGCTCTAGGACCAACTTTTTGTCGCTTAGGCAGTAATTTTTTTTAATTTTCACGTTCTTTCGTCTTAAGCGACAGGTATTCAGGTGTTTTTTTAAATGACGGTAGTTGGATAAATATATTTTTTTGTGATTTTCATCATATGCCCTTTTGGCTTTCAATAAAATTTTATTCCTTGAACGTTGACCGGTTTTGCCTAGAAATATTTTTTGCATAAAAAATTATTAATCAAATTTTGCTGGAACCATTCTTGTCAAATCTTTTGATTATGACGTTATGCCAGTTCTTTTAACCGACCGTTAATGGTACTAGGAGGTGAATGTTAACAAAATCAACTATGCCATTTTGTGGAGGCACATTCAAAACCTAACTGACAAAAATTTCAAGTCTGTCGGATCAATAGAAAACATATTACGAATTTTTTTCAAAAAAACAAATTTTGAAACCTCTCTCCTGTAAAGTTTGCAGAGTGGCGGTTAGCCTCTTTTGCCCGTGAACCATCGATATCTTATTTATCTTGAGTGTGGGTGTAACTAATTATTATAAGAAAAATAATAAATCTGAAGTTTAACAGTTATTTGATGATTCAATTCTGGTCACATTGTATTATATTACTAGAGACCCACTCCGGTTTCGGAAATCTAACATTATCAGTGTTTCTCTACTATATTATGCATGTATTATATATATAAACCTTCCTCCTGAATCACTATATGATAAAAAAACGCATGAAAATCGGTTGCGTAGTTTGAAAGATTTAAGCGCACATAGGGATATAGGGACAGAGAACGCGACTTTGTTTTATACTATGTAGTGATTGGTTCACTGGGGAGCTGTTTAAAACTGATCAAGTACTTGATAATGCGTAATCAAGTGCTTAAAACAAAGAATTGTTGTGTATTAAACTTGTCGGTGTCGGTGTCGGTGTCGGTGTCGGTGTCGGTGTCGGTGTCGGTGTCGGTGTCGGTGTCGGTGTCGGTGTCGGTGTCGGTGTCGGTGTTGGTGTCGGTGTCGGTGTCGGTATCGGTGTCAGTGTCGAACTTTTAAAACGTTAAGTTCAGGACCGCAAAAACAGCGGAGCGTTTTTCTAGCGCAGTGTGCGCTCCGCCCGCTCCCTCATTCCTTAGACTGAGTCCGAAACATCTTATTCGCGCCCTCATAAAAGTAACTGCTTCGACTCGTTTTTATTTCTACCTCTATACCTGTACGGCCACAGTATTTTAATAAACCAACAATAAACACAACCTAAATACAACCTAAACTTAATGCAATAAAGCCCATATTCTATTGCCTCTGGGAAATCATACCTTGCCCACTTATCTAGGACAAGATTCTGAAGGACACAAGAATTTCAATTACTTTATTAAGTTGTAATGTTTTCTGGAGTATGAATGAAATAAGTTCAAATATGCAGACAATAAATTACTAGGTTATGTAAGTAATTGGTATTTAATGTTTAACAATAAAAAAAAGAACGTGTTCTACAACTTTTATTGAATTTTCGTTTTAGTTTCAAGAGGAGAATGGAGACAAAATGTCATAATACAGATTAAAGTATCATAAAAGTAAGTTAGGTAGGACCAACAGGTGATAATATTTTTCACCGTTTTTAGAATGGAGGACGTTCGCAATTCGCTAATTTGTGTAAAAAGATTAGCAAAAATCTGTTTTCGAAGTGAGATTGTTTTGGTAAAACAAAACTTGTTTATGTCAGTGATAAAATTCAACAAATGTTCATTTTTGTTAAACGGGTAGGTATTAGGGAAAATACAAAATAAAAATTGTAATTACCAAAAAGGTATTTAACTCTCAACACACTTCCCGGAAACCAATCCGAAAAACTCGCTGAAGTTATTACGTCGCGGTGGTTCGTTAAGAAATCCGGATTAAAGAGTTGAAGAAAAAAAAAAGTAAAATGTCGCCGTAAGTCCGAGCCGCAAAATTCTTAAACGCAGTCCTTGGGAATGGGATGATTACTTCATCAAAACACACTTTAAACGTGTTACGTAAATCTAGTACCACTCGCCCCCTGCCTTCCTTCAAAGGGTGTGTTGGCGAGTGAGGAGGCCGGGGAGAATTCACCCCAGGAAATGGGGGGTAAGACGATATGGGCGAACGTGAGCGCCGTCAAGAAAACCTTGATTGCTTTTTTAATTAGTTTTTTTTTCATTCCCCCTTTTTTGCATCTCAGCGATCGTGCAAGAAATATGTATTTCACTTTTTTATGTATGTGATTTTTATGTATTCATTATAAAATTTAAGAGCATTGGTGTTATTTTTCTGTTCCAACGAAGTTTTTTAATGAAGACTATTGTGTTAGCCACTGCTGTAAAACTTGGTGTTATAAGTTTGAGTATTTGTGAGTATCTGTGTTATAGTTTATGGTCATCATTGCTTTACGCCTGTATTACCTAAAGGTGTAGGCAGAGGTGGATATCAACCACTTTTCGGGCCCACTATATTTAGGGCCCACACATAATAGGAGCGAGCTTATTGCTATTCATTGAGCACAATTCCGAATTTCGAACTATTTACTTAATTAACTTTAACTAGACTAATGAGGTAGTTAGCTAGTTTATAGTGTTGTAGCGTTTTTACAAATGGACCAAATTTCTTTAGTTATTGTTTATTAAAAAGTTTAGTAATTGAGAAGACCTTTAGCTGGGAGTTATTTCAGTTTAGTGTATATTATTTAAAATTTAAAATATAGATACTGTATTTGGTCGTTACGCAAGGTGTCAAGTTGAAAAAGGGTTGTTTCAAGTTAAAGAATGTTGAAGTGCCCTTTCAATTTGCGAATAGAAAATGCCGACAGGGTGGCAGAAACCGAGCTATAATCAATTTAAAATTATTATCCGTTTCCCCTGTCAACAGTGTAAAATCGAGAGCGTAAAAACGTCGTGGAATGTCCATTAGTCGTTCATAATATCGTCGTGATAATGAGGGAAGAGTGGGCTAAATCAGAACACTGCTGGAATCATAAGCGTTCCGTCACGTACTCTAGCCGTTTAGTAACGGGTGATGGTCTTGTGCGATCTTAATATAAAAATCTATATTAATGCAAAAAAAAGTTATTTGCTGTTGTTTTTAATGAGACAATCTTAAAAATAAACAGTCAAATTAGGAAATATATTTTATGTATGAGACAATCAAAACTATGGGTAAATACTTAATAAAAGAGGCTAAGTTACGTATGCGAAACTTTATAAGATATAAGTGAAACGAAGCTGATGGATAGTTAAAATAATTTTTAAGAAGTTTTCCAAGTTACTTGGCAGATAAATCCTCAAGATCAACTAAGTATTTTAGTTTTGAAACCACTCATATATGCATAAAACGTATTAAGTTTGGTTGGTCAAGTATTAAGTTTGGTTGGTCTATTTATGATTTGTGTTTTAATAATATTTTGTTTCAAACAATTTGTTTTCCAGGTATTTGCCGGAGTATAGACGAAAACATTTAAATAAAAAATTCTGTAACAAAATTTTGCCCTCAATAACTTTGTTGGTGTCTTTCGCAAAAATAAATTAAGAATTCAGTTGGGCTTGTATGTGACACATTGAAATTGTATACAATACACACACACACTATGATAAAGTTTTAAGTCTGGAGGCGTCCCCACTAATTTATACGTTCTTTCGCTTTCATTATAATTATTATTCTTGGCAATTTATTTTCGCACACGAGGGGGCAGTGTCTCCCTAAAGGGTGGTAGGGTGGACTTCTTACAAATTCTCGTTTTTCGGTGGAACTTAACGCACCCTTTTCTTGGCCCTTTTTGTTTTTCATTACATTAACTTTTGAGACGAGGATAATGTGTTGTTAGTGTGTGAGTGTAATTTTTGCGCGTAATGAAAGTTCGCTTTCATCTTGAACATATCGGGTTTCTGTTATTGTTATGCAAATTTCAGTGTTTGTTACTTACTTAATGTTTTACGAAATTTTAAACTTGTTAATAGCCGTAACCTATATTCTAAGATTAAGTGATAGTAAACCATTACTTTGGAAATCGTAAAACTACTGTTTGCAGTTTACAAAATAGCCCTAAAGTAATAATTGTAAGAATTAACACTTTTAAAAAAAAATTAAACCTCTGAAAAAACTGAAAAGAGAAAAACATGCGCTATCTCACCTCCAGGACCTCCAGACTAGCGTGGCCGCGAAGGCCTGAAACGGAGAAAATATCCCATCGGAGAGGGGTACGTATTTCTTCCGTTAGCGGTAGAAACGATGGGACTGTGGGGTGCTGACGCTAAGAATCTAGTTCGGCTAGTCCAGATGGCCAAAGGCTGCCACGCACTTCTGCGAACGCTTAAGTTTAGCCATTCAGAGGAGTAACGTCGCCAGCTTTCTTGGTACCCGCAGGCAGCGACCAATTACCAAATACCAAATATCCAATTTAATTTTTGTTCGGGTAATTAGTTTTGGTTTTCTTTCAATCATATTTTTAAACAAGTTTATTTTGTTCTCTTTGTACCTAAATAAATTAGTGCATAGAATATATTTCCATCTGTTAATTGAAGTCAGTGCTATATCTGTAAACGAAACAGTACTTAGATTTGTGGGATATGAGCACCGACTTCAATTGACGGAAATATGTTTAAATATTGTTTTACACTCTTCAGTTTTTTTGGCGGTTTAGTTTTTATTTTTTGTTAGCAACTTTTAACCTTCTTACTACAACAAATTTTGATTTTGTTGTAAAAAACTACTTACCTTAGTTTAGCTAAGTACTAATTATTTATTGTTTGTTATATAATACAAAAAAAATATATAATTATATGGGAAAATCTCCAAGGTATACTCTATCGGATACAAAAATAACTACTTATATAGGATTATTCTGTAAAAAGGCATGCATGGTCTAACTAATAAAATATTAGTTTCCGCCCACTGCTTCGTCCGCGTAGTATTTATTGGGACAAAAAATAGCCTTTGTGTTAATCTAGACCATAATCTGTCTCTGTGCTAAATTTCATCTGATTCCGTCAATTAGTTTTTGCGTGAAAGATTAACAAACATCCATATATTGTAATAAACTTTCGCGTTTATAATATTACTAGGATATAAACAATACGCGTCGAGTTGAGATGAGAGTTGAGAACCTTCTCTGGTTTTTGTCGTTTAAAAATCAAAACATGAGTACATCTTAAGAATCAGACATAACAAATACCTTAACTACTCTGACGGAGCTTTCGAAACCTTCTCAAAACTTTAAAGTACACAATTTACGTTCACATGTACAGACAACGACGGAGAACTTCCACAAAACAAAAGCGATTACTACAGACTTCGACTACTCGAAAACAAAACGCAATTTTCTCTTAAGAAAATGAGGGAACTCTTTCTCCCCATTGAAAAATCATCAACACCCACCGCGTATGTACCCGCCACCGGCCACCCCACAGGGGGGAAGATCTACGCCGTCGACTTGCGTACGCTTTAATTAAAAATAAAACATAAGAACGATGTAACTGGATGAGCCGAGGAGCGAAGGAAAAATGAAAGAGAAAGCCGTCCACCCCCTCCGGGAATGGGTGAGAGGGGAGGAGACGAAAAACCGCGTGGAAGTCAGTCGCAGAGCGACCACCGGGGGGAGCGGACCTCCCTTCGCATGCTGCTGTGTCACAACGGAATGACATCACTTTTCTTGTCGCTAATGAAGAGAACGTCTTGGTTGGTTGCCTTTTACTCGCCAAAGGCTTTTATTCAGACCATGCGTTTTACCTCTCAGTTATTTATTTAATTAGCTTTCTACTTCAGTCTTTTTAAGGAATGAAATATAAAACTAAATGTCTGCAGCCGTTGGCACGCATAATATGTCTTAAGTTGAGATTTAAATGATAGAAGGAAATCCTTTTGGATTTAAATTTAAATAATTTTAGATTCATAAATAATATCGTGAGACGCGACGTAGGTACGGATGCATGAGCAAGATATGAACAAAACAAAACATCGAAGTTGCCGTCTAGACATTTTAATTTTCCTATCTTTACATTTCGCGGCATCGACAGATCAGAACTCTTTCATTAGAGTTCCCGCACATGTGGAAGGAAATCTTTGATGTAGTAGACATCGTTAGTGACGCGAACGATAAGAGCATTACAGCTCAATGTGCATTCAATATTGTTACCACATCGTTATTTCGTTTGAAATATTTTTGAATAGATTGAAATGAACTGACTTAGTTTTGTTACGACTTATGAAGGTGTTTCGTTAGTTTTTATATTAATTTACTTGTTTATATGACTTATTTTCTTGAATGAATGAATGAATGAAGCCTTTATTATTCCTTATCCCATATCTTTTTTTTTTACAATTTAAATGTTAGTAACGTGCTTAAATTCTATTGTTAGTATTGTGTATATAATTTTTTTTTTTTTTTTTTTCGTTATTTTTATTCGTCTAGGATATGGACCCCATTTTGAGTATAGGCCTCCCCCAACCTTTTCCATTGTTCCCTATCTTTGCACTGGTTCATCCAGTCTGTTCCCACTATCTGTATTATATCATCTGCCCATCGTTGCTTTGGCCTGCCAATATTTCTTTTTCCCGTTGGACCTTTCCATTTCGTGGTTTCTGTTGTCCACCTTCTATCTGTGAAGCGTGCGATGTGACCTGCCCATTGCCATTTAAGTGTTAGTGCGTGTCTGAGTGCGTCCTTTATCTTTGTTTTGTTTCTTATCTCTACGCTTCGTATCTTGTGTATTTTCCTAATCTGCAACATGCTTCTCTCCATTGCTTTTTGTGTGTTGGTTATTTTCTGATTTTCTTACGTGTTCTTTATTATGATAAATTATTATTATCAACAGAAAAATGGAAAACATTTTATACACATTTTTTCGTTATATGTTTGGCTCATAAATCATAGTACAAAACAAAGTTCTGTCCCTATGTTCCTATGTATGCTTAGATCTTTAAAACTACGCAACGGATTTTGATGCGGTTTTTTAATAGATAGAGTGATTCCAGAAGAAGATTTTTAAGTATAACACATTGCACCCGTGCGAAGCTGGGGCGGGTCGCTAGTACAGAATAAGAAGTAAGCCTATTGTCGTTTATTAGACATAATTTCCAACTTCAAGCAGCTATAGAGATTATTTTAAGTACCTATATAAGAAACGTCTTTTAGAACCCGGTATTTGAATTCAAGCCTTCGCGGTTATTAAGCGAATTGCCTTCTACTAGACCAACGACGCAGTTAAAAATAATTAATTAGTCTACAAGTTTTTATTGATTCCGAAATCAAACTGGTTTCAGTGGAATTTATTGTGATGCGCGAGTAACATGGCTACTTACATAAAATCCAGGCCCAACACAGACTCTCCAATTATGATTAAAAAAGTAATTGTTATTAAATTACATATCTAAAGCATAAAATTAAATATTATTCGATAAAAAAATGAAAAATAGAATTAAAATTAACCATAAACAAAATACAAGTAAACAAAAACAATGCTAAATTAAGAACAGCAATGCAAACAAAGAATAAGCCAAGTGAAAAGAAAACACAATCAGTAAGCATCTCAATAAAATCCAGATGTATATTTACCATCGCATACGCTCTCACACTTATTCAAACGTAACTTGGTTGTGGGTATTCTCATTCAATTTTCTAACCCATTTAAGTCTCAGACGAACTGCTTGCACAGAAAAAAAAAGAATAATTCCTCGACATTCTCAACCGTAGATTTTCCACGATATAATTTCATAAGCAGCCGGCGTATGTTCGTTTTGCCCCATTTTCCCCTTTTGAATTGATTAGGTCGGGTTCATATCGAGTTAAGAATGGAGTTCGGATGTTTTTTTTATGCAACGAGTGATCGACTTTTCTTATATTTATTGATGAATTTTTATAATAAAAATCACATTTCCATTTAATGTGGGATACTATTTTCAATGCTATGTCATTTGTGTGATGAACATGTCTGTGATGAACACCAGCAAATGTTCCGGACGGGCTAAAAAAATTCAGTACATAAAAATCTAGTTGACGCCCAGAACACCTGCGTGTTCGAAGATTCCCTGACGACGATTTATACTCGCTGAAATACTGCCCGACGCTCCAACGATGTACTCCTAGCCGCTACGGGAAAGTCACTGGAAACACTAAATGAAACACCGACTTGACATCATAGTATATACCAGTTATCTGGTTTCCATAACACAAGCTCTGCTTAGCTTGGGACCAGATGACCGTGTGTTAATGTCCCAGATTATTACTATTATTTTTTTATTTAAATACACACATTGCCATCTAGTACCAAATTAGGCAAATAATTTGCTTCTGTTATACTAGGTACTGAAATACTAGGTACTTTAGTACATTTTTTTTGTGCATACATACTTAAAGGTACACTCAGACACAGAAGAAACAATCATGCTCTTATTACAAATATTTTTCCTGGGTGGGAATCAAACCCATGACCTCCGGCTTAGCAAACAGGATCACTAACCACTACGCCATCAGTTTAGCCTCTAGTACTACTACCAGGTACTACGGACTTGATGGCGTAGTGCAGACTTCGGCCACCTTTAATTTTTTACAAAAAATTACTTAAATTACTGTGAAACACCGTTATTTTGTGATATTTTTCCTTATTTTTAACAAGTATTTAATGTATTTTCACGCCGCCGCAGGTCGTGCGTTCGATTCCCACCCAAGTCATGCATTTGTATGATAAACAAGTCTGTTTGTCTTAAGTCTGAGTGTAATTATCTATATTTACAAAAGAAAAGAATTATATGTAGTATATTACCAGTTATCTGGTTTTCATAGTACAAGCTCTGCTTAGTTTGGGATCAGAGGTCGTGTGTGTTAATGTCCCAATATAATTTTATTATTAAAAAAATAACACACAATAAGAGTCTTCACCTACCTGTGTCACTGCTTGACACCGGTCTTCTCTCAACTATCTTACGAGTCGAGAGAGGTTAGACTTTAGTTTTAGTTTAGAGTTTAGTTTTGTGGATATCACATATCCTTGAAAGACCTCATCTTAAGAACGCTTGTTACACAAAGATGTGTGGGCACGACCGGAGATCGAACCGGCGACCTTATATTTCTAAGGTGAAAAAGATACCGCTGCACCCACGCTGCTTAGAAGCTTACATTTACACACCTAAAAACCTAGATTCAATTCAACCTAAAAAACTTCTTTTCAACACTATGAGGGCCGAGTCACTTTTGTCCATTTGTGTGAACCTTTAATTGAATCCCCATACATGGTCCCCGGGTGTTGCAAAACAGGTGACAGTAAAATGGTGGTAGGCTTCGGCCGTGTTTAGTGACCACTAACCAAAACCGATCCACTAAGCAGCTTTACCGTGTTTGGTGCGATGTCTGGTGACACCATGCTTAAAGAGTGGGTCGAAATTGTTGCTCCTTTATGGCTTCTAACCATAAGGAGGCTCATTCCACTGCCAATTTTTTACCGAAAATCATTACTTAATATCAGGCAATTAGTAGTAAAAAAAAGATTAACGTACGCTATTTATTAAAATAATAAAATACCCACTAACACTCCACTCAACATTATTCATAAGATTGCAAGGGTGCTATATTAAGCTTAGCTAGGCCTGCTTAATGATCCAATTCCTGTCATGTTCAGGAAAGGGTTTTCCCCCTAAAAAACTTAAAACAAACCCCGCAAAACCGAAGACGTTCTCTATCGCACCACCCGAGGGGGTAAAACCACCCCGTAGGGGGGAAAGTTGAATAATTATAAAAGAAATAAAATAGACATTGACTTGGCCACGTCAGTTTGAAATGAATAATAATGGATCCTCTGTTTACGTGTGTATCAGCCTTTATGAGTCGTTATACATTTTATGAACTGAAATATTGTTGGCAGATTAAATAAACAGGTTATTAAAGTAGGTAACAGGTTTAACGGTTTTGTAGATAACAATAATGTGTTGTTTAACGTTATTCAGTTATCCGTCTTATTATTATACTTCACTTCAACCCTTTATCTTACAGTTGATAGAGTTTAGGTCTTAATCCACACACGCTGTCCAAGTGCGGGTAAGTGGATGTCACATGTCCTTGAATGCATTGCCGGATAACTGATTTAGGGGATCGAGCTGTTACGACCGGGGATCGTGCCCGCGACGAAATTTGTTTACAATATGGAGGGCTTTACTCTCTATAGTTTACGTACCGAGCATATGGGCTTTCTAACATATTCAGGATCCCATCAGACACGGTTCTGCGATGTTCGGTCCTTTATTATTACATACTTGTTGAATCATGAATAAAATAAATGAATGAATAAATAAAATAAAATCCGATAAAAAATAGTTTTATTTCAATGTGTGATATTCGCGTAAATCTTAGAAAACACTACGGTATACTTACCTCGAATCTCTCTGTCAAATTTTAGGACCAAACTTTTTGCAGACAACCTTATATCAACGTGTTTACAATAAAACAGCGCTTAAGCTGACATATATTTTTTTTATCACATCATGTGAAAGTACTTAATTGGTATCGGCGTACCTTTTTAAACATGGCAACCCAGTTGTTCGTCCAGGTAATTATTAGGCAACCCTACGTCTGCACATTCCATATGTGTCATACTTTAAGTCTAGTATAAAATATTCCTAATGTTTTGATGTTGCAAAATTTTATGAAAAATGAATTTTCAAAAAATAATTGAATAACAGGGTTTTTTTAGACAACCCATTCTTAATATATTTTATAATATTCGAAATTTGTTATAAAATAACTATTATTCTCAGCTCGGTGAAGGTCGATTTAGGCTCGGATCTTAGACTATAACTAAAATAGTTTATCCTACTAATATTATATAACAAAAGTGTTTACGTGTGAATGTTTGTTATCAGTTATCTCCATAACTATTGTACCTTACCGTATAAAAATTTGAAATTTATATATTGTAGGCCCTTATATAATAAAGTTAAAGTTTCTAAGAATTTATAGATGTTTGTTACTCTTTCACGCAAAAACTACTGGATAGAATTTGATTAAATTTAGCATAGAGAATTAGAGATAGATTATTGTCAGAATTAACACAAAGGCTACTTTTTATCTCAATTAGTACCACGTAGGCGAAGCCGTGGGCGGAAACTAGAAGAGTGAAACAAACTAGTAAAGCTCGGTCGGAACCTAGTTTAAGTTAAATCGCATCGTAGTTCTATAATAGATACCTACATTATTTAGACGGTAGAAATAATACTTCTTTTTATAACCACAGCGCAGGTGAACCGTCTCGGGGAGACCGGGCTGAGCGGAACACAGTAAATTGATTACGTGTAAAACTGTTAGCCGATGGTAGCGACACTGAAGACTCAACTACTTATATGCGCCTCGGTCGTTTAACGCAATCTAATTTGCACACGTCTGAGGTAAGGAAGTTTGTAATGGGTGGAAATGAGGAATACGGTGGTGTTGATGAGGCAGGTTTGCGATTGGTTTTGAATTGTTTTATGAATTGCGTTTTTTATGGATTAAATTAGTACGATTAATAATAATAATAAATGGAAAATTAATAATACTATAATACTACCTGATCACCCAATCAGTTTATTTTGGTTGAATTGAGATTGTTCTGATTTAGAACAGTTTGTCAGGGTGGTATATTTGTTTAAATAGTTTTAAGAGTAAAAATTAAAGCAAAATTATGCGTACGACTGCAACTTACCTGATGTTAAGCAATGATTAAGTCTACGATGAAACGCGCCTGCCCAATATACCGACTCACTTTTAGTTACGAATGATCTTTGATGAGAAGGTGGCAGTGGAATGAAGCCTCATATGATTAGAAACCATAAAAAGCAATAATTTCGACCCATCCTCTTAAAATGGTATCACCAAAACACATAGTGATGCGACTCTGTCTGGTGGGTGGTCACTAACCACAGCCTAAACTTACCACTAGTTTATTGTCACCTAATTTGCACTACCCGGGGACTACGTGTGGGTTGCATTCTCATTGATAAAGGTACCTCCGCCCTCATATTTAGTGTTTCATTATGGATAATTGATAGTTAGTTAGATTGAATCGGGCTATTTTCCGCAACTCGACGTCCTGTATGTGAGCTTATTTTGCGTGATTGGGCTAGCGATGCTATTGCCAGCCCAGCTATAGGAGGAAACCTAGCAGAGCCTTCATATTGCCGATGGCTTTCTAGCAGTCTAGGAAGCCATCGGCTTGGATAGTCGAGGTCACTACCTCGGCGATCCAAGGTGTTCCGCTCATGGATATATGATAAACATGCATAAAATACAGCTCATAAAATTGAATTTATTGTAATTATCTTAAGTTTTTAGTTTTGTTGTGAATATAATGATTACGTAATGGTGATATTGTTTTAGATAACTATTGTTTTTTTTTCGTTTATACATACAGATTAAAATAAAAATAGATATGGGCAGGTTTGGTCTTTTGATATCTTTGGCGCCTGGCGTCACACTGTGGTAATATGGAGAAAAAATCAGTGCTGAGGTCACAACGTTTACTGAGCAATGTCCATCTTTGACTATGATGGGTCACACTTACTCTTTGTTTTTATTTAAACATAAATAAATAGTTTTATTTCCTTTTTCTACATGATATCAGAGAGAGTTTAAGCCTTAATCCACATAGTCGGGTACTACTGTTGTTACGTTAGATGTTACATCCTTTACGATATCATGTTTTGTAAGTCTTGGTATCTAATTAACATAACATAGCGTCAAGTCTCGAAGGTGTAGTGAGAGGTGAATATCATAATTTCCGCCGGCCATGTTTAAGTCTCATTCGTAATAGATGGCGAGCCTACTGCTGTTCATCGAGTATAATTCAAAACTTCGAGCTAGAACTAAGGTTTTTTAGTAAATTTGAAAAGTATTAACCGCTTACCACAGAGGTAGTTTATTAATTCTATTTTTTTAAATTAAAAATTGTGTTGGTATTATCTTTAGTAGGTAAGTACATGTATACATTTAAGTCGAGTGTATATAACAGACTAGCTTCACTTCAAATTACAAAATCCATAATAATTCAAACTATACTAAATTCAAAACGCCTTGTATTTAAACCTAAACATACAAAAAAAATCAGTAAACAAATCTATAAGTAAAAGTACAAAGTCATTTAGACTACTTAAGTCAGCGGACTTCAATTTATTTAACTGAGAGAACGAAATAAAATGAAAAACAAATCTCGACTCACATGCACAGAGTATAATTAAGAGAAGAAATGAATATTTATCTGTGGAGAGCTTACAACGTCACAATGACGTTTGGGGTGCCCAAATTTGAAAGATACGTATTTTTGGAAGTCAAGTTCAGTTGAAATATACACCGAGCGCCTCCTTTTGATTATTATTAAAATATATTAAATTCATACTCATTGTGCATTCTTTTGGGCTTTATTAATGTTTATGCTAAATTCTAATAATACCTTTAAGGCAATAAATATTCTTAAAAATGTGTTAATCACCCAATTTACTTTTAAAGAGGATATGTAGTAGTAACAACCCTTTAGTCTCCACTACTGGGATGGGATTAAGGCCTAAACTCTCTTAACACTTAAGATAGTTAGCAGAGTTTAGGCCTTAATACAGAGACGCTCGATATGTGCGGGTTGGAGGATGTCACATATCCTCGAGTAATTTTGTTCTTAGTCAGGCCCCATTCCTCTCAACGTTAGTGGCAATGAAATAATTTACCAAAGATGTGTCAGTGTATTTCTTATATTTCAAAGCCGAGACTGATATCGCTGCAGCACCACTGCTCAAGAGAAGATATGTAACTTAATCCTATTATAATGGTCAGTAACATAATAAGTTCATGGCACTAAAGAATACAATGCTTGTTTATTTATTTTATTAAAGGCGCAGTTTGTTTCTGACAAAACTTTGTAATTAACTAGCGTTTATTAGACAGGTCAAAATACTCATTGTTCTTTAGCAAAGGACCAATATAATTAGAAATAAAGTCGTAAGGCTTATACACTTACTTAATTTTCTTAAGTACATAGCACACTGCTAGCTACTTCCTTGGAATTTGTCTGTATACACAGTTATAAAAATGACATGCTTTTTTTAATATGATTAAATCAAAATTTCAAAAGAGTTTTACTAATTTTAAATCATTTCAATATAGATAAATTTAATAATTGCTCTCAGTGTGTCTTCAACAAAATCGCCGGCGGGACAAGTCAAAGATATAGATAAATATGACTGCAGTCGAGTTTGCCAAAAATTATAATTTTAATTGCGTTCCAACCTCCCTCTATCTCCCCACGAGCTGGGCTATAAATATGAAACATAACTACTTGTTTTTGCTGACTTAATTATTTTTTAACTGTGTTTAACCATGTTGAAGTACTTAAGACTTTATGGCAACCTCCAATCTATACATATTAAAATCTAACGGTCTTATTCATACAAATCTTATAAGACTCTTTAGTTAAAATGGACATTGTCTCTTTCTTACTAATATAAATGTTAAGGTGACACAAAGACAATCGAATTATAAACCTATTTTAGCTATAATGAGCTTATAAGACGTATATGAATACGGGGGTAAAAATCTATAGACATTGTATCCGTTAAGCAAACTATCAACTGTTACCTTTTCAATGCTAAATGACTGAATTGGTTTTGAGAGAATTTTGCGTTAAGATAGTTTAAACTCAAAGTAGGGCAATATAGGTTGGGAACAAACATAGTTTACTTTTAAATGACAGCAAAAAGGCAGGTTAATGTGAAATACGGTGGCGCCCTGAAAAACGTTTATCGAAAGCGAAATAAGTTAAACGTGTGTCATTATCATTTTCATTACTAAATTAGTCCACTGCTGGACATAGGCCTCTTCTAAAGTTCGACATTGAGCTGTATTTAAGTTTGTTCTATCGTTGCGCCTAAATGAATAGACCGATTTTAATGCTGTTCCGTTGTCCGATTTTAATAATATTTCCTTCATTTAAAAACTTGGTGGTCCGCCCAACCACCTAAAAGCCTGTAAACACCACACCTTCGTCATTTTATAAAAGATGAAATTTTGTCAGCGCATGCTCCCAACACAAGTAAGAATCCACTTGACCCACTACCGGCCTAACTTGAAAATAGATGCATCGTGCTTTCAGCTTTATAAAAGAACGATTAAGGTCTGGCGTTCACAGGCTCTTGCTCTGTAAGCGTAGTCGTTTAATAACCCCAAAGTCTTTAGATCTCAGGTCGAGCAAAAGTCGTTTCTAATACTTAAAAAGTGTGCCCGATGAAATGTAGGTGCGATTAACGCTTGTGCGACAGAACTGTACTGCTACTCACTATGGTTCGAATGCAGGCTAGTGCGACACACTGAAGCTCGAGATCGCGCTGGTGCGACAAACGATTTTGCGACAGTAGTTCGACACTACGCTAGAGCGACAATCGCTACTGCGACAAACAATTGTATAACAGTACTGTAATAATCGCACTTCCAGTTATCGCACTTTGTATGTGACACTCACCTCTGCTTACACCTTCAAGTCTGCATCAGTTTTATTTATTGCAACATTAGCGTTTTTACCAACCCTTACTAAGTAAACCTCTCATTTCCTCCGAACCTTGAAAAATTAATGAGGCCCAAACACATGCGTAAAACAAAGGGGGTGGGTACACAGCCGAAAATACGCAAATAAAACGGCCGGCTAGCAATTTCCTGTTACTCATTATTTGTAAAATGCGTTTCGTATGCAAAATTGAAGGGGATTTTTGGTAACATTGTTTTATGCGTATTAATCGGTTTTGTGTATACTCAGATTTATTCAGGTGTGAGTGCTGATTTATTTGTTATTTTTTATTACAAATTGTTTGGCCCCGCAGATTTTATAAGCTCTAGTATAATGTAGGCAATGTCGCCAGTCTCCTGGGCACCTACGTGTACGCTTACAAACTCTTTTATAGTTTATTTTTACAATTATTTTTTTTGTCTTTTTTAACATTGTTAGTACCTATGTAGTTTATTAAATTGTATTCTGATTTCAATAAACCCCACATTAACAATTTTTTTAACGGCCTAACAGTGGGACACTAAAAAGGGTTGAAGCGATTTCCTACTACAAGTATTTTTAAAACTCAGTCCATTTACGTCCATTACGACAGTAGATATTACTATTACGTACTGAACTAAATTAAATAGGTTTGGTTTTATCCTCGTCTCAGTGGGAAACGTAAGGTTGTGAACGACCAATGGGAATATCGATAAAATACTTGATATCGATATTTTACCACGAAATAGATACTATTTTTTTTAGAACTACCCTGATAAAGACAGAGTCTAGTTTTTGGTAACACTTTAAGTGTAGTTGTTTTAAACTAATAAAATGATGTTCAGACACCCCTGTTGGCAACAAAGTTTTGCACAATTCTCGCTGCTTAAATCTCAGTACACTTGTCAATATGTTACTTAATAATCATAATAGAAAGATGGTTGATAAACTCACGGTCCAAAAATTAATGTATTTTCCCTTTAACTAAAAAATAACAGTGCAGAAAAGAGAGGAAGGGGGAAAAATAGAGACTTTCTACTGAAATTTTTCGTCAATCCATTTCAATTTTTTTTGCCATCTACATCTATGGAAGTGCACCTTTTATCTGAATCCATAAACATGGTCCTCGGTTGGTGCAAATTATGTGACAATCAATCAACTGGTACATATGTTTACTGGTAATTCACTGGTGGTAGGGCCCACAAGGCAAAGCTAAGCGGCCTTGTCGTGTTACAGTGCGATGTCTGGTGACACTATTTAAGAGAGTAGGTCAAAATTGTTGCTTTTTTATGGTTTCCGGTTGGAGCTTCATTCTACTGATACTTTCCCACCGAAAATCAATTGCAATCACGAGTGAATCAGTATATTGGGCGGGCGCGTCCCACGTCCCATCGTAGACTACATTATTGCTTAATATCAGGTAAATTGTAGTCAAGCGCAAGCCGTCAAAATAAAAAAATAACTATGCCGAGTAAAACACCTTTGTAAAATGATCCTTTGTATTTCTCGTTAAAAATGTTTCTCGAAATAAATATGTGTAATTCACTTAACTATTTAATAAAGTAACGGTAAATATCAAACCTAAAAAAATACAATTTTGTAAAAAAACTTCTCAAATATTGTTAAAACTAAAGAACCACCCATGTGGTTGTTATCGATATAATGAAAACACTAGTACCTAGAGGATCATCAGGCTACTCATGCAAAAATCTCGTCTCAGGTAAAATGAAGTCACAAGAGCTCAGTAAGACGAATGTAGAAACGAAGATGTTATAGTTTTATTGCTTTTTACTGCGGACTGCTTGTTATACGTCTGAATGATTCGAAGATTCGAGTTTGTTTTGATTACGAAGGTAACTGAAGTATAGCCTAGCGTTAATTATTTTTCCTTTAAATTATAATTCTAATAATAATATAGTGAGACATTAACACACACGGTCATCAGATCCCAAACTAAGCAGAGCTTGTACTATGGAAACCAGATAACTGGTAATATACTACAAATACTTTTCTTTTGTTAATACATACTTAAATATAGATAATTACACCCAGACTCAAGACAAACAGACGTGTTCATCACACAAAAGTCTGACTTGGGTGAAAATCGAACCCACGACCTGCGGCGTGAAAAGCAAGTAGGTATCTCACCGACCACTCCACTGGCCCGTCAATTTAAAACAATTAGTTTTTATTTAATCATCAAGTTTTTTCCTCAATCGTTTTCGAAGTTTGTGTTATCATAGGGCCTAAACGAATGGACCAGATTTGATAAATTTTTATTTTTATTTATAAGCTGGAGTTATCGAGATGCACTTTCTAGGGTTCATATGGCAGGAGTTTTAATAAATTTTTAATTTTTTTGATAGTTAAAAATAATGACTTCAAAAGTAGATCAATTGGGAAAAAAAAAACAGATTTTAGAGCAGATGGTCAGTTACTTTTTAATAATTTTTAATTTTATTACATTATCTAGTTTGGGCAGTTCTAGAAGACTTTTGGTTAAATACCTAGTGTCAAGGGTCTTCTCTCAACTGTCTTACGAGTTGACAGAGTTTTAGCTTTAATCCACACACGCTAGTCAAGTGGGGTTAGTGAATGTCACATGTCCTTAAATAATCAGTTCTTAGACATGCCGGTTTCCTCACGATGTTTTATTCACCGATATTAAGCAGCAGAGATGAAAAAATTCACACAAAGAGCGACCACACGTGGTGCTGTGGGCACGCCCGGGAATCGAACCCGCGACCTTATATTTCTAAGGCGAAGTCCGTACCGTTGCGCCACCGCTGCTCAAGTAGGTGTTACCCATATAATATTTGCATTATATTTTTTCATTTGCAACATTGTGAGTTATTCAAACTCAGTCCCGCGCCACTCGAGACAACAAATCTCTTGTCTTTATGAAATCCTTGAGAGGACCGTTTCCTTCGTCATTTTTACTTTTTTCTTGAGACTAGTATTTTAATAAACAAACAGTATTTGTGTCCAGTATTGTGATATATACATTTTAGAGAGTTAATAAGGCTCATTGAAATAAAACTACTTTTTAACGGATTTTATCGCGGTTTAGTATTTTAGATTTTAGATCCCGACGACGTTTCAAAGTCTTTTCAAACTTTATGTGCACGGGTGGACAAAGGCAAGGCTCTTAATAAGGCTCGTTTGACAAATGGATTTTTTTTAATTTATATCTATCATATAATAACAATAACATTGTATCTATGTAATATTATATAACATACCGACTGCAATTATAGATAGACCGTTTAACTCGCGTATCGCCATGTGAGGTACAAAGTCATAACACTCATAACACATTAATTAAATCTCATAAAGAACTATTTAACCACAGATAAAAGTAATGTAAGACTATTCGTCACTAATATCCATATCGCCTGAATCATCATCACTGTCTGTGCAGCTTGAGGAGTCAGAATCTTGGCGATAGGCGATACGCGAGTTAAACAATCTATCTATAATCAGGTATTTGTTTTGAATGTGTTTATTATTTATTATAATAGGAGATAGTTTGTGTAGGAACTAACATAACCTGGGAGAAACTGGGGCTGGCAGATAGGTTTTCAATATATTATAGTAATGGATTGAATGGATTTTCATTGCGAGTATACGATAAGGTAATGTTACTGTTTCGTCATTAACCGATTTCAACAAGTTCTAAGTTTTGGATTCGAATGTACTTACATACATTGTTTTCTAGTTTAAAGATGCATCGCAATAAATGTTTTTTTTTCTGTAACTAGTGCATTTTTAATTTCAATTTCAATTTTATTATTTTAAAAGAAAGTATTTTCACCTCTCGTAATTTGCTGTGCCCTAAAGGGTCCATAATTGTGACATATTATTTTATATAATTCAAACTACCAACTCAAAACATTGTGGAATACCTAAGTAAATAAAGTATTGAGTATTGAGTATTAAATATATGTATTTTTAAATTATTGATATTCGCGTTTTGTTAAATAAAATAATTATCTAATCAAATTAAACCAATCAAATCAATCATTTATTGCGTTTTACGGTGTGTTTACTTAAGTGGTAAAAATACCACAACTACGGATAAAAACATCGTGTAGAAACTGGTGTGTCTTATAATACCTATTTCTTACCTCGACAAAAGGTAGTGTTTATAATACCAATTTTTTTTTAATATTTCATCCAAAACCATATTTTCCCTAACAATGAACGTTAGAACTTAATTAACACAAAGTAGCAATAGCAAAAACATTTGTTTTAGTATATATGTCCATCGCGTTTCTATAAACTCAGCTGTCGATATCAGTTATGCTGTAATGGACACCTAAGCCACGCCTTGGACTCCATTTGTATAGGGCGAGTCCTGTTTCGGTATTATTGTATTAACTCCTGTAAAAGTATTGTCTTAGATTTCCGCAAATATCACACATTGAATTAAAATACTTTATAACGGACTTTATTGCGGTTTATTTTAGATTTTAGATCTCGACATTTCAAAGTCTTCATGGTCAAGGATGGAATGAAATATTTGACGTCCAAAAATATTAATCACAATTATTACTGACTACCTGCAAATGAGCTCACAGTGTCTTGAATGCTGAGTTAATTTGGCTTGGGTTTTGGTACAAGTATATTAAGCACTGGGTCCCAAGCTGGTGGTGGTGTGAAACGTCGGGATCTAGAATCTTAAATAAAACGCGATAAAATCCGTTATAAAGTAGTTTTATTTCAATCCTATAAAAGTTTCAACAGATTAATTAAGCAGATACTACCTTCCAAACTAAATTCCGCCCGCGTTTTAGTGCGCGTGGTCATCAACTAAAATGCAGCCTATATTTTTTTAAATTCTGAAATAGGGTTGCACTTAACTAGAACTTGCCTGATGTTAAGAAATGATGTAGTCTACGATGAAACGCGCCAGCTCAGTATACCAATTTACTTGTTGATTACAAATGATTTTCGGTGAGAAGGTTCGAATGAAATGAGCTTCCTTATGGTAAGAAAACACAAAGGAATACAAATTCCGAACTACCCTCTTAAATAGTGTCATCAGACATCGCACCGGTACACAGCAAGGCCAATTGGCGGTGCAGCTTTGTCTGGTGAGTGGTCACTATTTACCTGTTTGGTAAATAGAAAGTTCCTAACTAGGAACGAACTACAATCGCGTGCCAGCACCTCCTCAACTAACACATCAACACAAAGTTGATACGTAATAATATTTTCACACTGACAGCCTATACCAGATTTATTGAACATTCTTTTTGTAGCGAGGGAAACTAAATGAGGAAATTAATACTGACGTCAGTTAAAGCTATCTACACACCTAAGCCGCCGCCGCGCGCCGGCCTAACATGCCGGCAGGCCAACGGCGCGGTGGTTTTACTTGCTATCGTACAAAATGTAATAGATATAAGTCCTTCATTTACAAAAGAAAAAAGCCTTCTGAGTTTTTTGTCAGTGTTTCTCAGTAGTTAGCAGTCATTCACTGCAAGGTAGGAAAAGTAATTGGACTATTTTTATGTAGACTCGCATCTCAAAAAAAATAAAGCATATTTTCATTTTCCATTTTCATTGAGTTAGGACCAAATCAACGTCAGCTGTTAAGAGCGTTTACGCGTAGCGCGAGACATCAAGTGTAGGTAATTCAATGGAAAATATTACGCACACTAAAGCACGCAGCTGTGTGCACGGTGCTAGCACGATGTCTTGCGTTATAGTCAACTAACCCATTTTGATCCGTTCGAGTGTAATGGCTAGTGTTCGAAAAAAGTACTGATGAAAAGTACAAATGATTTAAAGTTATAATAATTTTGACTTTTTAAAAGTTTTTTTTTGCAATATTGTTGTTACCGGAAATTTGTTTATTGCTAGTTTGCAATATCCAATTTTCAGACAATGTAACTAATATGAATATTTTTGTCCATTCATACCTTACCTTCGTCGGTAGTCGGTACTAACAGGTATACCTACGTAATAAGTCACAAATTAAAATCGTATAGTTATAGTTCCAATTATTTCCACATTTATTTACAAACTAAAATAAAGTAAACAATATTTTATATATTGTTGTAAATAAATAAACTAAACATTAAGAAGGCTCGTGAAGGTAATATGTCAGGATTAACAGCCATCTATAGGTACGCACGTTGTGGCAAACCTGTGCTAAAGTTCAGATTTAACAATCATTCCACCATCCTTCAGAGTCCTACTGCTGGACACAGGCGTCCCACTGCTAGACACAAGTGTCCCATTCCTGGACACAGGTGTCCCAGTCACTACTGCTGGATACATGTGTCCCACCGCTAGACACAAGTGTCCCACTGCTGGACACCGGCGTCCCACTGCTGGACACAAGTGTCCCATCCATCCCAAGAGCTGAGAGAATCCAGGCCCTCGACCCAAACACGTCGCCCAGCGTGGACCGGCAGGCGGACGCCACATGCTCTAGAATGACCAGCTCCCGGACAGGCCGGCTGCCTCACGATGCTCTCCTCCACCGACACTGAGCAGCGGCAACGAAACAACTCGCACACAGATAACGGGCACGAACGGGCAATTTTTTTATTTTTTACTTTATATTATTAAAGCAGTTTGGTTATTTTAAGCTCCTCAGACCTGGGGCCTCCTAAGGCCGTGGGCCCGCGGAATGTTGCCAGTTTTGCCACCTTATACACAACAACGCCACAACCCACGTTCGTGCAGTCTCAGTAGTAGTCTCAGCGGCAGTGTCACGCCTGATCTACGCGGGACATCCCGCCCTACACATAAAATCGGGACGTCTGGCAACGCTGATGGGCATATTTATATAAAACCACCATTGTTATCAAAATATATTTTCTTCAACATTAGAATATGTAATAATAAAAAACCTGTATCCCATATTTATTTGAGGTCTTAAAATTACTTATATAGAAAGATTCAAAAATAAGCTTTAAACGTGTAGTTTTAAAATTGCCGAACGTATTAGAAAATATTTGAACTAATTGTAAATTGGTTCAATAGCGCAGCCGTGAAAAATTAACAGACAGAAAGGGTTACTTTTGCATTTATATAATACTAGCGACACGCCCCGGCTTCGCACGGGTGCAATGCTGATACTAAATATATTGAGGTATATTTACAAAATGTCCTTTTATTTTTGCCAATAGACAAAAGAAACAGCACAACTCGCGCGCGGCCGGCCGGTACCGCCGCACCGTATATCATATCTGTAATATCTTCGGAAACATTCATTTAAATTATGGGCTGTAAAGGGCCATATTGATCTATATTAAATAGACAATGTATTAAGGTACATAATTAGATAAGGATTAATGAAAAATTGCTTAAAATCGCTTCGTAAAAAAGCCATTACTTTTGGTTGAAAGTAAAAGATATTGTGGTTATTGTGGGTTATCCTTAAGAGATAGACATACCATCACGGACTTTCTTGTTGACCTTTTTAAGGTGTGCAATACTGTAATACATTATTTTGATATATTTCGCAGAGTTTAGCCAGCGTGCAAGCATGGCATTTTTTGTGCCAAGCACAAAAAATGAGTTAATTTACGACATCGCATCAGAAACATCTAAAATTATCAGTGTTTTTCTGCTATATTATGCATGTATTATAGATAAACCTTCCTCTTGAATCACTCTTTAAGATAAAAAAAATCGCATGAAAATCGGTTGCGTAGTTTTAAAGATTTAAGCGCACATAGGGATATAAGGGACAGGAATGCGGCTTTGTTTTATACTATGTAGTGATTAGGATTATGTGTGTTTTCATGTGTGTACTCACTAATAAACGATGTACAAGTTGTAAATATCTTTTGTATGTTTTGTCTCTGTCACATAATTTAAAATTGTCATACAGGAGAAAAGGGCAAAACATAAAATAACTATTCACTTAAATAAATTTGTTATTATTATTATCATACATATTTTATTAGTCAGAGGGTTAGTCCAAAGTGAGGTTAAGATCTGGATTACCATCCTTTTAGCTCTTGCTTTCACCATACTTTCCAAATTTTTGAATTTTCGTTTCTTTGATACAAACGACTTCGTTTATTTCCCATTATAACTGAAATTATAATTAATTGTCAATTCAAAAATATAGTCAATCATTAAAAAACAGTAATAAAATATTTATCTTACCAAAGTACCAAGAGTTTTCGAGCGCACTTTATACGTACAATATTATTGTATGCACAACAAAGGTCAACACAGGTCAAATCAGAGCGCCGAGCGATACGTCCTCTCGCTGAAACGCCAGACGGCGGACTAATTTGACACGATTTGCCGACGCGGTTTTATAGTCATTTTAAAATATTTATAAAAAAATAACTATTACAAATTTGTTAAAATTTCAAAGTGTATGTTTTGAAGCAGATGTTTTTTTAATGTGTTATGTTACTTTTACATCAAATTGAGTAAGTTAAGTAGTTAAAAAAGTCATTTTAATTTCTTAATTTTTCATATTTTTTGTAATTTTATTTCTTGTTGTAGGATACCAAAATCTATAAATGTTCTCAATTATTTAAATGCTTAAGGATCTTTGCAATTGGTCAAAAATTTTTTCCAACTAGTTCTGTAAATGGTTTTGTAGATGAGTAGCTTCGAAACTGATGTCTACAGCAAAATTATGAAAACCTCTGTTAGGTTATCTTAATATAGTGTACTAATACTACATTAATCTAAATATTTTCTCAATTATATTAAATGATGAAGAAATTCCCCATGTTTATTGGTAATTTTCATATTTTTACGAGAAGCGGTTGCAGTGTTTAGTAGGTTTGAAAAGTACACTTTTCGAGCCGGACGGCGTAAACGCTCTTAAGTCTGACAGTTGACAACTCAGAGCTGTTCGAATGAAAAAAGTTGAAACATAGCTTTAAGACTATAAATAATGTTCTGTATATTTTAATTAATATAATGTTGGACGCCTTGCGAGTTAGAAGTCCGCTGGTGACAAAAAAGACCAACACTGAACTGATGAGGCTGCCACCTGGCAAGAGTTGACACTTTGTGTTGGACCATTGCGTTGTCGAGAAGTGCACATACAACCACGTGCTCGATGGACGTTAATCTTAGCGATCTGTAACTATCTTGTAGAATTAATGATTGTGCTATCGAGAGATCGGGGTAAAGTGATTATTGCCGTGGTTATTTTATTGGAATACCGTCTTCTCACCCGATAATTTACGCCTACCCCAAGTTGTCTGCTAATCCTAATTTTAGTCAAAAGCCTTCAAGTATAATAGTGTTAAATATTGTATTTTTTACCCCAGTAACTATAAGCGAGCTCAATACACTGCAGTTCTCAATAAAAGCTCTCAAGGCAGTTGTCATGTTCTTGATCGGCCCGACCGTCTTTGACGGCTCACCGAAAACGTCCGGTGAACCAATAAAGGTCCTTCCAGCAAATTGGCGTAAGAACACACAGGAAAAAAACACTTATGTTGAACCGTATTTCATCTGAAAATGCGAACGTATTATCTGATATTGTGTTGCAACAATACAAAAAGCATTTGTTAAAATTAAAAAGCAAAGCATACAACAGCAATACACTTAAAAATATTCACACGATGTTAAACAGAACACAAAACATATTGGAAATTCAGGGTTCCGTAAGTAACACAACGTAAACATTTTTTCTTTTATTTTAATTGATAAGAAATTTAAAGCTAACTCAATGACAATTTAACCTAAATAGAGGACTACATAATTTAACTACCCAATCTATAGGCCGACCGTTTAACTCGCGTAAACATTAATTAAATCTCTTAAAGAACTATTTAACCACAGATAAAAGTAATGTAAGACTATTCGTCACTAATAGCCATATCGCTTGAATCATCATCACTGTCTGTGTAGCTTGAGGAGTCAGAATCTTGGCGATAGGCGATACGCGAGTTAAACGATCGGCCTATAAACTAATTCTTTCGTTATCTTCTGAAAACGATCCCTTTAAACGATCCCTCCCTGAAAACGAAAACGGCTAGCGGCACTAATATGAATAATTCTTATTTTCTTTAATTCTTGCTCGAAACTGTAAAGTATTGTGATTAAATATAATCCAAAAATATTTACATAACAAATTTGAAGGGATTGCAAAAAACAATTGTTACGAAAATCATAATCGCTACATTGCCAAAATTTGGGAAAACAAACTAATTTTCTTTAGTAGTATAAATAGCTTAGTTCGTACAACAGTATATGAGTGTAATTTTTATAGGCTCTAAACAAATGACGGTACATTAACCAAACCTCTTTTATTAAATAATATGTACAGAACCAATAACAACAACGACATTTCAAACAAACAAAATGCGTTCTTAAAAAAATTTGTTTCCGCGTGCCGTGTATAAACCACCCCATTCAACACAATAGAGGTTTTGTACTGTTTTCTGCGGTCGCATGACCCGTCTGACGTGTGACAATGCCGTGTATGGGTGCACTTACTGAATTGTTTTGTTTTTCTACGGTTTTATATTTTTTATTTGCTCCTTTCGCATATTTTTCTTGTTGGAGAGCGCAATTTCTGTTCCTTGAGACATTCTTTATGCTTAGCGTCCACATAAAATTGCAGAAGAAAATGTGTAACGTATAATGGTATATTTTATGTAGGGAAATCTTTGGAGACGGAGTTAGTGGGAGGGAATTGTAAATATGGCTTAGCTTTATTTTGCTGTGAATGCTTTAAGTATAGTAAGAATTGTGAGGAGAATTATAGATTTTTATAGTTTTACTGGTTAGGTACGTCATTGTACATACGAGTATTTTGTGTACTGTAAATTAAAAATGATAAAATAAATGTTATACCTGAATAAGTTCAAGAAGGTTCTCCTTAGGAAAAGATTTTTTTTAAAAAAAGAACGTTTGATTATTTTTTCTTTTCTTCCTTGTCAAATACAGTGCAGAATGCTAGCAAGTGTTTTCTAAAGAAGAAAAAAAAGAAAAAACGCGCGCAAAAAGTGTGTCAAAATCGGAAATGGCGCGGAAACGAAATGTAGGTGAATTTGTCGACGCGTTGGGGGCGAGGCTAGACACTTGGGAATCGATAATACGATGATGAATTGTGATTTATGTCCGACATTTGTGATATGGGGTAAGTTGTGTCTTAAAATATTAGCTATTCAATACAAATAATTTGTTAATAAATATAATAATGTAGAGAAATTGGAATTATGCCCGATGAACGGCATTATGCTTGACTTAAACTTGCCTGATGCTAAGCAATGATGTGGTCTACGATGGAACTAGCCAAGTTTACCGATTCATTCGGTGAGAAAAAGAAATAAAAAAGCCTACTGAGTTTTTTGGCCGTGTTTCTCAGTAGTTGCCAGTCATTCACTGCACAGTAGGAAAAGAAATTGCACTATTTTTATGTAGACACGCGTCTCAAAAAAATAAACCATATTTTGATTTTGAGAAGGTGACAGTGTAATGAGTCTTCATTATGGTTAGAAACCATAAGGGAGCAACAATTCCGACCCACCCTCTACATGGACCAGACATCGCACTAGAACACGGCAAGCTCGCTGGGCGCTGGTTCTTAGTATGGTGGGTGGTCACTTACCACGGCCGAAGCCTACCACCATTTTATTGCCACACGATTGTCACCTGAATTCCAAGTGTGGGAATTCAGATAAGTAACGCAGTAGGTTCGCCCTATAACTTTTTATTTTTTATATTTTTTTTTACTTTTATAACTTATGGGACTTAAAAATAGCCGGCAAAAAGTGGGTGCTATTCACCTCTGCCTACACTTTCGGGTAATATAAGGTAATACGGGGTAATATGGGTTTGATAAGCGATTTTTGGAATCTGATACTTTGCTTTTTTCAATATAGTTCTCACCTAGGTCGGGATACGTTAATTTTTTGTCTTTTAAGTACATGTCACATCCACCAACCCGCACTTGGCTAGCGTGTGTGGATTGAGGCCTAAACTCTTTCAACTCATAAAACAGTTAAGAGAAGACTCGTGCCCAGCAGTGGGACACTAAAAAAAGGTTTGAAGTGATAGCTAAAATAGTTTTATAATTTGTCTTTGTCTGTCATCTTGACAATTGTATTAGTAAGAAAGAGACAAAGTCCATTTTAACTAGAGTCTTATAACTTTTTTATGAATAAGGCCGCTAACCCATTAGATTAAAGTATCTTTCATAAAGGGTTAGATTTGTATGATCCAAACATGGGGAAGGCGGAAGGGTTCGCCATTGGAAAAGTTATAAACTACCTACCCATTAAAATTATTATTATTGCAGTTATAAAACTTATATGATTATATTAGTTATGAAAACATTATGAAAACTTAAGTGGTTTGACCAAGAATCTATGAACGCAAGACATTCAGTCCATCAAATCTAAGAGGTACCGTTAGACGTTTCACTGTTTTCTATTAAATTAGCTTAATAGAGGCGTGATTCACACTATTTTTATTAGCTTTCCTGTAAAATAATTGAATTATGAAGCTATTTTTATTTTAACATAGCATAAACAATTTTCATACAAAAAATAAAATTCTAAATGTACTACGTTTAGAACTGTCAAACGGTACTTCTTAGATTTGATGGACTTTAGACTTTTTAACACTGGAGGTGTTATGCGCAACTTATAGACCTACATACTAAATTGTTTCTGCTAATTTTTGGGGACCATCACGCACAGCGTACATTATGTAAAAGTTGAAGCGTCTTTACAAATGCACACGTAAATAAAAACACACAAATACAAAACATGAACAGTTTATGCATACAAAATGTTCATGTATGTTCGGTGAGAAGGTGGCAGTAGAATGAGGCTCCATGTGGTTAAAAATCATATTGGAGCAACGATTTCGATCCAACGGCTGCTTGGCGGCGCGGTTACAAATTTTGTATCAGTGTTTATCACTTACTTTTAAATCAATATTCGAATTATAAGTTCTTAATTTAAAAATGTGTTCTAAAATTGAAACAGCAGGTACCGATGCACCAGCAGCGCCATCTTAAGGCCATCAGTATGACCTACATACAGATTGAATTAGACAAATTATTTATATGTATTACAAGAGTTTTAGTGTTCATATTCTGATCAGAATAGATTAAAAAGGTCAAGCAAGTTATTTTCTTTAAAGCATGTCTGTGCAGTGTAAGGGTTCTTGCACATGAAGACGTGACGACATCGCTACGTGTTACGACGCGACAAGGCAAAAGTAATCTGCTTTATTATGAGTAAAGCGATTGTGATACCGTTGAAAGAAAGAGATGTGGTAATACAGTGCGTATATTCACATCCCTTTCTTTCAACGGAATCGAATTCATAAAGGTTGATACTCTTACGTATCAATTAACAAAACAGGTTGATTTACAGTTAACACCAAAGGTAGGTGATCAAAATCACATTGGCAGTACACTGTAGCTAATATTTTGTAGACTAACGACATAGTATTTTCTTAGATTTACGCGAATATCTCACATTAAAATAAAACTACTTTATAACGGATTTTATCGCGGTTTATTTTAGATTTTAGATCCCGAAGTTTCAAAGTCTTTTCAAACTTCATGGTCACGGGTGTACTAAGGTATTTGACTTCCAAAATTATTAATCACAATTATTACTGACTACAAACATTATTATTTAAGTTGCATCAACAATCAACTTTAGAAATAATTCATTGCTTACGTTATGACGCAAATTATGATTATTGAATATAAAATTTCCGATTTTGATCACATTGTACATTGTATAGTCAGCCTTATTTCAAATAGATCTTGTTATATCAAGGGATTGTATTCCACGCGCGGTCACACCCTTGCATTTCAAATTAACATTCGCATTTCGAATATCTGCGGTAACAACCCTCGGGTCACGTGACCCGACTTGCCGACGTGGACGTCATGAGACGAGCAAGGGCAAAGACTAGTAAGTAGGTGTACCAACCTTTTTAGAATAACCATAGAGAGACCTGATCCATTGAAGAAAAAATTCAAATGATTGTTTAAGATGTTGATTGAATCCGGTCCGTTTTTCGGCGACGGGTGATCCAATAGCCCGGGACTAGACCACTAATTAAAAAGACCTGATGCTTCGAAGTAAGTAATTGTCAGTGACAAAATCAAAACCTTTTTAATTAAAAACTTTTTGTTTTACTTGACAGCAAATAAATAGGTAATTTACCTTGTTTAAAATCAACAACTTTGTCTCTAAAATCCATTCGTGACTAGTTTCAAGGCATTTATCACTGTAATTGTATGCAATTTCGCGATGA
The DNA here is from genome assembly GCA_936450015.1 of Meganola albula. Lineage (NCBI taxonomy): Eukaryota > Metazoa > Arthropoda > Insecta > Lepidoptera > Nolidae > Meganola > Meganola albula. The sequence goes on from OW388159.1 coordinate 3,390,265, forward strand.
TTCATTAAGGAGTCTACACATGAGGGGCTTTCAGCGATACATTATGAAAGGACTCCTTGCGTGAGGAACGCGGGAACCCAAGAGTGTGCTACAGTAAAAGGTTAATATGGATGTGCCTTTTTGTAAGAAAATATTTTGAAGCGGAATTATTTAGCTAGCTTTTACTAAGTTGGTAATGCTTACTTACTTAAAATTATTGTTTAGGTAACGTTACTTAAAATAGAATTAACCAAATTATTTTCTCACGGATTTTAATTTTGCTACATTTAAAAACAATCTATAAGTAAAGACAGACTGTAAAAATCGGAGAGGATTGAAGCGATAAGAGAGCATTACTTTGGTTGACCTAGAGGGCGTCGCCCAGTGGGTCGATCGAGATATTGCTGAAATGTAGTAGTGGAAGCAGACTTAAGAGAGCTGCAAGAGAACAATTGGCAAAACCAATGATCGCGGAAAGTGGCAAAAACTCTTACAAAAAGTAAGCGACGAAGTTAGTTATGTATAAATACATTGTTTTATATACGGCCATTCACTTATTAAGAAAATTTGTCGAAATGGATGAATGTCATGAGAGCTTGCCGCGGAGCAAGGGCGAATTCTTTGACTCAGAACATTGCATGCAATTCAATATTTTGTTTGGTTTTGAACTTATTGGAATTATGAAAACCTCCAACTAGATAAGACGCAACATTCTTCAAATACTGTATGAAATTGTAATCGCCAAATGTTGGCGAAGTATCGGGGAAGATAGCTAATTTATATTGTTTTGTTCAGCAACAAAGCAATCAACATTAACTTGTGGTCGGACAATTAGTAGTAAGATACAATTTAAACAAGCGCAAATGCCCATCAATGAAATGTGTATACCTAAGTATCTGGCCGGTGGTAAAAACTAAATAAATTAAAAGTCTTATCCATACAACTCTCACGTGGTATGACGGATCGCTGGAAGCAAGCTATTCGTTTTAGTTTCATTTACGACACTCATAATCTATTCAGTCTTTCACAAACATACAACTATCGTACATTATTATCGTTTATATAAAGTTGCGCTTTTAACAGGAATGAAGTAAAAATTAACATTGTTATCTATTTACAAATGACAAGCAATTATAATAAATGGATTAAATTAATATTTTTTGTGTTCCGTGAACATTTGAGTGGTTTTAATACGTCAGCGACATTTAACAAAGCTTCACGCCTGTATTAGCTGATAGTGTAGGCAGAAGTATATCACCCACTTTTAGGTCCCAAACGTAATAGTCCCCCTATTACGTTTGGGACCTAAAAGTGGGTGAGCCTATTGCCGTTCAACAGGCACAATTCCAAACTTCGAGCTACTAGTAAAATTCTCTCAGTACATTAGAGAAGTCTTTTTTTTGCTCTACCTGGGAATTGAACTTGTATTAAGCGAACACGCTTAACCTGGCATTAAAATTTAATGCGCCTAAATACTGGTGTTGTTGTATAGTGAAAGGTAAGGTACAGTTTTCTTGGTAGCGTGGTCGGTTCGGTTCCCGAGACAAACATTAATTTGTAAGATGAACATGTCTGCTTGTATCGATTCTGGGTGTAAATATCTATTATATTATATTTACAAAAGAAAAGTATCATATATGTATAGTATAATAATCAATTATCTGGTTTCCATAACACAAGCTCTGCTTAGCTTGGGACCAGATGACCGTGTGTGTTAATGTCCCAGAATATTTATTTATTTATTTATGCGGGCAGCCCAAGTGGGTAAGTAACTCCGTCTTACAGAATACAAGCATTGTAATAATTGTTGTGTTCCTGGTGTAAGTAAGGAAACCAGTCTAGGCCAGAACGATATACCCATAGAATTCGGAAACGCTAGGCAAACAAGCTATTTCTTATTCCAACAAAACAGTAGGAAATAGGATAGTATTCAAATGTGAGACAAGCAAATAATTGTGGTAACATTCCACAAATCCTAATATAACAAACATGTGAATTCCCATATGGACGTGGGTTGCTAATTTATAAATGGTTTACTGGTAATCTCCTACGGCCAGGCTCAGAACACGCGCCTTCATTTACTCGCATAGTATAAATTGTTCGAGAATCCGCTAGCGTTCGACCGCATACGTCTGACCGCACTTCGATTTTTATAATAATACTATCACTTCGCTTGTCGGTTATTACACTAAAATATTAACCTCTTGTTGATGTAAAATGTAGCAGTACTTAGTAACGACGACGGGCCGGTGGCGTGGTCGGTAAGATACATGCTTTTCACGCCGTAGGTCGTAAGTTCGATTCCCACCTGAGACAAACATTAATGATGAACATTTGTGTTTGTGTCGAGTATGGGTGTAAATGTCTATTATATGTATATAGTTACAAAACAAAAGTATTATATGTATGTATAGTATATACCAGTTATCTGGTTTCCATAACACAAGCTCTACTTAGCGTGGGACCAGATGACCGTGTGTGTTAATGTCCCAGAATAGTTATTTATTTAGTTTTATTTAAAAACTGCAGCGGTAGCGCAGCGGTAGCGCAGCGGTACGGACCTCGCCTTGGGTCGCGGGTCCGAATCCTGGTCGTGCCCACACATCTTTGTGTGAAATAAAACCACTTTATAACGGATTTCATCGCGATATACATATTTTAGATTTTAGATCCCGAGGTTTCAAAGTCTTTTCAGACTTCGTGGTCATGGGTGGACTGAGGTAGTTGACCTCCAAAATTGTGTGAATCTTTGTGTAAATTGTTTTATTGCCGCTACTTAATATCGGTGAAAGAAATCATCGTGAGGAAACCAGCAAGTCTGAGAACTAATCATGCGAAGATATGTGAGATCCACCAACGCGCAATTGGCCACCGTGTGTGGATGCAGGTCTAAACTCTCTCAACTCATAAGATAGTTGAGAGGAGACCCGTGTCTAGCAGTGAAACACTACATAGGTTGACGTTTACTAAAACTAGGTACTCGGTTTATTGGGGCATTGATTTTTATTTAAATCGATATTACGTAAAGTAGCTACTGAGTATAATCAACTGCATAAATAAATGTACGTTGTCTGATTTTATTCAGAGAAATAATATTTTATGATTCAAACCTCCTGAAAGTATAACAACGCTTGAACTGCGACTAAAATAATAACCTAGAAATAAAAACAAAAATTTGGATAAGCGGCACACAACCCAAAACTGGATTGCCCTCGACAAGATAGGTACGGGCTCTATGTGTGGCCATACAAAGTGGAAGAACTAGGAAATTACCGTCAATACTCCTAGTAATTAATAATTTTGTCATAAATAATTATCAAGGGTAGATAAACCAGAAATAAACTAAAACCAACTAACCGATTTACTGTTACTATGTAACTAAACTGCGTGGATGTAATTGAATCCGACTTCTGATGTAAACTTCTTAACTGAGATTTTTAGTTTTAGTGATTTACCCCCGTATTCATAAACGTCTTTTAAGCTCATTATAGCTTAAATAGGTTTATAATTCGTTTGTCTTTATCTGTCATTTTGACATTTATACTAGTAAGAAAGATACGAAGCCCATTTTAACTAAAGAGTCTTATAAGATTAAATGGATCTTGCAGCTTGAAATATTTTATTTTATTTTAAATAAAATAAAATACTTTTTATTTAAGCTCTGACGAAAAAGACGAATTCTTAGCTAGGACGGGGGTCCTCCCACATTTTCAATTTATAGTTAAGATTGTACTTTATCTCAGAGACCATCAAAATCATAAACCGCCTTCCAACATAATTTATAATTATATAGGTGGTGTTCTCACATGCAGCATTTGTCACAGAAATTTTTCGGCCAAAATTGGATATATCAGCCATGTGAGGACACACTAACCTAACAGAACAAGGTCGCCGTTGCCGAAATCGGTATGGAAAGATTCATGTATTTATTGTAAGTTGGTTCATTTCATCGATGTTGAGTGTTTTCTGGCCCAACACTAACAACCGCTTCGACTGAAGCAATCCTTTTTTTACGCTCTCCTTTACCGGGAAATGACTTTCTGACTCTTAATCTCTGTAGCAATCTCATTAAAAATTCATAACTCAAAACTGCGAAAATAAAAATTTGTTATAGGTTTTCTATGAGGATTTATCTACTCCACCTTATTATTAGGTAGAAAACGATTTACTTTTTTTATCCTGAAATAGGCCTGCGCTTGTCTACAACTTGCCTGATGTTAAGCAATGATGTAGTCTACGATGGGACGCTTCTGCCCACTATACCGATTCATTCGTGGTTACGAATGAATTTCGGTGAGAAGGTGGCAGTGAAATGATTCTCCTTATGGTTAGAAACCATAAAGGAGCAATAATTGCGACCCACTCCCCTAAATGGTGTCACCAGACATCGCACCAGAATACGGCCAATTACCAGTTGACTTATAAATCAATGTTTTTTATTTTATTCACTCGTGTAATTTATATATTTTTTTATTGAACCTTTTATCGATACCTTTTTCGAAGTAATAAATTGTATCTTCTTAAAATTTATAGTTAAGGGCAATTGATGCCGATATTTATGCCGGCATCTCTGTTTCCCTATAGCCATAATCTGCAAGTCTTCAAGTCACGAGTGATTCGGCATTTCCTGGGTAAGCACGTTCTATCGTAAACTACACCATTGCTTAACAAAAGGCAAGTTGTGATCAAGCGCCACCATATAGGATAAAAAATATACATACTAAAACGTCAGTAGCGTCATCCAGGCTTAATTTACCGCTCATAATTAAAAACTGGTTAAATGGTTTGGTCATGTGGAGAGGATGGATGATAGACGATTGACTAAAGGTATATACACGGCGGAGGTGAGTGGAAACGCTGGGAGAGGACGCCCTAGGAGGACATTCGCTGATCTCATCGGTGATGTCCTTCAAAAGGGACAGGTGCGTTGCACTCACAACCACCGTGCATGTATGACCAGATGTATGAACATTAGTGAGTGTAAGTATGTTTAGATCGTAGCAAGTGGCGCTCTATAATCTCTGTCTACCCCCATTGGATAAAGGCGTGATTGTATGTGTGTATGGATAATTAAAAGCGTTCAATTATTACGCCACTGATGAGTGGGCGTCGCTGTACGAACATTAATAAGACAATCGGTTACGCGCCATTGCGTCTGAGTTGTCCAAATGAGTTGTAAGGATATGTAAGCACAAAATGTTTAAGTGCCAAATAATCATTTACACCACAGTTAATACTACTACCAGAATACCAGAGACACCCGTGTAATTTATTATTTCTCGATATAGAAAATATAATTAGCAATTGAATATTTCTACAAACAAAATTAGACGTTTTTCAACTAGTGTAAGTAACATCTTACGTCATCTATGGAGCTTTAAATGAACTAAACTTCGTTTGTTCGGGATAGGACCCCATGCACTATAATGCTTTTTGCAACCCAAACAAAAAACGACGAAACGTAGGTATCTAGAATTATGCGTTTCATATAATTTTTCTTATAATTTTTCCAGAAGGCGCTTACAGTAAACAAATACACTTCTTTCTTCGGTATAGCTCGAAAACTACTGTTCACATCTTGATAAAATTTAAATGGGAGCAAAAGAGAAGCACCATCTTTTAATAAAAAAGAGAATCATAGAAACCAGTTCACATGTATCAAAGATAAAAAAAATAATTTAATTTTGAAGTTGGTTAAAATAATCAAATAGCAATTGATAGAATATTTTTAGGAAAAATGTAATAAAGTAGTTACATGTTCGAGTTTACAAAAAACCTTTAATTATCAGACTGAAAGTTCACGGTACATGGGTGAACTACGAGTACAACTAAGTTAAGGGTATCCAGAGATTAGCATTGGCGAATGCAATCTACATTTCATAAGCAGAGTTCGGAATTAGATAGAGTTGTTTATGTACTTACACTAATTTTATCTACCGAAAGAATAAAGTGGATATGCCTCAAATCCCGAAAGTAATTTTAAAGCGCGAAATAAAATCCCGTGATTATTTTTTTAACTATTAATTTAGCATAACTTATTTTTTGCATGTGCTTATCTACCACGAGACTGTCAGCTAACTTTTTTTATCCTCGCATTATTGCATGAGGTCACTACTATTTAATAAATTTATAGTCGGCAGGAAATGACTAAAAAAACTTTTTTTTTTACATGATTGAGAGGATGCCGCTGCCCGACCAACCAACGGAGCGGCAGCTGACGGTCGCCATGCTGTATCATTCAACTCTCTGAAGCATTTCACGAGATATAACTTGAGAAAATATTGGTCAGGTAAATCTGCTGCTGGCTCATGGACTATAATTCCTTCGTATCCATATACTGAAAACGTTTTTCAGAAAATCATCACTCTACCTCCCTGGGGTCTTACACTACGCTTGTCAAAACGCGGTCGCCACTCATGAACTCGATTACCTCAAATTATATAAATTTTCTACGTATTTCCAAAAGTTATCAACAAAATTAGCTGTTGCAATACCGTTATTAATAAATAACAGTAGGTTACACGTACTCGCAAAGGTTTTCGGAACATAAATGACTAAGCAATTTTTTTTCTCCTCAACTTTCTATAAACAACAATAAGGCACTGCATGCGTCAAGATTCAATTACAGATCAGATATTACTACTAGTTACTTGAGTGTTTCTGAGAATAACATAATACATTGGTACCTTTGTTTGGTTGTATTTGGGAATTAATTTTAATATCCTAATAATTAAGTTCAATCAACGATCATAATTACGAAAATATAATTTTATTCTTTTATTCAGATCGAGAATAAGATGGCGGAACGATCTGAATGCATTCTGAGCGGCCAGAGGTTGCAAGAATAATATGGAAGATTTTGGAAGAGGCCTTTGCCCAGCAACAGCACAGTATAGCCAACTTAAAAAAGAAAATCTCTAAATAACTTCTGTACACGATATTCCCAACATTATAAACATGTTACAAAACAGGTCGCACCTTAATAGCGAGTGTCGTGTGGTTCTTATCTGTACTGCGTGTCGAATCTGTACTCCTGTAGAGTAACCAGTTCACTACTGAGCTGTAGGGTAGGTTGTAATACCGGCAGTAGTAAATGATAAAGAGCACATCTGACATTTTCATCGTAACTAAGTTATTGATATCATCGGAATCACTATCTTTTACTGATTCCGACTATGTTAATAACTTCATTACGAAAAAAATGTCCGATGTACCCTTTATCCTTAAGACTGCAGAATAAGCATTTTGTAGAGGTACAAACTGTGGAGCAGCGATCCCACAAGCGGTCCGGGCCTTTTTTTAGTGCTCCACAACTGGGCACGGGTCTTCTCAACTTTTTTACGAGCTCAGAGGGTTTAGGCCTTAATCGACACACGCTGACCGAATGCGGGTTCGTGGATATCACATGTCCTCGAATTATTAGTTCTTAGACATCCCGGTTTCCTCATGATATTCCTTTACTGATGTTGACCAGTGATGATAAACCAGTCCTCCCATATTAACCCTGGTATTTATAAGCTCATTATAGCTAAAATAGGTTTATAATTCGTTTGTCTTTGTATGTCATCTTGACATTTCTAGTAGTAAGAAAGAGAAAAAGTTCATTTTAACTAAAGCAATGGCGCACGCTGTTTGGTTCATACAAAGGTACTTGGTTTGAAACTAAGCTTATTTAAAAAAAAACTAGGTGATTATTCTAATATTATATTAGAACAACCCTTTAGACTTACGGTCTTATAAATACAAATCTTTTGTGACTCTTTAGTTAAAACAGACTTTGTCTCGTTCTTACTTTCATATATCTCTAGATTACGTATAGAGACAAACGAATTATAAACCTATTTTAGCTATAATGAGCTTATAAGACGTTTATGAATACGGTAGTTAGGTAATTTATTAACGCCTTGTATATAAAGTATACTATTCAACAACGCAAATCAAATCAAATATATACATATATTAAGCATACAAACATACAAATCAACAATAATAAACTAAACTACGTTGCGATTATCTTACGTTTCTCACACAGTGTCGCGCGCGCATTTGTTTAAATTACATTAACATGTGCATACTTCGTTAATGATTGTGCTACATTACAAGCTAAACTATAGATGATGTTACATTTTTTAAATTCTGCAATAGGTTTGCATTTATTTATTTATTGGAACGAAGTTCCTTATCGCGCGTTGTGAAAGGGGGCTAGACGGAAAAAATTCTCACGAAAAGTTGTCACGACACTTTTTGCTATAGTAAGCTATTTGTAAGCTGTGCGGCGTGCGCATGTTTCTCTGTCTGTCTGTCTCTCTCTCTCTCTCTCTCTCTCTCTCTCTCTCTCTCTCTCTCTCTCTCTCTCTCTCTCTCTCTCTCTCTCTCTCTCTCTCTCTCTCTCTCTCATAGAAAACAAATAATAAAAAAAATTATTATTATAACTTAAAAAACAATTACAATTCCTTCAATAATTAATCGAAAGGAATTTCATTCCATCCGGGTGTCCCTTGACACCTCTCAAGTTTTTTATTTACGAAACCGAACAGCTTTTTTAACAAACACATTACATGCAAATATGCTTTTATAATAAATCGAAGCCAATAACAGAGTTCCACGGCAAGAGAATTTGAGGTACAAAGATAAATTATAGGTAGGTAATGAAGTTGTAGTTACTGCAGACAATATGTTACAAATAACTCATTTTACAAACAGAAAAATAAAAAAAAAACTTGACTACAACTTGCCTGATGTGAAGCAATGATAGTCAACGATAGAACGCGCCTGCCCATTTTACTGATTTACTAGTGATTACGAATGATTTTCGGTGAGAAGTTGGCAGTAGAATAACATACGTAATATGATAAATTTGCTTAAAAAATCCAAAAAAAAAAGTTGTGATTCTCTTGCTCGTGGAAATGGTCCCTCAGAGAGTGTATAAAATACATGAACGACGATAATATACCCGCAATTTTCTTGCTTGCGAGACAAAAATGAAATTTTGGGGTCACACCCAAAATTTCAAGTCCTTTTAATGCCCTACGCACCTCGCACTGGAAAACAACCTTTATCACTAGTGTAAAAGTGTAGACGCGTGGGCGCAGTTCGTGATGTGTGCGCGCAGATTAAATTGCATTAATGCATTATTGTAACATACTTACGAATTGTTTTTTATTTAACACTCGCTAGCCACCCTGACTTCATATGTAGTTCTAAAGCTAACTTTCATTACGTGTGTCTTCAATTTTTCTGCGAACAGCGGTGGCGCAGTGATACGGGTCTCGCTTTAGATATATAAGGTCGCGGGTTTTCTCAGTCATGCGTCGTCTTTGTGTGAATTGTCCCAAATGCATGGATTTGGGACCAAATTTGGAAATAAATAGTACCGATTGACCTATTACTTTTGTAACCCAATTATTTTGAGCTAATACCAAAATACAACAATTTAAATACGTACCTATTGGCTGTCATTTTGTACTGTCATCGCATCGCAGGAAATGTCAGCATAAACATACGAATTAACGAACACCGAGCACGGACGTCGAAGCGGCCATCTTAGAAGAGCTGACACTTGGTGTGGTACCGTTGCGTCGTCGGCAAGTGCGTGCAACCACATGCTCGGTGAACGTTACGCTTTAATCCAATGTAATCTTAGCGATCTGTATTCATCTGGTATAATTAATGATTGTGTTATCGAGATATCGGAGTGAAGTGATAGTTGCCGAAATTATTTTATTGGAATACCGTCTTCTTACCCTGTAATTCATGCCTACCTGCCTGATTTTAGTCGAGTCGAAAGTCTTCATACTTTTTAATAGGTACATCAATTAATTAACTATACACGCTGTTAAAACCGTAAACCATTAAAGCCAAAAGTTTTAGTTTTACCAGCCTGACATACAAATACTTTATACATACATACTTAGAAGAGATTTGCAAATAAATAAGTTAAATTAATGTTTTTTACAGCTAGTGTTTATTAGTATAGTTATTTACTACTTCCCTATTGAAGGTAGGAATGGCAGAATGTGTGAATGTACATTAATGGTTTCCACTAGAATGGTATCTAGGAATCTAGAGACAGAATACATGTAGCCGATTGTGAATAAAATATGTTAATGTGTGAAATGTTTCGAGGCATTTTTCCAATGAGAATTTTTTAATGTTGGTAGTAGAACTACGCTGCGACACTATTACTGAATTACAATTAATTATAGTGTTTAAGAATGATAAACACCAAAAAAATATATTAAATTTATTGTATTGTCAAGTGTGCAAAATTTAAAATCAATCTGACGTTTATAAGAGGGACTGTAAACCAGACCAAACTTCAATCAGAAGTAGGTACGGTGAACGGAAAAAGTATAGGTAAAGTGTCAGGATGATCTTGTATTAACTTATTAACTTATTACTACTCTCTATTCCGCTATGTAAGAATAGAATAGAACAGAAAAGAACAGAACAGAACAGAAAAGAACAGTTTTTTTTAAGATTAGGTATTTGAAATACAGGTTAATAGTAGATAATAACAAAGAAAACTATTTAATTACACTAGAGAATTAACTGTTGCTTAACTTAACCTATTAATTTGTGTAAAAAAATTAATTTATTAAAAGAAAAGAAAAATATAAACGAAATAAAACACAATATTAAAAAGTACTATAAAACTAAAGATCCGATGTACATTTTGCATTTCATCAAGGAATTATGCTCCACCAACACAATTTGTACAATTTTTGATCTCAATACCTGAATATCATTGCAATGTAGGATAATACGTACAAAATTCAAAACCAAACACTGATGGTATTCCGTTCATAGAGCTCACATAATCTCGTCGAGACAGACTGAGCAAACATCTTGAAATTGTTGATTGGCTACCAAGACGGCCTATTTGATTTGTACACATCGCGTGCGCGTTTGTTTGTATGTTTATAGAGATGTTGGTACCACGTATTCTAAAATTTAAAAAATGTAATATGTATTACCTACTTACTACCTAGCCAGCTATTGGCACAGAAAAATGGTATTAATATTATATCATACGGCATATTGTACAAGACGGGTGGGCCACGTAGGCAAAATTTGGTGCAGCTTGTGCGTGTGGTAGACCTATAAATACACTAATAATTTAAACAAACAAACTTATTTTTTACCCAGTACGCAAAATTTGGGAAAATAAACTTTTTGGACGTCAAATACCTCAGTCCACCCGTGAACATGAAGTCTGAAAAGACTTTGAAACGTCGGGATCTAAAACCTAAAATAAACCGCGATAAAATCCGTTAAAAAGTAGTTTTATTTCAAAATAAACTTCACCAAATTTTAATAAAAAAGTATTATTTAATGTTATAAATCTTAGTACAAAATATCAAGTAATGGCTAATGATAGATGTTTAAGCTCGTACATGTTCTGTTGTTACTGATATTTCTGTCACCCGTGTGCCGCCGTATCAGCTGTGCCATGTCATTGACCGCTACGCCGCCGCGCGTTTTAATATTATCAACGTGAAAGTTTGTTATTTTTTCACGCAAAAACTACTGAACTGAATTGGATGAAATGTAGCATAGAGATAGATTATAGTCTGGATTAACAGATAGGCTACTTTTTATCCAATTAAGTACCACGCGGGCGAAGCCGTAGGTGAAAACTAGTCATCTACAATTTGTTTTATGTTGAATAAAAAGTTAAAAAAAACGTAATAAACAATTCATGGAAGTGTGTTCCAGATACAAAAAACACCAATTTAAAAAGTTAAAAACCACTGGTTAAAAAGTTTTCTTATACCATGTGTTTTATCTACTCTATATAGATATTTACGCAAGTTGTAAGTAATACATATAGACTACTTGAAGCAGTAACTCAAGTGATCAAATACGTGAGATTTGCAACGCTCTCCGCTCATCATTGTAGCACTATTGACTGACAACTCAGCGAATTATATCTGAATAAAATTTACTTGAAAGTTCTCATTAGACATTAGATAGGAAGTCGTGTTAGTTACATATAATTCAAGAACGGCTAAACCGATTTCACTGAAAATTGGCGGGGAAGTAGCTTAGAACCAGGAGAAGGACATAGGATACTTATAATCCCATTTTTTTTCTATTTTTAGGGTTCCGTACCTCAAAAGGAAAAAACGGAACCCTTATAGGATCACTTTGTTGTCCGTCTGTCCGTCCGTCCGTCCGTCTGTCAAGACCCTTTTTCTCAGGAACGCGTGGAGGTATGAAGCTGAAATTTATATCAATTACTCAGGTCTACTGTCCCTTGAAGCTGTGAAAAAATCAAACTTCTAAGCCAACGCAATCAAAAGATACAGCCGTTTATGCCGCAAATTTTCGACACTTGCAAGGGAATCAAAACCTACAGGGTGCTTCCCGTGAACTCAGAATCTTGAAATTTGGTACGAAGCAACGTCTTATAGCATAGATAAAGAAAAAATTACGAAAACCATAAATTTTTAGTTACATCACATAATATATTTTTTTTTAATAATTTTAAACTTACTACCCATTTCCTCATAAACGCGTAGAGGTATTAAATTGAAATTCATACCAAATACTCAGGTCTATAATACCTTTAAGCTGTAACAAAATCAAACTTCTATGTCAACGCAATCAAAAGAAACAGCAATTTAAGCTGCATATTTTGAAACTCGCAAGTACTCGCAAGGGAATCAAAACCTAAAGGGTACTTCCAGTCGACCTAGAATCTTGAAATTTGGCATGAAGCAACGTTTCATAGCACACATAAAGGAAAAATTCCGAAAACCTTAAATTTTTAGTTACATTACAAAATATATATTTTTTAATAAATATAAACTTATTACTTTTTTCCTCATGAACGCGTAGAGCTATCAAGTTGAAATTCATATCAAATACTTAGATCTAATTGCCTTTAACCCGTGAAAAAAAAAATTCTAAGTCAACGCAAAAACGCAAAACGCAAAAGTACAACCATTGATACCGCATATTTTGAAACTCGCAACTACACGCAAGGGAATTAAAACCTAAAGACTACTTCCCGTTGATATAGAATCTCGAAATTTGGTAAGAAGCAATAGCTTACAGCACAGGTAACAGACACATTCCGAAAAGCTTAAAATTTTAAGTAGTTATACCACCAAAAAAATTGTGATTGTAAACATAATTGTAGTTACAGCAATGACCGCGAGTTATTATACTATGTATGGGGAGTTAACGTTTTTTCGAACTTCAATGTTCAATGTGGTACTATTCATAACTTTTTCAGTCACCATTTACAGGTCTGGTTCAAATTTAATACTTAATTAATATTTTTGAACCAGATTTCTAAATAGTGACTAAAAAACTTAGTAAATAAATAACTTTAATAAAAGAACTTTCGCAAGTCTGCTGCAAGGCTAGTATAAGTGTTTCAGTTATATTATAGATAAATGATATGTGTTAATATAAAATAAAGGATAAAGAGATCTTTGTCTTAAAATGCTCCTCCATCTTTCCCCATTGTAATGTTATGAATTTCATTTTGCAATAAAAATACCATAGTTATGACTCGATTGTCGTAATGAACGAACTTTGTAAACCTTGCAGGTTTGTACGGAACCCTCGGTGCGCGAGTCCGACTCGCACTTGACCGGTTTTTTTGTAATGATGAAAAATCTAGCTTGGTCTATTACTTAAATACCTTTTTTGCCGGGAGGATATCCCCTAAGGATCCCCCTGCCAAGTGTGTTTTGTAGCGCATTTATGTCAGAGAGTCATGGGAACTACATGTGACACAACCGCGACCATTACCGTGTTCTTTTTTAAACATGGAAAGTCTGTCAAAAAGTGTGTCAAAATTTATATTTTTTTTGCTTAAGACCGATACCTACCCGTGCGAAGCCGGGGCGGGTTGTCACACGAATGATTAGAGTTCTTAGACATGCCGGTTTCCTCACGATGTTATCCCTTCACCAATATTGACCGATACTAAACCATGTACAGCACACATGTAAAACTTAAAGCGTCTTTACAAATGCATACGTAAATAAAAACTACACACATACACAAAACATGAACAGTTTAGTATACAAACTGTTCATGTCCGGGTGTCTGATGGAACACTAGGGGTTTTAGTGGGTAAACCGGGCCCGGTTGTTTGTAGGCAAAGAATGGAAGTCCCACATACAGGGGGGATGCTTAAAAGCATTTCCCCCGAAAAAAAGGTACCTCGACAGAGTGTAACGTGCGCAAGAGCAGACCCGTGACGGGCCGGTGGCGTGGTCGGTAAGATACTTGCTTTTCACGCCGCAGGTCGTGAGTTCGATTCCCATCCGAGACAAACATGTGTTTAAATATGTCTGTTTGTCTTGTGTCTGGGTGTAATTATCTATACTTATTTAAGTATATATTTACAAAAGAAAAGTATTATATGTAGTATATTACCAGTTATCTGGTTTCCATAGTACAAGCTTTGCTTAGTTTGGGATCAGAGACCACAAATAAAAAATAAAAACATTAAAAAAAAATTCTAAGCTGCTACCTATCGACCTATATTTGAAAGCCGAGCCTGGCTACAAGTTTTGTTTCGTCATCGATTTAATATTACTTACTGATTCCACTGCAACAGAGACACACATTTAAAATACATTAGGATGGTATCATATCAACAATATTGTGTCGCGGAAATTGAATCCGTTTAATATATTTGTTTCAGGAGCTTTGAATATGGAATATAGATATTTGGATACGGCATAGTGACTGCTGTAGGCCAATTCACGTAATTTCTTGACGCGCCGATCAAGTTGCGGTGCAGTTGCAAATAAGTTGACATCTTAGTACAAAATGGTATTCTTGTAATCGTTTAGCTGTCATATCTAGTCTAAAGCGCTCGCGTGACGCGAACTTGACGCGAGCGTATCTGACAACGGTTGTCAAGATTACGAGAGTACGAAAAGGGCTGTTTTGATCGCAACTTAACTGCAACTGAACTGAAGCTGAACTTATTTCATTATGCTGGTGTAATGAGCCTAATATAATACAGAGACTGGACATAGTTGTGGAGTCACGTCAACCCATTTTGTGTCCCACTGCTGGGCACGGGTCTCCTCTCAACTTTCATACGAGTTGAGAGAGTTTAGGCCTTAATCCACACACGCTGGCCAAGTGCGGGTTGGTGGATGTCATATGTCGTCGAATGATTAGTTCTTAGACATGCCGGTTTCCTCACGATGTTTTCCTTCACCGATATTGTGCAGCGGTGATGAAACAATTCACACAAAGATGTGTGGGCACGATCAGGATTCGAACCCGCGACCTTATATTTCTAAGGCGAGGCCCGTACCGTTGCGCCACAGCTGCTCTAGTTGTGGAGTAATGAGTTGCAATTACATCAAAAACAACGTGATAGCTAATGCCAATCATTTTGGAACGTCTTCGATATATATCGAAGTGCAACGATTATTAATTACCTACATATTTAAATTTGAGGTAGTGTCGTTTGGTTTTGTTGTAGTTTCTGCAGGCTAATTCACGTATTTAAAAGTTCAGTTGCAGTGCAGTTGCAGTTAAGTTTCGATCTAAACCGCCCTTTTCGTATTTTGGTAATTTTGACAACCGCTGTCAGATACGCCTGCGTCAAATTCGTGTCACGCGAGCGCTTTAGAGTATATGTTACTTAAATGAAAATCACAAGAATACAATTTTGCAGTAAGACGTAAACTTAATTGCAACTGCACCGCAACTTGATCGGCGCGTCAAGAAATTACGTGAATTAGGGCACCGGATAAATACAAACTTATTTTGTAAATGTATTAGTTAAAAAAATCTGTGTTTATTTCTTAAATTTATTTTGGCAATATTAGGTTTACAATTTCTGATATCTATATGTATACAATGCCACTACAGTGACAGTAAACAGCACAAACCAGTTTAATAAAATGCTGAAAATATTGTTTGTAAATCGTTTTACGCCTCTTCAAGGAAGTCTGATTAGTCAATGACAAATCAGGTCTTTCGTGCTAGATAGAAAA
The DNA here is from genome assembly GCA_936450015.1 of Meganola albula. NCBI lineage: Eukaryota > Metazoa > Arthropoda > Insecta > Lepidoptera > Nolidae > Meganola > Meganola albula. The sequence goes on from OW388159.1 coordinate 3,406,230, forward strand.
AAACTGCGTTTTTGTATGGAACATTCAGCACGATGGTCTTTGATTGTACGTAATTTTACGAAGATAAAGATGATGCTTGAAATTAAACTACTTTTTAACGGATTTTATCGCGGTTTATTTTAGATTTTAGATCCCGACGTTTCAAAGTCTTTTCAGACTTCATGTTCACGGGTGGACTGAGATATTTGACGTCCAAAAATATTAATCACAATTATTACTGACTACCTTCAAACATTAATATTTAAGTTGCGTTCCGATTTAAGCAAACTGAGCTCACAGTGTCTTGAATTCTGAGTTGATTTTGCTTGGGTTTTGGTAAACGTCGGGATCTAAAATCTAAAATAAACCGCGATAAAATCCGTTAAAAAGTAGTTTTATTTCAATGTGTGATATTCGCGTAAATCTAAGACAATACTAAGATGATACTTGTGTAGCTAATTGTAAACCTACTCACCCGTAACCTGTGCCTTAGTAACTATATATCCGTCATCTTAATGCACTCTAATTTTAAAGAAGTATTTGCTATCATTTCCAAAATTATCACTACCTACTTGCAAATATGTCCCAGTTTCAGTTAATCAAAGTACCGTATCGCTAATCCCTTTTCATAGATCCACGTTTCTCGTCGCATCACACGTAACAAGTCCCCACATCTCAAAGAGTCGAGATTATTAATTCGGATATGAATCCGATAGCCGGCGGGATATAAGCATCGATTTATCGTAATCGAGAATCGGAATATATCGAATGACTCGTGTTCGATGTTGTATGAGCGGATTTTTTACACGCCTCGAGACATTTATGATTGAAAGTGTATTATTTTTCGTATGTCATTTGTTTATTTTATAGGGTTTCAGATGACTGGGGTGAACCTTTAGTGAAGAAGCTTCTTACTATATCTAATCTGAAATAAAAAAGAACATCTCCTAGCTGACGGAATAGCTTGCAGCCTTACAGTCATTCCCCCTTGCCTTTTTCCCAATTCTATTGGGGTCGGCTCCCAGTCTAACCGGATGCAGCTAGCTACTAGAAATATACGAGCAACTGCCATCTGACCTCGAAACCCGTAGGGAACCAGTACCGAGATGGTTAGACCAGGTGTCAGATTAAATTGGCTTCGGACTACATGTAACGATTGTCATAGATGTTTTAAATAACAACTGGGACTGACGGCTTAACGTGCTCTCCGAAGCACGGAGGGAAGTCCCTCAACCAACCAGACACCGAAACAAATCTTTGTTGTTACACAAAAATTGTCCGGGGCGGGAATCGAACCCGCGACCTTCCGGGCACAGTATACCCTAATCGGACGGCTTACACCGCTCGACTACCGAGGTCGTCTACCAGCCCTACAGTGGGACACTTAAAACTTGACATGATCACAGCGCTCCCGTCAATATCATTCAAAGGTAAGGGGCAAGCATATTTACTTAATTAAAACGCCGGTGGCGTGGTCGGAAGATACTTGCTTTTCACGCCGCAGGTCGTGGGTTCGATTCCCACCCGAGACAAACATTTGTTTAAATATGTCTGTTTGTCTTGTGTCTGGGTGTAATTATCTATATCTTTATATATATAATTCTTCTGTGAGTGTGTATGTCACTGAACTTCTCTCAAACGACTGGACCGATTTTGATGAAATTTTTTTGTGTGTTTAAGGGGATCTGGGAATGGTTTAGATTCACAATTTTGCGCGGTACGAAGTTCGCTGGGGCAGCTAGTTTAAGTATATATTTACAAAAGAAAAGTATTATATGTAGGTAGTATATTACCAGTTATCTGGTTTCCATAGTACAAGCTCTGCTTAGTTTGGGATCAGATGACCGTGTGTGTTAATGTCCCACTATATTATTATTATATTATTATTATTAATTCACTCGGACCGAGGATCAAAACCAATTTTTTTTTTGAAAGATTTTACTTAATTAGCCTGAGCGTCATAGGCCCATTTATTCTGTTTCTCTTTTCGGTCTTTACGTTGTCGTTGTCGTGGGTGTACACCTTTGATTGAACCCCCACACGTGGTCCCCGGATGGTGCAAATCAGGTGACAATCAACTGGTGGTAGGCTTCGGCCGTGGTTAGTGACCACCCACCAGACAAAGCCGCTCCGCCATGCGGCGTTGCCGTGTTCCGGTGTGATGTCTGGTGACACCATGCAGAGAGGGTGGGTCAGAATTGTTGCTCCTTTAAGGTTTCTAACCAATTATGGAGGCTCATTCCACTGCTACCTTCTCACCGATAATCATTGGTAATCACGAGTGAATCGGTATACTAGGCTGGCGCGGTCCATCGTAGACTAGATCATTGCTTAACATCAGGCAAGCGCCAGCCTATCACAGAATAAAAAAAAAGTTTTCCAGCAAAGTCAAGGGGATTCAAACTCGCGACCTCACTGTTACTACCTGTTGAAATTGACTACTGAACCAACGAGACTGTTCTGAATTCATCATGCAAATAGTTCTGTGTAATGATAATTGAGTCAAAACATATTAATTTTATACGTACCCACCTACCCACATCTGCTCCAAACTTATGGGATTCTAGTTTAGGTCATAGTTGGGAAATGTTCAACAATTTACATATATTTACATATCACACGAACGGACAGGGATTCTTAGTTTTGTTTATGTTAATTATGTTTTAACAGAATATGAAATACTTGACTTAATGGAAATCACAAGATTAGAAAGGACCTCAGCCTACGTTTGAAATGTACCTAGATTTTTTATTCAGCGTTAGCATTTGGTCTCAACTTGCCTGATGTTAGGCGATAAACTTAGGAAGTTTTACGATAGATTTTAAATAGATTTACAAGGACGTATGGATTCACCAAGTATCTAAATACCTTTATAATATCTTACTAATAACTAACAGAATAGGGTTCAGGATCAATTGATTGATTCAGTTTAACGTCAGTAATTTTAACAGCACACGATCGAGCTATGGTTTAGTAACTACCTTAAATCGAGTAATTCGAAATAAAATTAAATCAATAAAAAGATCAGAAGGAAAGTAAATTTTTTTTACTAATCGTTAACATAATACACATAACGACTCGATTGGTAAACCAATTCAAAATCGATTCGGTTTTGGCAGTGACCCCCTGATTTCGAATATTTTTCTTGATGGGAAAGTGGAAGTGAATGAAAAACTTAAAAAAAAGCAACTATTCCAGCCCTTCGTATCAAACAGTGTCACTGGACATCGCATTGGAACACAGTAAGACCTCTTAGCCACATTTGAAGGAGCAGCTTTGTCTGATGGATAGTCACTATCTACGGAAAAAGCTTATCATCTCATTTGCATCACTCGAAGCCTCGTACCACCAATGACCAGGGACCTCGAGGTTATTAAGCGAACTTGTTTACCATTGGGTTTAAAATTTCTATAAAAATACCAACAATCCTTTTTTTTGAACTACTTGTCGATCAAATCGCGTTTGCTATACCTAAGCCATCCTCATATTATTAACCCCGTGGTCATAATCGCCTTATAAGCTCATTATAGCTAAAATAGTTATATAATTCGTTTGTCTTCTTCTGTTATCTTGACATTTATTTATACTAGGACGAAACAGACAAAGTCCATTTTAACTAAAGAGTTCTATAAGATTTTATTAATAAAATTGTTAAAATAAATTCATAACAACATAATATTGTGGCAACATATTTAAATGTTTATTGTCTCATCCCTGGATTACGGTTCTCGTGTGTGCTGGCTGCGTGGAGGATTACAGCTGATCACGTGATCTGTCGCGATCGGCGCCTACGTGTGGCTACACCACGGAATTGTTCGTGGTTTAAGTGACAAGAGAAGTTTTCTTACGATTGAGGTAATCTTATTCGTAGATCTTTCTAACTAGCTAGACATTTATTAGTGGTTTACTGGTGTTAGGCTCTCAAATTTTAAATTTCTAAGTACGCGGAACGATGATGATTCCATTGGCAAACTGTTAATGTGGGACGCTTACTTTTAATTTTGACACCTCTTTTTTTTAGTCCAGTGTTTTATAGACACATTTTATCCTCTAATTCGATTGTGAAAAACTCGGAGAAATCACACCTCCTTGTCGTATACCCCAATGCAAGAGGATAGGTAAATATTCTGTTGATACTGTTCTTGGTAGGACATATTTGAGGTGTTTTATAGACAGCTCGACACTTTTATATATTGCTAATGTAACTATTGACATTGCTATGCGAATTCAAACAAAGGCATATCAATAGAATAAAACGCCTTGTCATATTCCAAAAACAGCGACAATAACTTGGACCATTTTCTAACCCGTATAATCATAGTGCGTCCCTCGTTAGAATTAATCTCGGTTGGGTTTTGCGACATCTGTATTCGACAATTATGTTCATGTGAGACCTATAAAGGTGTTATCATCTCTTTTACTCTCTATGTATTAGACAGAGACAGAATATCATCCTATTTGGTTAAATTACGTGTGGATTTGCAAAGGGAAATATTTGTTTATCAGTTTCGCGTTATTTAAACGTTTATTAATGAGCAGCGGTGGGTTTTGGTTTCTACTAATGTTTAAAGCGATATAGTTATTTCGTTTGTACAAAGATTACCGAATCGTCGAAACTGCGAGTCAAATTGAAATGAGCGTTTTTTCATTTTTCCTTTCCTTATCTCGTATAGTTTTTATAGATGATTGGAACTCTTTCACATGAGACTCGCTGCGAGGAATTGGATTAAATTTTACACACACATCGTTTACTTTACATTACAGCATATAAATTTCTTCGAAGAAAAGTAAAAAAAATAATAATTAAAAAGTGATTCCATATTTTTCCTACGGTGTAGTGAATGATGTGACAGCAACTAAAGTATTAGAACCTGAAAACGAGATATTTAGAATCATAGTGATACGTAAAAATACTGATGACTTGTTTAAAGCCGATTCACTACCATTGATATTTAACAAAGTAATATAATTTCTTCTTAGTAATAGTGTTTAGTTAAGTTTTGTTTTTACATTAATTAATTTACCTTCACACCCTTTAGCACCACTCTCTTGGGTAACTAGTCCAATTAATAAGGAGAAGGTCTAATGAACGAATATTTCATTGTCGGACGCTTTGCATGACAGGACTTAGGATGGAGGATGTTATATAAGTTCTGTATAGTAATAATATAATATTGTTTATAATATCTTTTCATTATTACTATTAATTATATAATTATAATATTATAAAACTGAAGAGTTTGTATGTCTAAACGCGCTAATCTCAGAAACTAGTAACCCGATTTGAAAAATACTTGCACTGTTAGATAGCCCATTTATTCAGGAAGGCTACTAGCTAATTTTTATTCCACTGTTGGGCATAATGAAAGTTAGTTATTTGTAATGAGTTACAACCAATGAACTAAAACGAAAATTACCTTCAAAATATTTGTACATCTCTATCGTATTAGGTGTAACCAAAAACCTTCAAAAAATCAATGGAAATGACAATACTTAATGGGCAAGCTACGCGCTCACTTTCTCCTTTAACTTTAACATACACAGCATTGCTCGATTATCCGAAGGTGTAGGCAGAAGTGAAAATCACCCAATTTTCGCTAGCTATGTTTAGGGAATGGGGAGGTGAGTCTATTGCTGTTCATCGGGCACAATTCGAAATAAGAATTTTTTCGATAAGTTTAATTTTAATTTTAACAGGCCTGGTGGCAAGTGGTTAGCGACCCTGACTGCTAAGCCGAAAGTCGTGGGTTCGATTCCCACCCAGGACAAATCTTTGTGTGATGAGCATGATCGTTTGTTCTTTGTCTGGGTGTAATTTGTCTATAATATGTATGTATTTACAAAAAAAAATGTATTTATGTAGTACTGGCTTTCCGACAGCGGCTTCGTCCGCGTGTATGTCGGTTATAGCGCCAAAACATCACCTTATTTTTGCGCAGTCAGATAAAAACTATCCTATGTCCTTTCTTGGGTCTCAAACTACCTCCACACCCAATTTCATCCAAATCAGTTCAGTAGTTTAGGCGGGAAAGCGTAACAGACAGACAGTCAGAGTTACTTTCGCATTTATAATATTAGTAGGGATAACACTTCCTAGTATCCATAACACAAGCAAATATAATTGCCTAATTTGGAACTAGATGGCGCTGTGTGTGCGTGTGCGTGAAAATATTATTATTATTATTTAGGATCTCACACGTTACAAATGTATGATCGAACAATTAAATCTATAAATTTTCCTCGCAATCAGTAACAATACATATCTTAAGTCTTAATTTTCTCGTCCAATGCCTTACTTAAATCAAAGGACTAACATTAGTCCGGTCTACAGAAACTACTTAAATGAACAGGGCCCGTCGGGGCCAGAGTAGCATTAATAATTCCGTTAGACGCACATACGACAATCGCAGTTCTCATGTTATTATATTGGTATCTGCGTTGGACAGCCCTAGACGTCTTGAGACGTTTAGTTTAAGAGCTTGGGAGTTTATAATTACAACTAACTATTACAGTTTTAAAACATATTAGACTTTAGAAATAATGCTATGTGGTAAGTAGCATTCTGAGACGGTATCTTTGCTCGTAAATTAGATAGAAACCGTGATGAAAAATGGAGTTTTAATTGTTTTTTTAAATTTGTCTAAAGTGGAATATCCTTTTTACACAACTGTCAAGGAAGTGTCAAAATTCGCGCGTATCTTATAGTGTGTATGTGTGTCTGTTTGTAAATTTCTTTATAATTACGTATCTCCTAAACAGCTGTATAAATTGAAGCAAATCACATATCCAATTGATTAGATTTGTCTCAATAACCCAAGTGTTCCTAAAAAGGTTTTGTTTAAAAAAAATATGATGGCGGATTTTTCAACGCTAATTTGAAAATTGTTAACATTTTTTTAGCCAAGCATAATGGATTTAAAGAGTTTTCAAAATATATTTGACTTTTAGGTTTAAATGTCACTCATTAGGATTCATAAATAAACAAATTTCATATCGTTTTTGATTTTTAAATTACAGCTGCTTACTAATTTTATATAATACAATCTACGAGTGCTATAAAACGTGTAGGTATTTACTTATGATATAGTTAATATAATTTTTGCAAAAAAAATGTGCATACTAAACGTGTTTTTTGTTTTAAAATTTCCAGTTTGGTTTTCATGCAAGCTGTAAGGAGCTAAAGAGGTGTTTTTCGTTGCCTCTGCACTAAGCTTAATAAAAATGGCCTTTTGAGAAGAGTTATAAAGGACAATTTTTTTTAATTTACTAGTTAAGTACCTACTTAAGAATGGCTTCTAAGATGCTGACGACGTTTGTTAGTTAGTACATCTAAAATCATAACCCAGCTCTCGGACTAGTAGGGTTGTCTAATCGAAACATGTCGCCCGCAATGAGGGATATTCGAGGCATATGCCTCGTGCCTCGCACCGTCACGAGACAGCCAGCACACGGTTATAACCCGAGTCGAAGCAGACAAAACATTCTCTCCTAACGTTCTGATTGGGTAAGGTATGTTCATTCGCGCTTCACTTCTTTAACCATTTTGATACTTGAATTAATGTTCTATTTTAATGAAGTACTTATTGCTAAATTTATAGCTGAAATATTGAATGTAGTAATATAATAACGATTTCTGATTCACTTAAATCACACCCATCATGACATATTCCTGTGATTATAGTAAACAAATATAAAGCAAATCCCACTTATGGGTGGATGTTTGTTACTCTTTCACTCAAAAACTACTGGGTTGAATAGGATGAAATTTTGGTCAGAGAGAGGTAATAGTTTGAAATAGCTTAAAATAATGTAATTTTTTTATTGCAAAGCCGCCGGGGGGAAACTAGAATCAGGAAAAATCGTAGTATTTTATAGAATTAAGTCCGCGGTTCCGCCCGTGCATATGTCGGTTGTCGGAAAACTATCTTATGTCCTTTTCTAAGTCACAAACTAGGTATCTCCATAAAAAAAAATCATCTTAATCGGTTCAGTACCTTTGGCGTGAAAGCGCGAGAGACAGACAGAGTTACTTTCGCATTTATAACATTAGTAAGCACTGATTAATATACCGAGGTTTTTTGTTTAGACTCGTATGTAGACGTTAAATTCTAATAGGTGCTTTTGCATACAAGTACCAACTGTATTAAGTCGCTCTATAATAATGACCACCGACTGTCGAGGTACAAATCTACATATTGGGGTGTGGGCATTTCTTGCATCCCTGCCTGAGATATGTGTCTTAGCTCCCCGTGTCCAGGCTGGGGTGGCGACAGGGACGGACTTGGGAAATTATTTTATTGCTAATTAGCTATTTTTCTTGTTTTGAGTCGTATATTAACTTTAATCTCGTTCTGATTACAGCTGTCATAAAAAATGGGTTAGTGCTTAATGCAGCGTTAATACTTTTGAGTAATAATAACCCTGTATAGCTATAGATAGACCGTTTAACTCGCGTCAAGCTGCACAAACAGTGATGATGATTCAAGCGATATGGATATTAGTGACGAATAGTCTTACATTACTTTTATCTGTGGTTAAATAGTTCTTTAAGAGATTTAATTAATGTTTTATGACTTTGTACCTCAGATGGCGACACGCGAGTTAAACGGTCTATCTATAGGCAGTTATGATACCGAAAATAATAATATTCTGGGACAGAAGACGGTCTTATATGTATATGTTCCCGAAAGTAGCAGCGATGATGAACAAGCTGTGCAGAAGGAGAGTAGGTACCTGAGGCTTCATAGTGTCAAGGAGTAGCTCAATAGATCCCACTAGGTCCAAGCGCTCTGGGTTTACCAGACCCGATATATTACTTGATAAGATAAGATTCTGGGATATAAAATGGGGCATCAGAGCTTGTGTCATTGAATCCAGATAACCCATATACTATACATATACTATTTTTCTTTTGTAAATATTTATAATTGAAAAGAAAAAAAAATACTATAGATAATTACGCTCAGACTGGAGACAAATAGACAGGTTCTTCACACAAATGTCTGTCTTGGGTAGGAATCAAACTTACGACTGCGGCGTGAAAAGCAAGTGTCTTATCTCTTATCTCCGAATTGACGGCCTATTAGAAAGAGTAAAGGAAAGAATGAATAATAAAATTTAATAAATCAATATAAAACCGAAGATGAAGGATGATAGGTCATCTCATACGACATAACACCTTAATAAAATATCTTAGAGGGAAAGATAGAAGGAGAGCGTATAAAAGAAAGGCCAAGGATAAGCTACATAAACCAAATAAAAGAAGAAGTAGGTATCACATTGTATAAGGAGTTCCTCTAGCTTTTAAGTCTTTTATTTTATCCTTTATGAGACCTGCACTTGATCTAAACCTACCCGTTGTCAAGCTAAAACGTAATATACTATGCCTTTCAAATAAAATTATGACTGAACTCGCGGCTAACTTCATACCAAAAACCAAGCAAAAGTAACGCCAGCACCAAATATCAAACCACAGACCATAATATTATTTTGAAATGTATGGTAAAGTGATTTATGTCAAAAACTTTAATTTATTAAGTCATTACAAGGCAGCTACCTAATTAAGTAAATTTACGCTCGATACCACAAACTTTTACACAAATTCATATACACACGTTTTAATTTATAACATCGCTTTTTGTCCTCGGAAGGAATATTAATTATTCGACTCCAAATGTCCAATTTTACTCAAACGGCAATGATATATACGCATTTTTAATATTACTTCGTCTAGATGTTTTTATTTTAAGAAACAAAAATTGTTGCTCACTTGTACCTACTAAAAATGTGAAGTTGTTGCGCATTCCAGTTCAAATTGGTGGATTTCCAATCCTACTCTTATTTGAAACGCATAGTACGATGGAACGCACTTCCCAGTAAATTCGCGCGTTACAGCACTTGCAGCGTAGTGTGTCTTGTGTCGCACTGTTTTGTGCCTTAGTTGATGGTGGATAAGCGAGAGGCGGGGAGCATCGCAGCGCTTTAGCTCCCGAGTTGACCCTATTTTATTTTTCATTATTTTAGTCTTTGTAATAAACTTGATCTCACAGTCGAACTGTATACACAGTTTTGTGGGACTTATAGGCAATTAATAAGAATAGTTATAGTTTGGAGCATGCTAATTTTCCTCAACTCGACGTCTCTTAAATGCGCCTATTTTGCGTGATTGGGCTGGCGTCGCTATTGCCAGCCCAGCTCCAGGAGAAATCCGAGCAGACCCTCCACGATGCCAACGGCCTCCCGGAGCGACCTAATTATTAAGAATACCCTGTACCTTTTTTTACTATCGGGAAACTGGGATGCCGGCAGCGAATTCCACAACTGTTGTGTTTGTTTAAGAAAATGGGTATTAGGTTAAGTTTAATTGATTAAAAACAAACAAATATTTAATTGGTTTGTTTTTAACATAGTCCCAAGTCCGTCCGCTCAATATAAATGTTTAAGGTATGCAGATGCGGTACCGACGTGATAAGTTAATTCCTACCGGCGATCCCTTACCCGTATCAAAATTATAATAGAACCCACAATATGTGGCCCGTCCTCGCTTATTGAAATCTTAATGGCCAAGAAGTTATGTTAGGACTGTTCATACATATGGAGGAATGGGTACTTGAAATAATTGGGTTCGGAAGATATTATAAATCTAGTAAGTACCTACCTAGGGCAGCGGTGGCGCAGTGGTACGGGCCTCGCCTTAGAAATATAAGGTCGCGGGTTCGAATCCCAGTCGTGCCCACACATCTTTGTGTGAATTGTTTCATCGCCGCTGCTCAATATCGGTGAAGGAAAACATCGTGAGGAAACCGGCATGTCTAACAACTAATCATTCGAGGAAATGTGACATCCACCAACCCGCACTTGGCCAGCGTGTGTGGATTAAGGCCTAAACTCTCTCAACTAGTAAGATAGCTGAGAGAAGACCCGTGCCCAGCAGTGGGACACTAAAAAGGGTTAAAGTGATGAAGTACCTACCTGAATCAATATTTGTGTCGTATCGCTGGGCGCCGATCTTCTCTCAACAATCTTACACTTTTTATTATCCTCTGTTAGGCTTGCGCTTGACCACTACTTGCTTGTTGTTAAGCAACGCTGCAATCTACGATGAAACACTCTTACCCAACACCGATTCACTCGTAACTCGAAGACAGGCAGATTATAGCCTATCGGGAAACAGAGATGCTGTTGCTAAATCCACAAATTGGTAGTTCGCACAATAAAAGTGGAAGCAGAGCGCTTTGTGACCCGTGGAATTTCTACCATATTATCGGTCGCGCATAGCCGTACCTCTACTTGTCCGAAGGAACGGGGATGGGGGTGTATCCGATAGAAGACCGTAAGACTAGCGGCGATGGCGATGCTTGAGGCTTTGAGAGAGTTTAGGCCTTGCAAGTGTGGGATGGTGGATGTTTCATGTCCTTCCAGCTTAAAGTCGCTCATCGTGCTATTGAGCGCGCTATACTTAGCATTTCTTTGAAGGATAAAATCCGCAATGAGGTTATCCGATAAGAAACTAAAGTTGTCGACATAGCACAAAGGATTAGCAAGCTGAAGTGAAATCTAATTAATTAATTTTAAGGCCTATTTGTATTAGAAATATAAGTTCGTGGGTTTGATTCCTCACACATATTTGTGTGAATTGTTTCATCGCTCAATATCGTGAAAGCATCGTGAGGAAATCGGCATGTCAAAGAACTAATCATATCAATCAGGACTAATTTTGGCAAAAAAAATGCTTACGTTTGAAGGAGTACAGCTATACATAGAATACCCTCACATATAAGAAATATACACTCACTCAACTCATTCAAAATCCAGCTCAGCCAATATCTATTAAAATTTTAATAATATTAGTAACAAAGTAGTGGGACATTGACTATAAAAAAAAAACTATGTGATGATTTGAGTAAGTTAATTTGTCAAATATGTAGTTATATATCTAAATGGAGTGAAGTTGAACGTTGTAACTTTACTATTATTATTTTTATTGAGAACAAAGTTTCTTTAAACCTATCATTCGATGACATGTGACATCCACCAACCCGCACTTGGCCAGTGTGTAATTAATACCTAAACTCTCTCAACTCGTAAGATAGTTGATAGAGTACCCGTGCCCAGCAGTGGGGCACTAAAAATAGTTGAAGTGATTTTTATATGATAGATTAGGTTTATCACAATAATAGAAGATCTTTATATGGTTGAGAGTATAAACACCTTAATTAACTTAATTAGAACTATAGATAGTCTCTTCCTTACACTACGCTCTCACCAAGTCTTAGATAGGGCAACACCGTAGGCGTTGCGTGGGCGCACGAAAGTTCCACACTTAATACATTGCAACGAATCAACTACTAACCAATCTATTAAGACCTCTCTATATGTGCAAGCTCTATACAGAATAACTTTAAATATTATTTTATAAGAGGTCTTCGTTCCTGGTTGGTTTGCTGATTCAATCGGATACGGTTTCCGCAATGTTGCCAGATTAATGATGATATAAGGATGTGTGCTTTCTAAATGCTGGTTTCTGTTATTTGCATATTGATTTAATATTCTTAATGTTGGACGTGAATGAGTTTAATTTACTCTACAAACGGACATTAATATTAAACGTTTTACCATTTTTAATGTAGCGATGGCGCAGTGGTAAGGTGGCTTCTGTGGATCTTTTGTAATATCACAACTGATTTATACCAATGAAGAAAGAAATCGTAAAGAAAACCGGTATGTCTAAGAACTAGTCATTTGAGGACATGTGACATCCAGCAACCCGAACTTGTCCAGTGTGTGTGGATTGAGACTTAAACTCTCTCAACTCGTAAGATAGTTAAGAGAAGAACTGTGCCCAGGTGAGGGACACTAAAAAGGGTTGAAGAAGGTTTAACTGGAAATAAATACGTCAATAAAATTTTACTAATATTTTCAGGAACTTGTCAAAGAATACTGGTTCCTATCAAGAATCCGCGAAGCTATTGAAATAAAAACATCCTAATTTCAATAGAGAAAATGGTTGGAATATACTACCTGCTTGGGATCCAGTACTTAATTTACTTGTACCAAAACCCAAGCAAGCCACAGCTTGGTAGCTCGCACAATAAAAGTGGAAGCAAACCGCTTTTTGCGTACCCGCGGAATTTCCAACATTAAAGATAGCGCACAGTTGTATCTCTATTTGTCTGTTAAAAGAACGGGGATGTGAGAATAAGATTGTGTAATTCCAACGCACACTGGATTTTCTTTTTAATTTTTGACCTTTGGTCAGTTTTCTTCACATAATATCCATAATAGTGAATACAAAGATAGCTATTTTTACCTAAAAAAAGGGTTTTAAAGGGTTTTTGGTGTTATTCATAAAAATCTTAAAGACTACAGTTTTGTTCATTATTTTTTCGCAGGTAAACCTCTGAGAACGACCTCACATTGTAAGTGGTTTAAGAACTGAACACTCAACTCTCAAGATTATTAAAACTGCTTGCAAAAAACATCAGACATGTTTTAAATTCAATAAGAATTAATTAATTTAATCTCACATAATATTTTTTTTTACAAATGCCGGTCAACAAATTCCAAATTCAAATTTAATTTATAATTATGTAGGTATAGAACCTCTTTGAAACTTAATCAATCCAAACTGGCATAAGTCCTTAGGGTCCAAGAAGTTTGTGCCACATGTGTGCCTAATATCCGTACATTTGTCAGTCTGTAATTGCGAAGCGACTCTACTTTCCACTGTCCCTTACTTAAATCTTAATGTTAGTTCGGTCGATAGTTTTGATTAGGTATGTAATCCAGTGAATTTCGTATGCTTTGCTATTGGTTTGAGATCTCCAGTTTTAGTGTAATAATTAAATTTCTTTTAAATAGGTATGATCGGCTTTTTTGCTCAACATACAGAGTCAGGGCATCTAGACAAATAACATAGCGAAGCTTAACAAAAGATCGAAAGCAACAAAATGTATGGGAACTATAAAATCGTAATCACGAGTGAGCATTCGCGTTCCATTATAGACCACATCACTGTTTGACAATTGTCAAGCTCAAGCTTATTTTAAAATAAAACAAATATTAACAGAAGTTTTTATGTTAAGAAACGGGATAGAATAGAAAATAAAGGGACGGGACTAAAAAGAAAACAATTTTGTTTACTTCTCTAAATTTAAATTTAGCTAAATTTATTTTATTTTAGCGATGACATTCTGTTAAAGGTATTCTGACACAGAAGTTCGTTGATAGTACCGACTGCCTTTTAAAATAGGTGGGTCGTGTTGTCGTTTTGTAGTAGCACTGTCTCGGATCTAAGATATTGTTTTTTTTTCTATTGAGTCCTATTTCTTACCTACAGGATTGTATACTCTTTGTTGTGATATGTTACCATTAATGTAGTTGTATCAAGCTGAAATTAGTTTAACCTAACAAAAGACGTAGATTTTTTTACGTCACTTGTGACAGCAAAATGGGGAGCAATTAATAAAATAAAAAATAAAAATAAAATAAAATTTGTGGTGTGCTCAAGGTTAAGGTGCACATCTGTGTTAAGCGACTTGGTATATCGCGTAGTTTGAAAGGCTAATAGCCTTACTACGAATACGAGCGGCGCGTCAAGCGATTTCAGTTATTCATTGTGTATTTGCCACAGCGGTTGCAAAAGAAACAAAAGTGAACGCAAAATGTATAACGAAATCCGCTGGTCGTACCGCTCGTCACTGCGTTCGTAGTCAAAGTTGACCAAAGTGAGAAAGTGAAAAATTGAGCTTAGACTGACAATTTATTGTAGGTAACTACAGTGTGAAGATTGAGGCCTAAACTCTTGTCTTTTTTCAAACCTTTGCCCAGCCTTGGGACCCAGTAATAATTCTGACGCCGGATATCTGACACCGCGCAGACGCGATACAGCGTGAAAACTTATCCTTACTTCCTTACTAATATTATAAATGCGAATGTAACTCCGTCTGTCTGTCTGTGTTGCTTTCACGCCTAAACTACTGAACCGATTTGGATGAAAATGGGTATGGAGGTAGTTTGAGACCCGAGAAAGGACATAGGATAGTTTTTATCTGACTGCGCAAAAAGAAGGTAATGTTTTGGCGCAATAAATTATAATTAAGATAGTAATTATTATGTTGTATTTGATTTAATGTAATGAAATGGAATGATAATATGCTTTTTTTTCTAAATACATAGTCCAAAGTCTTTTCCTACCGTGCAGTGAATGATTGACAACTACTGAGAACTGCCAAAAAAACTCTGTAGGATTTTTCTTTTTAAAAATAAGTACTTAAATCTGTTACATTTTGTTTATTAGTGTGTTGTATCTTAATTCTAAGCATTTTTATTCGTGTAATTTAATGTTTTAAGTATTTGTATATAGTAGGTATTACATTTTATATTGGCCTTGTTGCCTGAAATAAAATATTATTATTAATATATAAAAAAATTAAAAAGAATGTTTGTTTATAGTTGCAACGAGGTGACTGTGATTGTATGTACCTGTTTTTTTCCTGATGACCTAACCCAATCCGCTGGAAGGGCCTCTATTGGTTCACCGGACTTTTTCGGTGAGCCGTCCGAGGACGGTCGAACCGATTGTATATACCATTTTAACAGTAACTCTCGAAGCAAAGGCATTCCCTTCTTTGAAGTTCTCTTTATACGACTTCATACATAAATATCTATTAATAATCAGGCCATTAATAGTATAATAATAAATAACATAGGAAAACACACGAAAATACAACAAATAAAAACAGTGCACAATTGATTACGTAAACAAATTCGACGTATGAGCGTTCGCGGCAAAAAACTGCTGACATCGACAGCGCGCCATTTTTGACTCCAATATGGCGGACGTTGCAATTGAAGTCAGCGTTTTGTTGATTTATTTGTATTATGAACCGTTTTATGTTTTTATTTAGATTGATTTGATATACGAAATGATTTATTGGAAAAATACTTAAAATCATACTAATATTATGAATTCGAAAGTAACTGTCTGTTGCGCTTTCACGCCAAAACTACTAGGCCCATGTTGTAGTCTTAGAAAATCGGTAGGTTATTCCCCAACCTGAGCTTACTTGAAAGAATATTTAGCTAAAAGCAAACTGTACCAGATCCTGAAAGCCCTGTCTCCTTTACAAAGCCTTTGGCATCAGAGTTCTTATATAATTTTTAAATTAATTTGAAAATATTTATTAAACTGATGCCTATGTTTATTCATGAGTAAACTATATTACGAGTCCATTCAATCGAGTTTGAAAAGGGTACCTAAATATCGTGTCTTCGGTTATCGGAAAATCTAT